>OY365812.1:9675702-9980702 GCA_959347315.1 Bimastos eiseni | reverse complement strand
CATGCTCTATTTTTGATCTTAAACCACCGTCCTTATCCTCGTTATCGACCTGACAAAAGTGTATTAATCACTTGCTCAGCCACTAGCATATATATATATATGTATGTGTATATATATATGTATATATATATATATATATCAACTGGTCTTCTGGAGACCTGACGTCAACTTACCAAGCAGCTAAAAACTTCATCAATACGTTCGTAATCTAATCTCCAATATGAAGCGGCGCTGCCTTCCTGATCCGCTATTCTCTCCATAGAGTCCATTCGCAACTAGCATTGTCACGCCTTTGAATTCTTGTCTGTCACTATCGACATATAAACTAACGACGCACAACATCTTCTTATACCTTCCCCCAACACCCCGCATCATCGCCTTCATCTGGTATAGCCTACCTGTTGTTTTTCTGACTAACTTGACTTTAATTCCGTAGATTGCTATGAGACAGACAACGAATCATTTTAGCATCAACGTTGATTGATCCTAGGACAGACATGTAGCCTATGGTATAGAAACCGCCTGTCAGCCCTGTATCACAGGATATATATTTTTCTTTCTCATTGAGTTATTTCCTACACAGAAGGCTGAATAAAAAAAATTGCACGTTTAGATGCGCCTAGCCACGCATGGATTCACGTGCTCATAAGCAACTTTCTTGTTTATTCTGTAAAGAAGAATGAAAATACAGGAGGATCTAAGGGACTAATGAGACAATGTCTACCCCAATTGGATATCTACACGAGAAGTGGACCCCCGTCGAGGATCACAAGTGATCGTTGATGAATAACAGATACAGACTTAATATATTATATCATTATAGTAAAATGAAACCTGACAATCTGATTTTTGAGTTCATTATTTGAGGGCAAACTTTTTTGTATCTGTAGCTGAGACTAGGTGTATGAGAGTATCTTGCTAGTTACTTCATATCTGAAAGTATGGGACTACACTACAGTGGACTACAGTCGCTATATATGCAGCCCAGAATGAGTAACCTCATTAAACATTGACGCCATCGGACGTAGGCTACATTAGTTTAGCGGTCACTTAATTAAATATATTTTATACAATGTAAGCGATGATGTCTGGTGAACCGAATCTCACGCATAGCAAACAGGCGTGGTCGTTTATTGAGATGAAGCTCAAGAGAGCAGATGGAATTGACCCTATTTTATCAGATTTGCTTAGGCCTTTATAACGACCAACAATATTGATTATGCGTTACGTTTTACTGCGCGCTGCTCGTGAAAGGGTTAATATATCTACTTCTCAGTTTTAGACCTAGACTCTCTACCTGATTAGCAATCACTTTAAAACGAACATTAATTTGTCCCTGCGTAGATTCAATCAACAATACCACTGTAAGTAGCGTTTTAGTATGCGGTTTCCATCTGTGTTCGTTTATTATTCCGTTTCCAACTGTGTGGAATAATAAAATTAATGAGGCCAGTGTAACGGCGGGAGGCAGGAAGGGACAAATCAACGTCACTACATAATTATATGTAGGCCTACATGCCCAATAATTGTGTATTAACATAAAGTCAAACGCACATAAAATACTCTTAACAGTCATTTATACCAATAGTTTTACCAGATACCATCAAGTTATGAATCACAAACAGCACTCATCAGCGTAACATAATATGGGATGTCGAGTGAATAATTAGTCGCCAATACAACATCATGCGACGTTTCTTAATAATGCGACGTAAATCTAATCTGCCAATGTCACAAAATGAAGCCCTTAAGAGATTCTCATTTTATTAAAGCCAAATGACTTTCTACAAACACAGTTCCAGCATGCGTTCAGTTAACCATCCTCTCGCACCGTCTATTTAACTATTCGCTATTGAGGCGTACGCTAATAATGGTATACGTACCTCGAGCAGCAAACTGCAAACATAGAGATGAACCGTGCATATCGTTGGTTCGTGCGTAGATAATTCCACCGGTATCGTGTTAGAATTAAACGATTTACCTGATTAATCATTACGCCAAGGTTTACTTGATTGAATTTAACTGTACGGCAGCCATGCAAGTCGACTATCACGCACTGAATATAATTAGCAAATGGAGGTAAAATTGACCTCATGGGCTAGCGGGAATCGATCGAGCTTCCTAAAAGTTCCTACTTCTCGTCATGCCAGAGTGTCATTACTTTCTCTGCACCACTCTCCCCCATCTCCAAGCGCCTTTTGTAGCGGTCTGTCGCTTCAACGCATCTTGTTCTCCGCCACCATTATGCACGACATTAATGAAACTAACAAATGGCGAGAAACGGTGTTTCTAATGTTTTTAATTTCCACGGATCAAGTATCCGTCTACCGCTGACGTTCGTTGTTGATATCACTTTGTCGCACACTTACTGGCTATCAATCTTATCAAGACTCCGATTTTAAAGTCATTTCAAACATTTTCGATTTCAGTAGTAGTATTTCTCAATAATTATGACTCGAAGTATTTTAAATCTTTTTCGATAATGTTACAGATTTTTCCGGCAACATCATCAGGACTTCTACGGTAGGCCTACATTTACAACAAAACTGCGCATTTTAAAACTTAATTTTAAATAGGCTCGCGTTATCCAAAAAGATTTTATAATTAGTTTATTTCGACTCATTCTTTAATTTAGAGGAAAGGATTTGTCAGAAACATTTTTATATTGATCAAATAATATTGCGTATAAATATCCACGAAGCCAGTAACCACATAGCCTAACGATGAATTAAGAACTTCCAAGTTGATGATTCATCTGTTTCCTATAAATAATTAGCCTTGCGTATAACGCCTTCTTAATACAAATATCCAATAGCTGTGATTTAAAATATCAGCCATTCAGCGTGATTCTGCTCCAGAAACGGCGTTGTTGGAGGCCTATTACACTGTACGTTATAATAAACATCGTCGACACCGTTCGTGAAAAGAGTTATCGACCTCTTTGCTCTGCGATCCGAAGTGACCTGGTGGTCGTTGTTGCGCGGATGTGTCTCACCTGTAGCCTTTCTACCTAGGAACTCTTCATTTACATTCCATGCCGTCCAGATAGCGGTCCTTTCCAGCCGCGGTTTGGTGGGGCGCCTCTGACTAGACATCTTGAAGGTACGCTATATCAGGTATATGTGATTGGTTGAAATTCTCTGCGTCAATGTAATAATTGCATTGTTATGCTCTGCGAAAGTGCAGAATACCAAGCGTAAGGAAATGCCTGGATCAAGAAGCGGCTGGAGAAGAATTTGGAGATTTCAAAGTAGACCAGATTGCAAGATCCAACAGCTGGAAGTTGGAGACGCGGAACACCGATGAACTTAGGCCTGCATGTTATTCATAAATCGAGATATAATTATCTGTTTGATTGCCAGTTATCAAGAAAAGCATGATGACGATAACGATGACGATGACGACGGCGATTTTGTTAGGACTATATATTGAGGAAAAAGATAAACCCGCTTTGTTTTTTTGTTAGGTCGATTTTGAAGCAATTATTGTGCTGCAGGATATGTTTGCTTGAACATAGCGTAGGGCCTACATAATTATCCTGTAATTTATTATTATTATCACTGTATACAGACACGATTGCTTAAAAGTTGGTTTTAATGTCATTTACATCCAACCGAGATTATTCGCCAACTGAGCCCACTAGCAGATATGCAGAATCTGAATGGAAACCCTCAGATGCACACTGCTCCTTATAAACCACAAATATTAAGCACGCCTGCTTGACATAGGCCTACAGGCAGACAGAAATAAATACAGACAAACAGACGTATAAAGACATATATAGGCCTATACATCCCGAATTATCACATTTGTTGTGGTTTATGAGTTTGAGTTAATTCATAATTTCTGTGAGTTTGAGTTGTAACTGTCAATTTTTAAAATCAACTCACAAGCTAATGCCAATCGTGTCTGAGATGTTTAACATGTGGACTGTGGTGTTTACTTTGACTCCGTAATAATTGCCTGATATAATTATATCCATTGATAATAATAACAACATATCATGATACTAGTAAATTAGTAGGTTAATAATAAACTGATATCATTTCGTATTAAATGAGCAATTGATCGAACAACGTCCGATTATAACATGCCAGTATGAGACATAGTCTATATGAATTGATGATTTAACTCATTTAACAACTGAGTCTGAGTTAACTCATTTCATAGAGGATGGTTTGAATTTCAGCTAATTTTGAGGTGCATGAGTTGAGTTTTGATTTAACTCATTTCTTGAATGAGTTTACCCAACATTGACCGTAGGTCACCCTCAGTGTTGTGCTCTGCTAGAAATGCGTCAGTCATGCCTCTCAAAACCTGTGTATCGCTCGCGACGCCAACGACTTTATTCCATCCGTTTGTCCACGTAGCCACAGACTCATCAAGGCCCAGCCATTAAATTTTATGCTCAGTATCTTCTTTGCCACACCACTGTTGCACCGCAACCACCAGCTCCACTAGTCACTAATAGACCCAGATACTGATTCGAATCGAATGAACTCCGCTGACACAATGCTGGACGGTAGATTCAATGCCATGCAGTGAATATAATGAACGTAACGAATATCGCAGTTGTACAGAAATGTATTATGTCAGGCATTAACTTCTACGTTTCTGACAATCATAAATAAAAAGAGTTAGGGCTTAAATAAATTTGCGAAATGTTCACTGTGTCGCTACATTCGTTTTTCTCGAATAGGCCCTCTAGTGTTCCCATAAAAACTATAGGCAATATAAGCTGTTAAGTAACTTATCGAAATGTTTATTGTGTCGATACATTTAATTGTTGTTCTCGAATATAGTGTTCCCATCAAAAACTATAGGCCACATAAGCTGTTCAGCTAATTTGCTAAGTTCAAACCTACTTTTTACTTTTTCAATAATAAAAGCAACCGTCCATTCAGTTGAAAAAAGAACCGTTGAAATATGAACGGTTGTGAATTGAGTTGGAAATGATCTGCAGCGTTTCATTTATTTCGTCCTCATGGATGAATCCATCCGACCATTTCCATAAATTCTGAGGTGGAGATTTAAGCATCTGTTGTCTTTCCCCATCACTCACCTGGGCACCGTTGCGTATTCTTAACTCGTAGGATGTCCAATTCACTCTGACGTCTTTCAACTCAACTGGGTAATATAATATCTCGAATCTTGGAATATGAGGCCGGTAAAAGAAATCCCACGATCGAGAAGGCCACGACATTTCAATCATGTGTGACTTCTCAGGCATAAAGATCGACCACTGTAACGCCGCTCCGTTTATTCCAATCGTTACTTGAGAAGTGCACGCCAGTTCAATCTGCCTACGAATCGTTAGATAATCGAAGTCAACTATACGCACCAATTCTCTTTTAAATCCTCGCTCTAGCACCCATCGATGTAGATCTTCCATGTTAATGATCCGTCTACGTTTTCTGTAAATGATCGTCGTGTATTCCGCTTTCTTAGAACAGATATCCGACAAATTGTATTGATTGATGATGTGATCCACAATATCACGTGAATTGTTGAGATTGATTACGCTTCCAAAGACGGCGTTCTTGAAACAAATATTACTCGGTACGTTGTAATAAACATCGTGGAAACCGTTCGTGAAAAGAGTTCGAACTATTTCATTGAATGTAGTGAAATTTCTACAGGATGGATTATGGTCCGTTTTCGGAGTATTATAGATGACCACATTTCGTGAGCCTGGATGGAGTTTATTGGTATGACGGATGACACTGTAGAGCGGAATGTACTCCTCCTGGAAGAAGTGGTGTAGATTTCCAGGACATCGTGGAGACACAAAATAGGCCGCGTTGTCGCTCAGTGTCCTATTGCTCAGTGAAAGCGTTTCGTTGGTGAAATAAACGTCATAGTAATTCCACGGATGACCTGGAGGTCCAGCGATGTATAGTCTGTGATTACCAAGTCGCGATTGATTTCGGTCGTAGATGACGATTCGTTGGGTGACAGTGAACGAAATTTCGTGGATGTGAACAGAAGCAGGAGTTGGAAGAGGTTCGAGACAGACGTTAAAGAATGAGAAGACACCATTTAAAGTTACCGGTCTAAACACTTCCTTTGAGTATATCCCATTCACATTGTAGGTTTTCTTGAGTAGATGCATTACTCGGTTGTCGGGAAAGATATGGAATATTCCAGCGTAGAGGACTGATGCAATTATAATAACGGTGAGGCATGTTCTACATCTGTTGCTGTTCACTTGCGCTATCGGCAGCATGGTTCAGTCGTCAGTCATTTGCTGAAATAAATAGCATACAGTGCAATATAAAAGGTGTGTACCCAGTTCAAACCTTCTTGGCAGAACACATAAGTATAAAAAGACCGATTGGTTGTTGCGCTTGGACTGTATTGCGGGGGTATGTGTTCTTGTTTGGACTTACATGTAGGTGGCTGCTGTTCCTAATGTGAAGGAACTTTGAACTAGACTTTCACTTACCTTTATATAGCGCCATCACGGTTGCATTGTATCATATAGTCGAGTGTGCATTTCTGTACTTTGCAAGTAGGATAATATCAAATTCAGTTGCTTTGTCTTGAATCTTCGCCTTTTGATAGCGAAGGGTATACATACATACCTGGTAAAATATACATTTATTTTTAAGTTTTATTGCGTGAGCTAAGCGAATAGCATGTTAGGCCTATATAATCTGTTCGCTAATTTCTGCTTTTACTACTAAATATGCAGAACAACTCCTGTTTGTGGAGTGAACATTTTAGTCCAACCTATATATTCGTCTCTAAACACATAACCACGCAACAAGTACATACTTAACTTAGGATCCATGACCAACCTTAATGTGTCCAATCTGCAGTTATTTTTAGGTGTAGCAGGTGCAGATAAAATGATCAAATGACAGACTTGATTAAGTGCATAGAGCAAGACGGCAAGGCCTAAGTTCAATGAGCACGGCCAGCATTAAGTCTTAACTTAGGCCAATTTCGATTGCAACAGCCCAGATGGCGATTTTATCTGAACGTTTACATCCGTGTCGCTGTCCGTCTAATAACCGTGAGAGCAAAAGCGTACAAGAGGAGGATATGAGATGGCTCAATGATGTTGTGTACAGGATGAAGAAGGGTTGACCCAAAGGAGCCTTGGGCCAATGCAAAAAAGTGGGATGGGTTGCGATCAATCACAATAGTTTGGGAAATGCTGTCGTCCGATCCACATTTAGCCTCACACTGGCAGCGCACCATGTGACATCATTACCGTTAAAATAGGCCAACTATTTGATGCGTAGACGCTAATACCTCCGATGCAAGAAATCAGGCAGTGCCAGTCCCAAGCTTGGATAAAGGAGGAGGGCGACGCTAATGGTTTCGTTACAAACCACATATCTTGCTTATCATTCTGAATGGCACGGCGCCCGCTTGGCAGATTCAATTTCCATATCGCTGTCGACGAGTTCAGACTGAAAACGCCAGGTCCTACATACGGCTCAGCACAATTCATACATGCGGCTCAGCTGTTGTGCATTGTCGATAACAGATGCTCTGAATAGGCTGCAGATGCACTAAATATGGTTGTCACCATTTTAAGCAGTTTAACAATTTTAATGCGTTAAAAGCGAATGGGAAAGCGATGCAGTCATTAGCAGACTCATTTCAGTGCAATATGTCCAGGCGAACTGGTATCGACATACTATAACGAATATTGTATAAATTGGTGTTAGTGTTTGAATTACGAATTGTCAGATGCACACTGCTCCTTATAAACCACAAATATTAAGCACGCCTGCTTGACATAGGCCTACAGGCAGACAGAAATAAATACAGGCAAACAGACGTATAAAGACATATATAGGCCTATACATCCCGAATTATCACATTTGTTGTGATTTATGAGTTTGAGTTTAATTCATAATTTCTGTGAGTTTGAGTTGTAACTGTCAATTTTTAAAATCAACTCACAAGCTAATGCCAATCGTGTCTGAGATGTTTAACAAGTGGACTGTGGTGTTTACTTTGACTACGTAATAATAACCTGATATATATCCATTGATAATAATAACAACATATCATGATACTAGTAAATTAGTAGGTTAACAATAAACTGATATCATTTCGTATTAAATGAGCATTTGATCGAACAACGTCCGATTATAACATGCTAGTATGAGACATAGTCTATGTGAGTTGATGATTTAACTCATTTAACAACTGAGTCTGAGTTAACACATTTCATTGAGGATGGTTTGAGTTTAAGCTCATTTTTGAGGTGCATGAGTTGAGTTTTGATATAACTCATTCCTTGTATGAGTTTACCCAACATTGACCGTAGGTCACCCTCAGTGTTGTGCTCTGCTAGAAATGCGTCAGTCATGCCTCTCAAAACCTGTGTATCGCTCGCGACGCCAACGACTTTATTCCATCCGTTTGTCCACGTAGCCACAGACTCATCAAGGCCCAGCCATTAAATTTTATGCTCAGTATCTTCTTTGCCACACCATAGTTGCACCGCAACCACCAGCTCCACCAGTCACTAATAGACCCAGATACTGATTCGAATCGAATGAACCCCGCTGACACACTGCTGGACGGTAGATTCAATGCCATGCAGTGAATATAATGAACGTAACGAATATCGCAGTTGTACAGAAATGTATTATGTCTGGCATTAAATTCTACGTTTCTGACAATCATAAATAAAAAGAGTTAGTTAGGGCTTAAATAAAATTTGCGAAATGTTCACTGTGTCGCTACATTCGTTTTTCTCGAATAGGCCCTATAGTGTTCCCATAAAAACTATAGGCAATATAAACTGTTAAGTAAATTTTCGAAATGTTTATTGTGTCGATACATTTAATTGTTGTTCTCGAATATAGTGTTCCCATCAAAAACTATAGGCCCCATAAGCTGTTCAGCTAATTTGCTAAGATCAAACCTACTTTTTACTTTTTCAATAATAAAAGCAACCGTCCATTCAGTTGAAATAAGAACCGTTGAAATATGAACCGTTGTGAATTGAGTTGGAAATGATCTGCAGCGTTTCATTTATTTCGTCCTCATGGATGAATCCATCCGACCATTTCCATATATCCTGAGGTGGAGATTTAAGCATCTGTTGTCTTTCCCCATCACTCACCTGGGCACCGTTGCGTATTCTTAGCTCGTAGGATGTCCAATTCACTCTGACGTCTTTCAACTCAACTGGGTAATATAATATCTCGAATCTTGGAATATGAGGCCGGTAAAAGAAATCCCACGATCGAGAAGGCCACGACATTTCAATCATGTGTGACTTCTCAGGCATAAAGATCGACCACTGTAACGCCGCTCCGTTTATTCCAATCGTTACTTGAGAAGTGCACGCCAGTTCAATCTGCCTACGAATCGGAAGATAATCGAAGTCAACTATACGCACCAATTCTCTTTTAAATCCTCGCTCTAGCACCCATCGATGTAGATCTTCCATGTTAATGATCCGTCTACGTTTTCTGTAAATGATCGTCGTGTATTCCGCTTTCTTAGAACATATATCCGACAAATTGTATTGATTGATGATGTGATCCACAATATCACGTGAATTGTTGAGATTGATTACGCTTCCAAAGACGGCGTTCTTGAAACAAATATTACTCGGTACGTTGTAATAAACATCGTGGAAACCGTTCGTGAAAAGAGTTCGAACTATTTCATTGAATGTAGTGAAATTTCTACAGGATGGATTATGGTCCGTTTTCGGAGTATTATAGATGACCACATTTCGTGAGCCTGGATGGAGTTTATTGGTATGACGGATGACACTGTAGAGCGGAATGTACTCCTCCTGGAAGAAGTGGTGTAGATTTCCAGGACATCGTGGAGACACAAAATAGGCCGCGTTGTCGCTCAGTGTCCTATTGCTCAGTGAAAGCGTTTCGTTGGTGAAATAAACGTCATAGTAATTCCACGGATGACCTGGAGGTCCAGCGATGTATAGTCTGTGATTACCAAGTCGCGATTGATTTCGGTCGTAGATGACGATTCGTTGGGTGACAGTGAACGAAATTTCGTGGATGTGAACAGAAGCAGGAGTTGGAAGAGGTTCGAGACAGACGTTAAAGAATGAGAAGACGCCATCTAACGCAACAGGTTTGAACACATCCTTTGCATATTGCTCTTTGGCACCGTAGGTTTTCTTGAGTAGATGCATTACTCGGTTGTCGGGAAAGATATGGAATATTCCAGCGTAGAGGACTGATGCAATTATAATAACGGTGAGGCATGTTTTACATCTGTTGCTGTTCACTTGCGCTATCGGTAGCATGGTTCAGTCGTCAGTCATTTGCTGGAATAAATAGCATACAGTGCAATATAAAAGGTGTGTACCCGGTTCAAACCTTCTTGGCGGAACACAGAACGGAACGAAATGATATCAGTTTATTATTAACCTACTAATTTACTAGTATCATGATATGTTGTTATTATTATCAATGGATATAATTATATCAGGCTATTATTACGGAGTCAAAGTAAACACCACAGTCCACATGTTAAACATCTCAGACACGATTGGCATTAGCTTATGAGTTGATTTTAAAAATTGACAGTTACAACTCAAACTCACAGAAATTATGAATTAACTCAAACTCATAAACCACAACAAATGTGATAATTCGGGATGTATAGGCCTATATATGTCTTTATACGTCTGTTTGTCTGTATTTATTTCTGTCTGCCTGTAGGCCTATGTCAAACAGGCGTGCTTAATATTTGTGGTTTATAAGGAGCAGTGTGCATCTGAGGGTTTCCATTCAGATTCTGCATATCTGCTAGAGGGCTCAGTTGGCGAATAATCTCGGTTGGATGTAAATGACATTAAAACCAACTTTTAAGCAATCGTGTCTGTATACAGTGATAATAATAATAAATTACAGGATAATTATGTAGGCCCTACGCTATGTTCAAGCAAACATATCCTGCAGCACAATAATTGCTTCAAAATCGACCTAACAAAAAGAACAAAGCGTGTTTATCTTTTTCCTCAATATATAGTCCTAACAAAATCGCCGTCGTCATCGTCATCGTTATCGTCATCATGCTTTTCTTGATAACTGGCAATCAAACAGATAATTATATCTCGATTTATGAATAACATGCAGGCCTAAGTTCATCGGTGTTCCGCGTCTCCAACTTCCAGCTGTTGGATCTTGCAATCTGGTCTACTTTGAAATCTCCAAATTCTTCTCCAGCCGCTTCTTGATCCAGGCATTTCCTTACGCTTGGTATTCTGCACTTTCGCAGAGCATAACAATGCAATTATTACATTGACGCAGAGAATTTCAACCAATCACATATACCTGATATAGCGTACCTTCAAGATGTCTAGTCAGAGGCGCCCCACCAAACCGCGGCTGGAAAGGACCGCTATCTGGACGGCATGGAATGTAAATGAAGAGTTCCTAGGTAGAAAGGCTACAGGTAATACTTAAATGTTAGGCTACTGTTAGAATAACTGCAATAGAATCAGTTGGGCTTATCTAGATAGCTAGAATATATTAGTAGTTATAAACCACACTATCTGGGACAATTGACCATAACATAGTTCAAAATCACCCACCTAATAGGTTGCCAAAACGTATTTTTAACCTATAACCAGGTTAAAAATAACCAATTCCTACATAAACCTAAACCCCTAGGTCAAACATCAACCAACAGACTAAGAAAAACGCCAGGAAATTTCCAATAGTTTTGATGATGAGCCACAATTCATGCACAAAGACTCTGGTCAAAAAGTCCGCCAATAGGTCAAAAGTCACGGGAATTTCCAATAGTTTCGATAATGAGTACTCACGTGGCCACCAAAAAGTCTTCATTATCAACCCAGGAATTAAATGACTCAGGATGACCCAACCATTCAAATAGTTTCAATGATGAGTCATTGCTCACAAACAAACAAACAAACGTTCTTTCAAATATAAAATGAATGAAAATATTTTTCCTTTTTCAGTTAAAGCTCAAGCTCACGGGGCTCAAATACTCATCCCCTCATATTTTACTCCAATCTCATCCAATGCTACTTATGAAAACACGCGAAATAAAAGAGACGGCCGCAGCTATCATGGGCTTCACGAAACAATACACGGTCGAAGGCGCAAACGGAATTGACGCCACATCTTTTCTCAAAGCAGCTCCACCACAATTGGAAGACCTTTTGTCTAGAAATCGACAGACTAAGGTCAACTTTGTCCTCACCTGCACAATGGAGCGTGTTGATATGAAATCCGGGCAAGTAGACACCGAGGATTTTCCGCTCGTTTCAAAAACTTAGGTGATTTTAGACTCCACCGACACGAGCGAAATATATAACAACGCGAAAGATAAAATGTTAGAATCAATGGCTGCCTTCCAGATGCGTGGTAGTAACTGGAGACTTAGAGCGGTTCAAAAATTAGATATCAACACGGTCGTTTATAAACCGCTGAAGGGTAGCTCTTACATTCCACTACCGATATGTCTAATATTAAAAAAATGCCCACTCCTCCTCCTCCTCCTCCTCCTCCTCACCATCCTCTTCTTCTTCTTCTTCCTCCTCCTCCTCCTTTCAGTTTTAGATATGTGTACAAATTCATACCCTGGTATATATATATATATATATATGCCTATAGTCCGCTATTTCTGCCTCCAACTAAGTTTCCGTTACAGCTGGAATTGTTCGTCGGACCATTGATAACAGGACGTTTGCTTCGGATACCTTGTTCGGTTTAATCAAACTCTTTACAAATTGCATCAACGCATCAAATGCTACGTATATCTACTGATGCACAGGTTCACACTATTGTAGTAATTTATGTCGGAGTCACTATCGAGATTGTATATCATTATACCATACAGGAATTTTCAGGGCATTCTTCAACTGGATGAAAGACCTGATCAATGTAGCTAGCCACAATAGATCTATTGGGATAGGTCTCTGTGGCAGCGCCAGTGGTTGCCTGATCGTTGTCCTCTTTTGTTGACCATCAAGTTAGGTGGTGTACAATCGCTACAGCGCTTACTGTCATGAACAGGGTCCATACATGTACAGATTGTGGATGAAAGGGATCTGTGTGTGTGTATTCCTATTAACGTTGCTAACATAGGCTTATGTGCATTGCGAAGCTGAATTATCCATTCATCTATGCAGACAATAATACTGTAACGGAACGGGGCATATTCGACAGTGACCAGGATGACGACTTGCAGCCCCGTCCGATATGGGGGTAGTTCGAGTTGCAGTCCGCTGAGTAAGGCCTCAGTGGTTTGCTGAAGACTAATCATTTAAGGTTTAAATAGCTCCTTTCTGGATGACGCTTGGCATAAGACACGCTTGTTCGATAATCCTCTTTTAATGTACAACGGAAAACAATACTTCTGTAGCGCCCATTCGGAAACAGTCCGTATCTCACTCCCTCAATACGCCCTACGTCAATAACTAACGAGTAATTGCAACGCTACGTCAATGGCTGACGGCGACTACTATGCTACGTCAATGGATGACGGCGACTATCGCAAATCTACGACGACTATATCCACGACGACTATCGCAAGCCACGACGACTATTCGTGCTTCCTAGGCGCCGAGACTGCAAGGCCGAAGCCGAATCTATATTGGGAATGGTACTGAATTCCACTGGTTAACTTCTCAGAAGCCTAATGCGCATTATCTAAACCGGGTGCCTACGAACGTTTATTCGCTAAAATAAAAAAACGAGAAAAGACCATCGCTGCCATTTATAGACCCCGGTGTTGGTCTTAATTTGTGTAGCAAGGAATTTGACATTCCGTCATCGCATTTATCTATGACAAAAGATGAGATTTTCTAGTTCTAGTTTGGACTTACATGTAGGTGGCTACTGTGTAGGAACTTTGAACTAGACTTTCACTTACCTTTATATAGCGCCATCACGGTTGCATTGTATCATATAGTCGAGTGTGCATTTCTGTACTTTGCAAGTAAGATAATATCAAATTCAGTTGCTTTGTTTTGAATCTTCGCCTTTTGATGGCGAAGGGTATACATACATACCTGGTAAAATATACATTTATTTTGAAGTATCATTGCGTAAACTAAGCGAATAGCATGTTAGGCCTATATAATCTGTTAGCTAATTTCGCTTCTTCTACTAAATATGCCAAACAACGCCTTATTGTGGAGTGAACATTTTAGTCCAACCTATATATTCGTCTCTAAACACATGACCAAGCAACAAGTACATACTTAACTTAGGATCCATGACCAATCTTAATGTGTTAAAATCTGCAGTTATTTTTAGGTGTAACAGGTGCAGATAAAATGACAGACTTGATTAAGTGCATAGAGCAAGGCGGCAAGGCCTACGTTCAATGAGCACGGCCAGCATTAAGTCATAACTGAGGCCAATTTCGATTACAACAGCCCAGATAGCGATTTTATCTGAACGTGTACATCCGTGTCGCTATCCGTCTAATAACCGTGAGAGCAAAAGCGTACGGGAGGAGGATATGAGATGGCTCAATGATGTTGTGTACAGGATGAAGAAGGGTTGACCCAAAGGAGCCTTGGGCCAATGCAAGAAATTGGGATGGGTTGCGATCATTCACAATAGTTTGGGAAATGCTGTCGTCCGATCCACATTTAGCCTCACACTGGCAGCGCATCATGTGACATCATTACCGTTAAAATAGGCCAACTATTTGATGCGTAGACGCTAATACCTCCGATGCAAGAAATCAGGCAGTGCCAGTCCCAAGCTTGGATAAAGGAGGAGGGCGACGCTAATGGTTTCGTTACAAACCACATATCTTGCTTATCATTCTGAATGGCACGGCGCCCGCTTGGCAGATTCAATTTCCATATCGCTGTCGACGAGTTCAGACTGAAAACGCCAGGTCCTACATACGGCTCAGCACAATTCATACATGCGGCTCAGCTGTTGTGCATTGTCGATAACAGATGCTCTGAATAGGCTGCAGATGCACTAAATATGGTTGTCACCATTTTAAGCAGTTTAACAATTTTAATGCGTTAAAAGCGAATGGGAAAGCGATGCAGTCATTAGCAGACTCATTTCAGTGCAATATGTCCAGGCGAACTGGTAACGACATACTATACTGTTTTATTGTTCATTTTTTATAGAAAATTAATGCTCTGAAAAAAGGAGCTTCAGGCACAAAAGAAACATGTTGACGCGGTACTATGACACAGGCAACATGTGAACTTAGGGATTTTGCAAAGCATTTACTTTTAAGGCAATTTTTAAAATCTTTTATTTAGGGTTAGAATTAGGTATAGGGTTAGGTATAGGGTTAGTGTTAGGATTAGGAGCCTTGGGACTTTGAGTTGGGTTAGGGTGTGGATTAGGTTATGGTTAAGATTAGTGTAGGGTTAATATAGGGTTATAGGGTCCTACAAATTGCCAGGGCATTTTGCAAAATCTCTGGTTTCAGACATTGCCTGTAACATAATTTTCTAAGGTTTTGCACTTATGTGGCGCCTCGTGTGAAGATCAATGTGTAAGAACAGGCCCAAAATGGACGGTTGTTATATCGCTATTATAAACATAATATTCTGCACATGATCCAAAATGTTGGCCGAGCCAAGACCAAAATATTGAAGATTGGCGAGCCATGTATTCCAACAACATCTGATACGAGAATCTAATACACCTCGACTACTCTGCGTATGCTGCTTCAATAGGACACCATCCACATTATTACGTACGCAGTGAGGGAGGGGTTTCGAATTTCGTCGATTTGCCTAAGGTGGCGTATGGTGGGGGGAGGATAATCCAGAAAATATGTACGCAAATTTAACTGTCTAATTATGAAGTCCACAATAAGGAATATTAAAATCAGAACTGTAGACCAATCACAGACTACTCTAGGCTTATATTCCTGCTTTAATCAATGTTATGCAGCAGTAAACTTTTTAAAATGCAAGTGTTGTAGGTGTTTTATTTCTTCATAACAGTTAACAAATTTAGGCTGTTAAATATGATGCTTAACAGAAACAAATATCCTGCGGTAAAATCAATGTCTTATAGATTTCTTTGCATTGGTGAAGAGGGAGCTGAGATGTACGTACGTATGGGGAGGGGTCCACAAATTGTACGCGGTGCAACAGGGAGGAGGTGTCCGAGAATCCGATTTTAATATATGCATGGTCTCTACTTGTACAGCATACTAATGATTCTAAATCAACGGTGTTGCAAAAACGTATCGTTGAATTAGATCCAGTGGTTCTTTTGATCATCCATATCTGTCGGATCTCGAATATTTACACCTATAAACTAAAGCCTATCTGAGCAATCGATGACCGATCATAGACTTCTGTGCTTGCTGTCTTATATTCGGATAAGGATAATGCGTGCAACAAGTCACATTTGGTCGATTATTGAAACAGAACTCATTTAGGTTAAGGGTAAACTCTTCCAGGTGGCGGCTCTCGTAGTTCAAGTGTCGGTGTAGAAGGTCAAATACACTCCGGGCAAATTAACTCCCGGAGTGTATTTGACGTAGGATTATTGACTTCGGAGTTGATCTTAGGACAGACATTACACCCCGCGAATAAACACTCCCTTGAGCTAACCTAACTACCCTCTCTATTCGGAAAGGGGCGGTCGTATATTGATGGACGACACACTGGTGTGAAGAGCGATGGAAAGCGAGATCGGTTTCCGCTACCCCATAAGGTTGACTAGTCCTCCATTCACTAGGCGTTGCGTTGGTTCATTGAGATGTACAATCTGGTGATCGTATAGTTACGTTTTTGACTTCTGTAGTAACGTGTACTTGTAATCGCACTGCATCGTACAGATAGATGATTCAGGATCTCGATCTGCTAAAATCACCCGAAAGCATACACGTATCTTAAAATGCAGCACTAGCCTACCGTCACAACAGTCAAAACGAATCGGTGGTGCAAAACCAGTGTTTCTCGTCACGTTTCGCAAATAAACTTAGAATCGTGAAGGGAATTATGTAGCTAACTGTCAAAATTTCATTTCAATTTTGCCTGAAGCAACAATTTATTGCGCAATCTGACTAAACATGAAAGAAGCAACAACAATTATTGAAGACATCCGTGTGGCATAAAGAAGCGCTCATGAAATGTTTGCGGCGCAGAACCCGACCGTCGGACTTCACCGCAGCTGTAATCAAAACTTGTGTATAGACTATAGTATCGTCATTTTTCTTACATTTGCGACCCAAGCTCATTGAGTATACAATACCGAAACATTCTGCTTGAGAAGTCTAAGAATGTCTAAATGTCACCTATGTATTGACTTATGTATTGATCCATAATATAGATCGTCCACAATGAGCGAACAAGCCTAAGAGCATGCACCAAGCAGAAATTTGAGACCAGTTATAGAAGTCCTACTTGTGCGCACGCGTAGGATCATATGTACGAGGTTGTCTGCGTATACTTGTTTGTATAACTGCATATGTGTGTGTTTATGCATACATATTATGCACTAGCTGGGGCAACCGACGTTGCACGGGTTGAGATAGGTTTTTGGTCGTGGAGAATAGGAAAACGGCGGCCGCGGGTTTACCAACCCCTCTATTAGGTGTCCAAGGTGTTCCCCAAGCGAACGGCGAAGGTTTCGAGTCAATAGCTCTAATACTGTGCAATTGCGTACAAAGTACATACCCACCTGACCGACTGTGCACACGTATATCTCCCAAACCGTCCAATCATACAAAGGTGTGGCAGACAGATATCACTTGCAGGTGTTTCATCGACACGCTCCTGGCGAATGAGAAGGAAACTTTGCTTTTAGTGGACTCCTTTGGCTCCAGAAACAAGTTTCTTGGCCTGGAGACATGGAAGACGGCGTCCGCGGGATTCACGAACACATCCGTGTTCTCGACTGCGTGTTCCAGCTTTTCCCCGAGCCAACGGTGAAGGTTTCGAGCGAATAGCTCTAAAACTGTGCAAATGCATCGCCGGACTGATAGACACACGCAGGCAGAATTTTTCTTTTTTTATATAGATATACAGAGACACATTGTTGAATGTGAGAACTCAAATAGAAGAGAGAGATAGAGAGAGAGAGAGCGAGAGACAAGGTAGCTGTCATCCATCCATCCATCCATCCATTCATCCATCCATCCATCCATCCATCCATTCATAGAAGAGAGAGAGAGAGAGAGAGCGAGAGACAAGGTAGCTGTCATCCATCCATCCATCCATCCATTCATCCATCCATCCATCCATCCATTCATCCATCCATCCATTCATCCCATGACATCTTCTATTATCTGCAATTTGCAACATCAAGCCCAGGAGCATGCTCTGTTGACGCATCAGTGGCAACAATCGTCACATTGATGAACATTCTTACGCAGATGATGTTCAATCGTATGCGCATTGCTTATCATCCCAGGCTTCTTATGCAGTACAGATGCCCTAACTACCTGGATGCCATCAAACCGAATGCGGCTTAATCCGCAGAAGACTCAATATATTTGGCTAGGTACCCGCCAGCTGCTGAATAAGCTGGACTTGGGGTCTCTGTCTTCTGAATTCCCTTACTCTATATTCTCCACCTGTGTCATGGATCTGGGGATAGTTTTGGATCAAGAACTGTCTTTTGTGAAGCATATTTCGGCATTGACTCGTTCCTGCTATTATTGCTTGCGTCAGTTGCGGGTTGTTTCCCCCGCTCTCGACTCATCTTCCGCTGCCACCTTGGTTTATGCCTTCACCGCATATCGATTAGATTACTGTTCCTCTTTCCTCTGTGGACTCTCGCAGGTTCGAGTGGATGGGGTTCAACGGGCCGCAGCTCGTTTGATTGGCGGTGTTCCTAAATTTGGCCACATCTCTACGTAGGCCTACATGCGGGATGTCCTTCACTGACTTTCGGTTCTCGGTTCAGCAGCGTGTTCAATATAGGATCTACTTTATTGTCTGGCACTGTGTTGTGGGCAAAGCACCTGTCCATCATAGGGAACTGTTCACCTTAACTTCGGCTTGCTCTGATCGCCGATCTGTTCGCATGGCCTGTAGAGGCGACTTTGTGGTTCCACATGCTCTTACCGCCACCAGGCAAAATAGAACTTTCGCAATTGTGGTTCCCAGTGTTTGGAACAACCTCCCATCTGACCTGCGTTCTCTCTCTCTCTCTCTCTCTCTCTCTCTTTCTCTCTCTGTGCAACTGCAGCGCCGGACTGAGAGACACACGCAGGCAGAATGTTTTCTTTATTTACATAGATTATATATATAGATATTTATATAGCTCTAATACTGTGAAATTGCGTACAAAGTACATACCCACCTGACCGACTGTGTACACGTATATCTCCCAAACCGTCCATTCATACAAAGGTGTGGCAGACAGATATCACTTTATTTATATAGATATAATATAGGTTATATAGATATATATAGTTTTAGAGAGGGAGAGAGAGAGAGAGAGAGGAATCAAGAGGGCGTGGATGACAAATGGATTCATTGGGCCAACTTATTAATATTTTGGAGACATTCCACATTGAGTGTGTTCTTAGCTAACCCAGCATGGACGTGGTCCATGAGTATCATCAATCAATCGAGAGTAATATTGAGTATCGTGGGCCAAATGGACGGATTGAATCGAGCATCAGGTGTGTACGAAGACAAAGGTTACCTTAGGTGTCTAATAGTGAAAGTTAGACAGTGCGAATCAGCCAAGGAATAATTAATTATATCGACTGCATGTCTAAAAAAGCAAATGAAATATCCTGATACCTGCTAAATAATAAGTTGAATACATTCCCTAATAGTCTGGTAATGCTTTTGACTTTCTACGTTCCTATAAATAGCCTTAGGGCCTAAATTTTAATTTACCTCTTATTTACAAGGTATATATATAGTCCATAATCCAAGAGACCTTGTTCCCTTCTTTGCTGAACGCGCGATTCTTTGCAATGAATAATTGATCATTCACGCCATCCTCCGCATTCATTTCTTGCCTCGTTTTCAATTTAACTCGTGATAGTCAGGCAGGGAAGTTATTTTCCGCTGCCTACTTCCCAGTCTTTTTAATTGAGACACCATCTCCCTAAGTCAACAATATCCATCGTCTGCTCTTCGGTGACTGTTTCCATGGGCACTCGCAAACACCAGCGAGGACTCGGTTGTTCGCCACGAACTCTGTGTAGGCTACACAGAGCGGCTTCGTCAAGATGTCGTAGTGGGAGTATCTCATCTTTTGTCATAGATAAATGCGATGACGGAATGTCAAATTCCTTGCTACACAAATTAAAACCAACACCGGGGTCTATAAATGGCAGCGATGGTCTTTTCTCGTTTTTTTATTTTAGCGAATAAACGTTCGTAGGCACCCGGTTTAGATAATGCGCATTAGGCTTCTGAGAAGTTAACCAGTGGAATTCAGTACCATTCCCAATATAGATTCGGCTTCGGCCTTGCAGTCTCGGCGCCTAGGAAGCACGAATAGTCGTCGTGGCTTGCGATAGTCGTCGTGGATATAGTCGTCGTAGATTTGCGATAGTCGCCGTCATCCATTGACGTAGCATAGTAGTCGCCGTCAGCCATTGACGTAGCGTTGCAATTACTCGTTAGTTATTGACGTAGGGCGTATTGAGGGAGTGAGATACGGACTGTTTCCGAATGGGCGCTACAGAAGTATTGTTTTCCGTTGTACATTAAAAGAGGATTATCGAACAAGCGTGTCTTATGCCAAGCGTCATCCAGAAAGGAGCTATTTAAACCTTAAATGATTAGTCTTCAGCAAACCACTGAGGCCTTACTCAGCGGACTGCAACTCGAACTACCCCCATATCGGACGGTGCTGCCTGCAAGTCGTCATCCTGGTCACTGTCGAATATGCCCCGTTCCGTTACAGTATTATTGTCTGCATAGATGAATGGATAAATTCAGCTTCGCAATGCACATAAGCCTATGTTAGCAACGTTAATAGGAATACACACACACACAGATCCCTTTCATCCACAATCTGTACATGTATGGACCCTGTTCATGACAGTAAGCGCTGTAGCGATTGTACACCACCTAACTTGATGGTCAACAAAAGAGGACAACGATCAGGCAACCACTGGCGCTGCCACAGAGACCTATCCCAATAGATCTATTGTGGCTAGCTACATTGATCAGGTCTTTCATCCAGTTGAAGAATGCCCTGAAAATTCCTGTATGGTATAATGATATACAATCTCGATAGTGACTCCGACATAAATTACTACAACAGTGTGAACCTGTGCATCAGTAGATATACGTAGCATTTGATGCGTTGATGCAATTTGTAAAGAGTTTGATTAAACCGAACAAGGTATCCGAAGCAAACGTCCTGTTATCAATGGTCCGACGAACAATTCCAGCTGTAACGGAAACTTAGTTGGAGGCAGAAATAGCGGACTATAGGCATATATATATATATATACCAGGGTATGAATTTGTACACATATCTAGAACTGAAAGGAGGAGGAGGAGGAAGAAGAAGAAGAAGAGGATGGTGAGGAGGAGGAGGAGGAGGAGGAGGAGAAGGAGGAGGAGGAGGAGTGGGCATTTTTTTAATATTAGACATATCGGTAGTGGAATGTAAGAGCTACCCTTCAGCGGTTTATAAACGACCGTGTTGATTTCTAATTTTTGAACCGCTCTAAGTCTCCAGTTACTACCACGCATCTGGAAGGCAGCCATTGATTCTAACATTTTATCTTTCGCGTTGTTATATATTTCGCTCGTGTCGGTGGAGTCTAAAATCACCTAAGTTTTTGAAACGAACGGAAAATCCTCGGTGTCTACTTGCTCGGATTTCATATCAACACGCTCCATTGTGCAGGTGAGGACAAAGTTGACCTTAGTCTGTCGATTTCTAGACAAAAGGTCTTCCAATTGTGGTGGAGCTGCTTTGAGAAAAGATGTGGCGTCAATTCCGTTTGCGCCTTCGACCGTGTATTGTTTCGTGAAGCCCATGATAGCTGCGGCCGTCTCTTTTATTTCGCGTGTTTTCATAAGTAGCATTGGATGAGATTGGAGTAAAATATGAGGGGATGAGTATTTGAGCCCCGTGAGCTTGAGCTTTAACTGAAAAAGGAAAAATATTTTCATTCATTTTATATTTGAAAGAATGTTTGTTTGTTTGTTTGTGAGCAATGACTCATCATTGAAACTATTTGAATGGTTGGGTCATCCTGAGTCATTTAATTCCTGGGTTGATAATGAAGACTTTTTGGTGGCCACGTGAGTACTCATTATCGAAACTATTGGAAATTCCCGTGACTTTTGACCTATTGGCGGACTTTTTGACCAGAGTCTTTGTGCATGAATTGTGGCTCATCATCAAAACTATTGGAAATTTCCTGGCGTTTTTCTTAGTCTGTTGGTTGATGTTTGACCTAAGGGTTTAGGTTTATGTAGGAATTGGTTATTTTTAACCTGGTTATAGGTTAAAAATACGTTTTGGCAACCTATTAGGTGGGTGATTTTGAGCTATGTTATGGTCAATTGTCCCAGATAGCGTGGTTTATAACTACTAATATATTCTAGCTATCTAGATAAGCCCAACTGATTCTATTGCAGTTATTCTAACAGTAGCCTAACATTTAAGTATTAGGCCTAATATTGTTGCTGAACCATTTGATCTTCAGCAATTTGACACTGCAAGCTAATTGCGACGTTTTGTTTGCGCATTTTATGAATTCATGCATTAATACACTTTTGCGGCAGTTTTGCCTAAATGTCTTCAATATGGATTTGTTTTGTAGACGAAATCGCATAAATTCGCAGAATCTTAGATTCTGCTCCGTATAATCTCCAAAATGAGTTCGCATAATTCACGACAATTTACGACAACATTTCGCATAAACCACGAGCTCTTGATATATAATTATACATGAATCGATGGGCGCTCACGTAAGATCCGTGACGGTTAATCTTCTTTTGGTAGAGCATGAATCGATCTCACCTCGGTGGGCTTCTTATCCACGGATGTCGTCTTCTTAATGAAGACATCTCCCCACTTTGTCCACACCCTTGTAATTTGCTTATTACGCAACAAACTACGTGCGCGAAAGAAGGTCGTTGCTTTGTTTTTTGTCAGCGAGGACTAGTATTGCGGATAACAGTGATGAAGCGGGAATTGGACATCCGTCACCTATTTTGCTTCGGTCCATGGATCATGATGATGAAGATGTTAACACGGATACAATGGTTGCAAATTACAAATGGATTCAAAGGGCCTATATGCCTACTTATTAGTATTTAATGGACACTCCACATTGAGTGTGTAATTAGTTAGGCCAGCAGAGAGATGGTCCACGTGTGTAATTAATCTTTCGAGCGTGTCTTCGGTATCGTAAGCCTAATTTTAGTCGAGCATCAAGAATATACGAAAACAAAGTTACCCCAGGTCAGTAATAGTGAAAGTTAAACAATATTAATCAGACACGCAGCGGTTAATTATATTGCACGTGTTCTTGAGTGGTTTAGGAAACGGATGTCTGAAAGGGCGATTGAAATGTCCCGATGCTAAACTGGTAAATAATCAATTGTAAGGCCTATTTCTTAATAGTCTGGCAACGCTTTTGACCTTTCAAGTGCCTTGCAGTTTCGTTTTCATGTTCTTTTCAACGATGTCTCTTGTTGACAAAAGAAGAGACCTTGTTCCCTTCTCTGCTGAACGAGACTCTTTCCAATGAATGAATTGATCCTTCACGCCATCATCCGCATTCATTTGCTGCCTCGTTTTCAGTTTAACCCACGACAGTTAGGGAGGTAAGTTACCGTTGCCTTCCTCCCGGTGATTTTATCGAAATACCATCTCTCTCCGTCATCCATCGTCCGTTCTCGGTTTCCTTATTCTTGGGCACTCGCAAACACCAGCGATTAACACGGTCGTTCACCACGAACTCTGTGTTGGCCGCAACTAAGAGGCTTGGTCAAGGTGTTGGGCACTTGAGTAGTAGGTGCTCTGTTAGGCGCTTGCTGCTCTGTTTTCCGCGCCAGAATAGATTAGCTAACGCTAACAATTATCCCACTTTATCATGCAAAATCACTTGAAAATGCCTAAATCTGAAACATTATTAATAGTAAATCAGTTAGGAAAACTATACTGAACATTCAGACTTACGACATATTTGCCCAATGGTTCCTTTTTCTTGACAAACTGTCGACCGAGGTGTAATGGAGCTTCAAAGAACTATGAAAGGTTTATATGAAAAATATTGAACAGGTACTGAGTGTCTCTGAGCTTGAGTGGACGATGAATGGCGTTGGCCACAGGTTACCATACGCTGTTCAGTCCGGCAGTTCGATGTGTTTCCAAGCAGACCAACGTATGAGAACCGTCACATGATATATCATAAATCGATGATTGCCATGTGGGGGACATCAATGATTATCCCTTCCGGCTTTTATGACAAGTCTGTCCAATTCTGTCTCACTCTTCCTCCATGCTTGTATAAATGTACGCGTATGTCTGTCTGTTAATTGAAAATGTCTTAACACCTGTTTTGGTGACTCAATAAATCAATATTAACGGTTACATAGGGTCAATGAGTAGTGAATGAAGTACCATACAAGGACTAGCGCACGCGATGCATGTGGCCGTGAGTTATGAGCTGCAGCTGGAACGTGTTATTGGTTGAGCCTAGGTGTAGGCGGCAGGTACATACATACGTGCGTACATACATACATACATGCATACATACACACTTACATACATACATACATACATACATGCATACACGCATACACACATACAATCACACATGTGTGTATACACATATGCACATACATACATATATACGGAGTCCATTGGCTGAGGCTATTGGCATGCATATTTACATACATACATACATATATACATACATACATACAAACATACATACATTCATACATATATACATGCATACATACATACACGCATACACACATACAATCACACATACACACATATGCACATACATACATATATACGGAGTCCATTGGCTGAGGCTATTGGCATGCATATTCACATACATACATACATATATACATACATACATACAAACATACATACATTCATACATATATACATGCATACATACATACACGCATACACACATACAATCACACATACACACATGTACACATACATGCATTACTACCTTGTCTACCCACACTTGACCTTTTGCAATATGATATGGGCATCCACATATGAATCTAGGCTCAGAGAACTAGTGTTACTACAAAAGAGAGCGGTAAGAATAATAGAAGGTGCTCATAGATGCACTCATGTAGTTGCTACTAAGGGGTCCTTATTTAGCGGGATTCGTATCCCTTCTGGGGCTCCCATTGTAGCCAATATAAATTTGCTCGTGCATATTGTGAGATGTTCTCTATTTTGTTGTTGGTTACAATAAAACACTTTTAGATTTTTTTTACATACATGCATACACACATACATGTGGACCCAAATGCAGGTACACAAGGAACCCTATATTCACACGGTCATAGACCTACGCAGAGAAGCATATTCACTTAATTGGCACCTATTCGTGTCCACTTCAATTCTTTACCTAGGCTGCATAATTGTATAAAGTCATAGCTGCATAACTTTGACGTTCCATTGATTCGAATCTTCAATTGTGTATTATAAACACACATAATGTTTGATCTTAGTATAATTTAATCTAAGTGTGTTGAGTAATTTATATAGCAGCGCAAGCCACTCAAACGTCAATAGGCTTTTTATAGATGTGTATTGATGCAGATCTTTTCACACCTGCAATAGCCGAATACATCTTCATACATACGTCAATAGGCTTTTTATAGATGTGTATTGATGCAGATCTTTTCACACCTGCAATAGCCGAATACATCTTCAGCAACGCATTTGACCATTAATTTTGACGAATTCATTAGTTAGGATTAAAACCATATTGTCTGCACTGACAGTTTAACTGGATCAATCAGCTTTGATTCAGCTAGAATCAAGTAAAGGTATTAGATGTGCTTGTAATTTGTATTTGGCTGTCTCGAAGTGACTGAGTCAAAAGCGTCTGACCCAAAGTCCCAATTGGCTGGGTCAATGAGGCCTGACCAAGTGGCTGGGCTAAAGAAGTTAATTTGGTAAGAAATGTTGGCCCAAATAACTAAGTTAATTTGGCTGGATCGAGCTGGCTGACCCAAATGGCCGGGCCACAGCGACTCATTCGAAGAGGCTGGGTGGTTCGAAGAAGCTGACTCGCTCAAAACTTAATTAATAGCATCGTCAGCATGGCGCAACGTATTTAAACTTTCTTAAGGGTAAATAATAAAAATAAACCCGGTCGGGTATGGGAAAAAAGCATCAGTTTCAGTAGTTAGTCCGCCAAGTAAACTCTCATCACATTACTGTCATTATACAGAGAGATCATATATTGTCAGTAACATGGGCAAGGACGAAGTTGCATAGAGGTGTGCATTTTTATGCAGGGCATGTGTTGAAATGTTGTTGAAATGTTGTTGAAATGTGTTGCAAATTTGAAGAGGTTGAGTGTGCGGTGGTTAGCGTGCTGTACCGTCAACCGAGAGGGCTTGGGATCAAAGTTATGTCGAGATTTCTGCTCACGTGCACCTGCGCCCCGTACTATGTCAGTCATTATCAGTACACCGACTAAACAATGTGGGTGGAAAGATGAGTTAGTGAACCGCTTTCGTATTCTGAGGGTACGAAAGAATGAAGTCGTTAGCACTTCATAGGCCTACCCATGTTTGTCCCAAGGCTAGCTTCTCTTCTTCTTCTTCTTCTTCTTCTTCTTCTTCTTCTTTTTCTTCTTCTTCTCCTTTTCTCCTCCTCCTCCTCATTGCTTGATTTGGGAATAATTAACGATGCAGTTGACAATAATGAATTATGTCTTATCCAAATTTAATGCCTATTTAAGTTATTTGATATGACTCATTCTGATATTATCTCTGACTCATTTCATACCTCTTCTGTGAGAAACTCAACAGTCTAAGCAGTGATAAAAATGACGTTTGAAATTATTATGAATTCAGACTGCTTGGCCAGTGAGGGCAGGTCAGCGATATAGGCATATATTCTAAAGAATAATTGTCACAATGGTTCTAATATGTGAGAGAGTGAGAGAGAGTGTGTGTGTGTTAGTGAGTGAATGTTATATCGCTATGTATAAAGCGAGAGGGAGGTAGGTAGGTAGGTAGGTAGGTAGAGAGAGAGAGACAGACAGAGAGAGACAGAGAGAGACAGAGAGAGACAGAGAGACAAAGAGACAGACAGAGACAGAGACAGACAGAGACAGAGACGAGACAGAGACAGACAGAGACAGACAGAGAGAGACAGGGAGAGACAGAGAGAGAAAAGAGAGAAAAGAGATAAAGAGAACAAAATGGTAGGAGTGATATAGAGAGAAAGAGCGAGATGGAAGGAGAAACAGAGAGAGATAGAGAGACAGACAGAAAGTGTGTGCGTGTGTGAGAGAGACAGAGAGACAGACAGACACAGAGAGAGATGTTCTCTTTGTTCTCGAAATCAATTGCACTTCGCTACTGTTGTTCCAATCATTTTGCTCAATCGCCCGTTTATTAAAGTCATATGCTTCGTCTGTATTACATATCCGATCAATTATACATGTTGGTCATATTAACACATCCAAAGAGTTTGGTCTTAGGAAAAATCCTTTATGATGCGCCCTTACTCTCTCCCCTCGCCTCCCACAGCTAACTGGACAAAATGGCCATCAACAGCTGTAGCAAATGTACAAGATCACTGCATGCCTACTAAACGGTACCGGGTACATATACATACCCGACTATACACGTTTCTGCCCACCAAATGAGTTGCTTGCCAATATTTTCTGGTAAGGCTGGGAGTGTTGAGACATTTGATTGAGGGCTCTATATAAGCATGTGCACTCAGGTAAAAATATGTTATTTTGGTTGGCTAGAGAAATGGTTTCAAAACAAGTATGATTAACGTCGACCTCCTTCTCTCATCAGACGTAATTGGGACTGGCACAGCCAGAGTACGAGTAGTGACGTAGTCAATACGTTAGGCCTACATATAAATGTATTTACAGCAACGAGTGATTTATAGTGTATGCTTATTTATAGAATTAATAAAGTCACGGTTTCCATGACGACGTGTGTTGTTTACGTAGGCGTGAGACCACGACGAGACTGGAATAGACCAGCCTTCCTGGATTACTACAATTAAGGGTAAAGGGGTAGAAAAGGAAAAGGCAGAACAAACAGGAGAAGGAGGAAAAAGGAAGAAGAGCAGTGGAATCGGGAAACGGATTTAAATCAGACAAATGGAAACAAGGTAAGTCTCCGTAAGCGCCATATGAATGGCCGCCCGCAGAGATTTTTGCAAGGAACCAGAACCACGTGGTACAAAATCTCTGGAGAGGTAGGCAGAAATGATTGGATCACCCATATTTTTATATGAGACTCTTGAAGGGCCCGTATGGGAATATGGGAAAGGTTTATGGGTATACATGTAGTTGTAAGGAAGACAAGTTATTTGTGCGCTAGTTGAATATCAACATTGCAACGTAATAGATGAAGACATTAGTTCAAAAAATGTCCATGCCTATTATAAAGACATGCATATATAATTATAGCGCACGTAATGAAACTCAATGATCACTCTGTACAACTGCGATAACAAATAATTATTAGCTTTGTTAATTGAGAAGGTGACACCGCGACTCTGTACATGAGAATAACCAACACAGTTTTTTTCACGGCTATTGCATCTGACATGGACCTCGAGATTAGATTCTGGGCTGAATAGCGAACCGGTATATATTTCTTGGGACAAGGTTTCTGTCATCTTACGCGTATCGTACTTGTCATGGATGGATGCGTCGTTAAATAAAATTAGGCCTATCACACACACACATATCTGTCATCTCTAGCGAGGAGTTGAAAGTCTGGTCTTAAAATGGCCTCTGGTGAATTGATGGTTGGGTGGTTGGCTGGAATGATGGACGGTTGGATTGATGGATGGATGGATTTATTGGTGGATGAATTAGCTGGTGGATGAATGAATGAACGAACAAATGAGAGGATGAATGAATGAATTAGCTAATGAATGCATGGACGGATCGATGGTTCAGTTAGGAATTGGATCGTAGAATCAATGGAGTGGCAATCGATCGGTTTCTGCGAACGCTGATTTGATCCGATGTCCACTGGGACAAAGACGCAGAGGCAGTGAGACACAGACAGTGTATGAGGAAGATATAGAAGGACAAAGACGCAGAGGCAGAGAGATACAGACAGTGTATGAGGAAGAGATAGAAGGACAAAGACGCAGAGGCAGTGAGACACAGACAGTGTATGAGGAAGATATAGAAGGACAAAGACGTAGAGGCAGTGAGACACAGACAGTGTATGAGGAAGAGATAGAAGGACAGACGTTAAGAGTGAAAGAGACGGACAGGGAGATAGATAAATTATGGCTTCTGAATGTAATCGTACTGTTCTTAGAACACGTGTCCCGTTTCTGATAACCGATCGCATGAGACTGTCCTCTGTAGCTGCCCTCGCTCTTCTTCCCGCGTCGTCTCAGTCCAGAGGCAAGTGTCCCGCTCGGCGCGTCCGGTCCAGGAACCTCTCGACGCGGGTCTATTAAACTGCCTTGTGAAACCACACCATGAGGACCTGTCATGAATCATTTTAACCACCGTTGTTGCTTCGGCTACCCGATGTACATGGTAGGTGGAAGAAACGGCTACTGGCTTTTAGGACTCTATAAGCGTACATAGAACTTGTGCACTTTCTTGGTACTGGTAACATAAAAACTCTAACGTCTCCCAAATTGTCCACTAGCTATGTCTATTTATAGGTCTTGTGTGTCGAGACTTGAGTCCAGAATTGGTGCTTACCAGCAACGTCACCGTTAACTAATACGTTTGAAAGTAAATCGGCCGAGACTGCTTACGTTAATATCACCTGTTCTTCCACTAGTTTACCTACTCTTCTGCATGCCTATTAAGCTCCACAGCATGAACCGCTGCAACTCAAATCCATTAGTTATCGGAAAACTCGGCGCCAGGCAATAATTCAGCGTAAGGAAAATTCGACGATAGATCATTCGGTGCAAGTCATGTTTCATGCAATTTATTGTAAAATCCAATACTGTGACAGTATAAAAAATGTGCATGACATTTATACACTGACGGTTTATATAATTATGTCATGCATAGTCAGATGTTACTAAGGATACATTGATTTATCTCGCTTATTGCTTTTCCAACTTGCGCGTAGGAAATTTTGCAAATTAATATCAATGTTTCAACTCGTGAAATTGTGCTCCACCTTGCAATTGCATCACACGTCAATGATGCTCATTATTATAACTTTGACACAGTAAAAGGCAGTTAGTACCAATTCTAATTAACAATTGTCTAAAACTTGCAATATGAAACCAATCAAACTTTGTACTGTGCCGAATTGTCTGGAACGGAGTTGTTCTAACACGGATCTGTTGCTGGAGACGTAAATATGTAGGGCTTGGCGCTGTGTTCCAAGTTCTCAGTGGTCATAATAGATGTTAGGAATCATTACATCCCAAAATGTAACTATAGTTGCGGTATTGACACTGAAAACTTTACCACCAATCTGTTTCCTTCCTCGTTTGTTCTACCTTATCAGCATATGAAGACAAAAATCGTTGAAGCGGAAAAAACTGAATTGCAGCCACTGGTGTGTGTTTCATTAGTATCTCGTAATAGCCATTCATTTATGTATGATAATATGTCTATGTCTGTTATGTATGGATGTATAATTTTGACGGTTGAGGTATACGTGCAAAGTAATATTCTCCCGTCAAGCAGCTGAAATAATCACGAGGAATGAGGTCTTGGAATCGACAGTCGTCAATGGGACTAGATGTATTTTACTATTCATTTATTTAAACAGATAATCAACCTGTACAGAAGTTACACTCCTTGAATAATTATTGCGTCTTAACTATTGATGATAATAAATTATATTATATGCAAAATTCCTTGTTGGAATTTTTTTGTCACCTGAGGTACAATACGAATCGGATGACTCCTCCTTAAGTCTTAAACAACTAATCAAACCAATTCTATATAGCACCGTCTTATTGGTGCATAGGACATAAATCCATACCGTAGTATAGTTTTCACATTGGGTATAGTGCGATTCGAATCCTGGATATATTAGCATTCTAGAGTAGGATAAATCAGTTTCTCAGATATGCCATTGCATTGGGCTCATCAATAAAGTGGAAAATTTTAGCGAGAACTTCAATAACTCAACTATCTCCGATCTCATGCGCTTTAACATTTCAGAAGCGTATTCTCTGCTCAGTGAAAATCCGATCTATCCGCAGGCCTTGCGAAGAACTAAGGTAGGCCTATATATTTAGACTCTAAAATTTGAAACGGATAAGTTTGACATACAAAGCACCAGCACACATTCCTACCTGCTATCGTTACACCCGATTAAGTAAGTTCTCGGAGTGACAACGTGCGCGTAATTAAGTTTTAGTACACAATTGACTGAATGATGGCACACTTCTGAATTCCAACAGATTCCTCCCCTTCCCATTTTGTATGCCCTATACCCACTAACTGAAACCTGGTATACAGTTACACTCACCACACACCACTAACTTGAATTGCCTTGATAAGTCTTTGTTGAATGAAAATTATTATTGTGAAGGAAATGGTTGATCACGAAGAAGCCGATAATGAGGTCCTGCCACACCTTGCTTTCACGATCCTACCTTACATAGGAGAAGACTTGGCGTCGGGCTTGGGGAAAGTCGAAAAAATTGAAGTTTCGTAGGACAAGTCTGAAAAAATTCAATTCCAAAGCACATGGATGCAGCAAAAAATGGATGAACAGTAGAGATCACTGTATAAATTCATAATATTTTTGAAATATTGGGGGATGTAAGCAGCTCCATCCTCTCAAACCTGAAATTTTGGAGGTTACCGTCCCATCCCCCCGTAAGTCCCCGTCCTTGCTACCTTAACTTATCGTATGTTGCTTTACTTTACTCTATCTTACCTGACCATGATATTATCATACGATGCCTTACCATAGGCCTACTATACTTACCTCATCCGAAGGCCTACTTACCTTATCTGACCGTGCTTTGGCTGTTGTGCAGATGAGATGCAGCAGAAGGCAATGGATGCGGGCGAGAAGGCATCCGGCGGCGGCGGCCTAAACGGAGAGTCGGCTTCGCTCTGCTCATTGTGTGCCATGCACGCCTCCAATGCCGACGCCCCTCGCCCCTCAGCCCCGAGGGCCAAAGCCACTGCCCATCCTCAGTCCCCCGTATCAGACAGCTGTCCCCTCTGCCGCATCGAGAAGAAGCAAGGCAGCCCGACGACGTGCAGACATTTCACCCGACCCCCGCAGACCCGCGACCCCTACGGCTGGGACTCGCTCGTGCCGAGCGGAGCAGCTGCTGCGCACCAGAAAGATGTCGTCACCCTCTGCTCCTCTCATCCCAACAAACTCTTGGAGATCTACTGCGCCGACTGTTGCATCGTCATCTGCATGCTGTGCTTCGTCGAGAGTCACCAGTCGCACGCCTGTTCCGACGTAGAGAAATCGGCTGCAGCGATACGACGAACGATCACGCACGACCTCGTTCTGATGTCCGTCTGCTCGAGCGAGGGCCTGGCCAGGAAGGAGCAACGAGGCCGCAAGAGGACTGACTTCCTGCGAGAGATGGAGGTCATCGAGACGGCAGTGCTGCGCAGGAGCGACCAGCTGCGGAGGATGGTCGACAGACACGCCAAGGGCCTGCTCATCGAGCTCGACTCGCTGAAGAAGAAGTGTGCCGACGAGTTGGAAGAGGAACGGACGGAGATCGAAGTCTTCCTCGAACGATTGGACGAGTTTAAGGCGTTCTGCCGCAGGACGAAGTCGAAGGAGGCGATCGTCGTCTGTCAGGTGGGAAACGAGATCCACCGCAGGGCGGACGAGATCTGTAAGATGCAGGGACAGTGTGGACGCCGACGAACCAGATGCATCACGATCTCATTCAAGACGGACGAAGTCGCAGGACTCCTCAAGTTCACCAACATCATCGGCAGGCTGCAAGGTAACTGTAATAGCAAATTTATATAGCGGAACATCCAGCGAGATGCTCATCAGAGGTGCTACCGTCCTAGTAAGTCTTTCAATGCCAATTCCGGAGAATCGCTATGTTTGAGAAGAACTTCATCCAGCGCTTGTCCCTTGAAGAGCGGAGCGCCAAGAAGAATCAATGAATCACGCTTCATCCTCCGGAAATCTTCGAATTCCAAGTCCGTTAGTTCGATTTCAGAACAGTATTCACATTTGTTTATGTTCAGCCAAATGCCGTGCGAATACTCAAGTTCATTGATTGCGGCTAGATCCTGCTGCACCTCCTCCTACCTGCCCCCTAGCAAGGTAGCCCAGTCTGAACCCGGAGCGGAGCGATTGGAGAGTCGACTGTAGCGGCACACAAAATAACAGCGGGCCCAACGGATCTCCCTGTTGAGGTCCCATCTGAGACTGCACCACAAAGGAACCAAACTGTAGTATGGACTCCGCCGAGTAAGCTTGATGGATGAACGCGTATAGCTCAGGTATTGTGTCATAAACTGCCCGCAGCATGACATCTCTTCGTAAGGTATTGAATGCATTGGCAAAGTCCAGCTTCGCAAAAACGTGATCCCGCGGCATATCCGTGACGAAGCTTCTTGCAGAGTGAATCGCTGCTTAACTGCCGCCCGGTGTTGCAATGCCCACCTGGAGTGGGCCGAAGAAGGATCATAGTCTGGTCAAGGCGTATCTGTTTGCGCATTTCGCAGACAGCCGTCGCCAGACGTAGCCAATCACGATTGGTCTGAGACCTCCTGATTTTTTTGAAAGGGCGATGAGGGTGCCTCCGAAAAGAAGTTCTCGTATTTCCAGTGGGCACTCACCCCTCAGCAACACATTGATGAAGACGGTCAACGCTTGTAGGAGAGCCTCAGCTGATTCTCGGTTGTTGAGCAGGTCGAGTAGGTGCAGGGGTCGCAAACCATCCGGTCCCCCAGATGAACCAGCCGGGAATGACCGTATCGCATCCTCGACCTCTCTTTCCGTGACCTGGAAAGGGACGGCTTGCGTCACTTCCGGCAAGTCAGCCAGGTTGGCAGCCCAGTTGTCTGTCGGATGCCTTTCCTGCATAGCTGCCAAAGAATCGTGTGTCGCCTTGACCGGACAGTCTTGACTGCAGAGGATGCGAGTGGCGACACGAATGTTGCCCTCTTCGAGTTTGGCACCAACCGCAGCCAGGCGTAGATCCTTAGCACTGGGGCATCTTGCAATGCCATCATCCTCCTGCTCCGTCTCATCCCTCGTACGCAGGGCTGCTTGGCTGTCAATGCGTTTCTTGATTAGATTGGCCATATTTCGCCTGCGACCCGCTCTTGGTGGTTGTGCCAGTATGTTGGAGGTAAACCACATCAACTGACGCCAAGCCTCAACTCCAGCTGGGTTGTTATTTATGAAGTGCAGGATATCAGTGAGGGCCCGGGAGCAGACGAAACTGGCTCCTTTTGGGACATGCTTCAGCAATCTGCCGCCATTCTGTCTAGGGGGTCGGGCAGCACTATATGTGACCGCCTCGTCCGCTGCTTCTACTCCTGAAGCATTTCCCGTGCGAATGCTCAACGAGACCAAATTCCCCCTCTCCTCGTCGGCTAAACCCAAGACTGAACCAACTTCGACTGCCTTTGCACACAGCGCCTGCGCCGAACCATGGCCCAGTGGTGGCTGCTTCGAACCTGGACACGGGCTGTTTCGCGGTCCATGCAGATGAACTGTGCCGTCTTTCAGGTGCAACTGTCTAACTGAAAGGCAGCGACTACATACTCCGCTTGCCTTTTTTAATCCCTGTGCAACGTTCTGTGATTGGCCAGACTGTGATTGAGCGATCTGGGCTGGTTTCTTGTATGGAGACGCCATTTATCTGCGTTAAATAGTTTTCCGGCTCGGAGCGGGTAGTGACTGGTCTTTGTTGTTAAGCTATATGGATACCCGAATAGGAAGGGAATGAAGATATATAAAGTGAGAGGAATGGAGATCTAAACACATTCGGTTTCAAACGTCAAAAAACGTCTTCACTGCGTTGCTATAGCAATACGCATTATGACGTCGTGGTATGCTATAAATAATTAACGGTGAAGAATATTGAGTTAAAATCTGGTTTCCATTTGCACATGTTACAAATTTTGATTTAAAATCCTGAAAAATCTCTATAATAATATAAGAAAATATATAAACATCCCTGATCAGTTGAAAAGAAATGATATAAAAATCGTGCGCTGACGAACTCTCACTACTTTAAAACACTGTATAAACCTAGGGGATAAATCCGTCGACTGCCTTAAATAACGCTTGTTATTGTAATAATAATTATGTAATATTATTATTATTATTATTATAAAATTGAGTGCACGAGTGTTTATATTGTTTGATTAAACTACAGCTGCACAAAAGAGCCTCTGAAGGCAACTGCGTTGAAGCGCTGGATGCAAACTGACAATCGTTGGAACAAGTAGCTTGTCTCTCCAGGGTCTCCGGTAACATGTGTCAGAAGGCGACCCAAGTCTTTGATGAAGTCTACTCCTTCGTTATTGACTGGGCCCATGGTCTCAAAGGCCAATGGAATGAAGAGATAGCTGACAGCGAGCTGGCTGTACTTGATGGTCTTCCTGGTGGTAGCCACCTCCGCTGCAGCCCCCACCGAAGATGACGTCGCTTGGAGATATGATGGAACCACGGTGTCAATCACTGTCGCATCCCATATCAGGTTCCGTCCTCTTCGCCAAGGGATCAGCGTCAGACCATCAGGGCGTTTTCCGTCCGTTCTGGAGACCCCGGGGGTTCCTTAATATTTGCGAAACCAGCGCGTGTGAGGCTACGACTGATTATGTCGTTTAATGCTGCGTGCCTGGCAAACCGCCCTGGTCCAAGACCACAAGAAAGCCCGTGTGTTCCTTCCGCATTGACTCGTGACCCGCATGGGCATACATGTGGCTCACAAATGCGTGTCCCCAGACGGAGACCCACCGCTATTCTGACAGCTTCGTCGTCTAGCCGAAGTCCACATGAAGTGATTGGTAGGGCAAAGAGCTGGTCTCCGGCATGCGGTGCTGCGGCTGCCTTGAATCGCGCCTGATGGTATTGGTCGGTTTGGGCAATGCTGAGCTCGGCAGCTGCCTTCTGCAGTAGCGGCTTGTCCCAGTTTCATTGCTTGTGTGCTGCATCATTGTCCGGACGCATCATTTGGGTCTCGGTGCACCACAGATGTTTCATCTTCTCAAGCAGTCCGTCGACGTCGGACCAGGTGCTGCCTAACATGGAGGACTGCAGTGGTCGGGTGCTCGCAGCGGAAGCCAAAAAGGCGGGAAGCGCCAGCGAGGTGACTCGACCAATTCCTAATCCTCCCATCTTTACTGGTAATGATGCTTGAAGCCATTGGTCGTTCGATAGGGTGATGTTGAGAACTGCCTCTAAACCGCTTCGAAGAAGGTCGTCGAATTTGTGTAACAAAGAGTGACCCGTGCATGAGCTGCATCTTAATGTATATATCAGTTTCTGGGAACTGAGCGAATATCTGAGGAGCACCAGAGCATCGTGTTTGGCTACAGACTCTAGTCTGGTAACTGCTAAGGCCAGTTATTATTATTATCATCATCATTATTATTAATATCATCATAATTATTATCTTCATCATTATTTTTGTCATTTTTATTATTGTTATTATCATTATTATTATTGAGGATGTGTGATAGGTGATTCATTATTATTATTATTATTATTATTATTATTATTATTATTATTATTATTATTATTATTATTATGTCACATATAGCGTTATTCATCATTGGCATTGCCAACGGATCTGTCATCAGGCCATCTGGGTCGCCGCTTGTCAGTGGATTGTAATCTTGACATAGTGCCCTGAAAGCCACCGCATTGAAACGTTGAATCAATGCCGACAAGTTCTGGAAAAGGAAGTTTGTCTCTCGGGTGTCACCGGTAGTTGTCGAAAGTCGGCATCCAGTCTCAGACAGAAAGGCGAGGCCCTCACTATTGAGGGGACCGAAGGTTTCTACAGCGATTGGAACAAAAGTGTATTTCTTCTCCAGCTCAGAATATTTTTTGTGTTTCTTTGTGGCTGCTATCTCCGCCGCTCCTCCAGCTGTGGAAGCTGTCTCGGGGATATAAGAAGCGGCCACTGTGTCCACCACCGTCGCGTCCCAAAGTAAGGCCCACTCCACGGTATCAGGGTCTGCCCGTTCGGTCTCTTTCCATCTAATCTAGAAATCTAGTCTAATCTAATATTATTATTATTATTATTATTATTATTATTATTATTATTATTAGACTTCGTATGTACTATGTATACACAAATTATTATTATTATTATTATTATGTTATCGCCCATGATGAGCTAAGTGAGTGTTGGCAATGTCCCGAAGAAGCAGGCTGCGTTCCCACGCTGAAGGACAACTGAGATACGTTGGAACAGAAATGACGTCTCCATTGGATCGTGGGTTGCAGCACTCGTTCGACTACCCAACTCTGAGATGAACTCCAGTCCTTCACTGCTCCAAGCGCCGCCGGATTCCAAGGAGAGGGCTACGAAGTCGTGGGTGTTGGTTATGGTGGAATACTTGGTCCTCTTCGTCTTAGCTGCGCGTTCGGCTGCTTCGCCAGCTCTGATAGATGTGTCGACAAGATGTGACTTGGCGTAGGTGTCGGGCACTGTCACATCCCATGCCAGACATTGACCACGTGTCCAAGGAATGAGCGTGACGCCGTCCGGTCGCTTTCCATCTTCTCTTAGCAAGCCGAGAGGTTCCTTTTGCGCTGGAATCTTCGCCCTGCCAAGAGCTCTCCAGATGACATCGTTCAACATGCTGTGTCGTTGATGTTTTCCGCTGCCTCTTCTACAAATTAGTCCATGGAGCCCTTTTGCGTCGACGCTCTCTTGACATTGGTGACACAAATGTGGCTCGCAGAGCGTCGTTCCTAGCCTCAACCCGGCTGCCAGTCGTACATCCTCGTTTGAGAGGCGCAGGCCTAGGGCAGTCACAGGGGGCGCTAGCATCCAGTCTCCAGAATGAGGTGCTCATGAGGCCAGCAGGCGAGCACGGTCGCATGGATTGTTATTGGAATCCAGCAGACCTTTCCATGCCTTGTCTGTGAATCGGAGGTCCCATTCTTTCTGGCGATAACTTGCTGCTCCTGTTGGTGGTTCTGCATCTGTCAGGGTCTTCCAAGCGTTGAGTGCTGAACTCGCAAGTTCATATGGTTCCTCAGCAGACTCTGTTGGTAGGATGCATGCCTGGAGTTCGCTTGTACTCGCAGCAGAAGCCAGAAAGGCAGAAAGTGCCAGCGTAGATGCACAACGAACTCCCAGACCACCATCTCTCACCGGCAAAGAAGCCTGGAGCCAGCGGTCACCGTCAAGGTCCACATTTAAAATGGTTGACAGTCCTTCTCTCAGCAGTTGATCAAACCGAGCCAAGCCCGGGCAATCAGCGCAGACGGCTGTGCGCAGACTGTACAAGAGCTTCGGTACACTTAGACTGTTTCTTAGCAGAACCAGAGCGTCATGTGTATAAAGCAAGGACAATCTTCCGATTGCCCTCTCGAGGTCATTGGCCTTTGAATTAACGACCATGTTCACAGCTGGACCTGAAATTAGAGGTGCACCCAACAAGGTCATGTCCTCGAGGGCTATGCTCGTGAACTCTTGGAACGCAGGGTCATTGTTCGGCATCTGGGTGTTGTGACACGCGATTTCGCATTTGCTGCGGTTCAATAGCAATCCCAGATTCTTTGATTCCTGCTCGATTAATTGAACGTCGTCGGCCACTGTTTCCTTGTTACCTCCCAATGTCAGGTCATCCAGATATCCGATACGCAGATCCGAACGAAGCTTCATCAGAATCGGTTGCAGCACAAGACAGAATTCCAGAGGTCCCAAAGGATCGCCTTGCTGCGTTCCTTCTTCGGATCGAATTGTGTTTGAACCATAGCGCAACAGTGGACGGTTTGAATAGGCAGCGTGAGCAAAGTGGTAGAGCTCTGGGATCTCTCTAGCAACTGCCTCTAGAAGACAATCTCTGCGCAGAGTGTTAAAGGCATTGGCGAAGTCGAGCTTCACTAGGACGCTGTCCTCAGGCATTGTGGAAATCCAGCGACGTGTCGCATGGACAGCTGCCTCAGCGCCTCCTGGAATGCCTACCCCAATATTATTATTATTTTTATTATTATTATTATTATTATTATTATAGGTTTTCGTCCCCATCGGGCTAAACGAAAGAGCCCCTGAATGCCACCGCATTAAAACGTTGTGTACAAATAGACAGACGTTGAAAAATATGAATTGTTGTTATTATTATTATTATTATTATTATTATTATTATTATTATTATTATTGAACCACTTTATTGGATTTCGGCAAACGCAGATGTGAACAATTAACTTATTATTATTATTATTATTATTATTATTATTATTATTATTATTATTATTATTATTATTATTATTATTATTATTATTATTATTATTATTATCATCATTATTATTGGTGAAGTGCTACAAAAGCAACTTCGGAAGCGCTGGAAATCATTATTATTATTATTATCATTATTATTATCATTATCATTATTATTATTATTATTATTATTATTATTATTATTATTATTAGTATTATTATTATTATTATTGTATATGTTTCACATTATGCTGTTATCGCCCATGATGAGCTAAGTGAGTGTTGGCAATGTCCCGAAGAGGCAGGCTGCGTTCCCACGCTGAAGAACAACCGAGATACGTTGGAACAGAAATGACGTCTCCATTGGATCGTGGGTTGCAGCACTCGTTCGACTACCCAACTCTGAGATGAACTGCAGTCCTTCACTGCTCCAAGCGCCGCCGGATTCCAAGGAGAGGGCTACGAAGTCGTGGGTGTTGGTTATGGTGGAATACTTGGCTCTCTTCGTCTTAGCTGCGCGTTCGCCTGCTTCGCCAGCTCTGATAGATGTGTCGACAAGATGTGACTTGGCGTAGGTGTCGGGCACTGTCACATCCCATGCCAGACATCGACCACCTGTCCAAGGAATGAGCGTGACGCCGTCCGGTCGCTTTCCATCCTCTCTTAGCAAGCTGAGAGGTTCTTTTTGCGCTGGAATCTTGGCTCTACCAAGAGCTCTCGTCGTCAGCATCATCATCGTCGTCGTCATCGTCATTATCAGCATAATCATCGTGATGCATGTATAGGCCTATGAATTTGCCTTTTAGTTGTAAAAAGAACTATGGGTCGAAAATAATAAACGCAGATCGAAATCTAATGTTATTAATATATTGCACGAGGAACTATCGAGGATGGGCAAAAACCTCAGACCCACCATCGTTTTAGTATAGAGCTATATATGCTTAATTAGCTGAGGTGCTTAGAAGAGCCTGCTTCGGTAGACCTCACCCGACAACAAGAGCACTTCTTGCTTACTCAGGCTATGTACAAGTATCAACGTCACTGTCGTACGTATAGGCTTACTACGTAGACATTTCCATTTCTGTTTTCAGTTTCTTCAAAATTAGCGCAACGCAAAGAACACACGTCGCCAAAAAGTATAGAAGTAAAGCCTCCTCCGCCAACGCCAGTAACTGATGCTGTTCCACGACCAATCCCCACAGGCAAGTTTTCATTTAGACAGACCTATCTTTACCTTTTAATAGGTTCAAGTTAACTTCGGTTAAGTGTACCTGCAGTTTTAAATATTGCTTTGATAGCCAAATATTAGACAGAAACTCAAGACAGAATCTACATCGTTACGTAGGCCTATAATTACGTTTCGGAACACTTACAAGAGCTCAGAACTTCTATAGCGCCATTATATAAAGGAATGAGGAAAAATGAACTCCCGATATTTATAGGCCTATATGACCTTATTGAAAGTGGATAAAGCGCTGAGCTAATTCTGATCAAATGTGGATGTCAAATCCTAAACTGTAGCCCCTACTCCCCATTGCACTATTACCTCACGTTACGTATACCCATCTCGCAGTGTAGTGTTTATGATTCTCATCTGTGCACGGCCGAGTTCTACGTTGTCCTCCTGGAATGAGCTTCGGTGTGTCCAGAGCCCGCTCATCGCTAATGCTGCGTCGAGATTTCTCAGTGGTTGGTCAATCCACCTGGAATGGGCTACCGGTTGCCCTGTGTCTTCCCCTTACAATGATCTACCTACCTTTCGTAAGCTGTTAGTCATTTCTTTTTGGCCGTGGCTGGGCTGGGAGCACCTACAAGGGAGTAGTCTCCCTTGTAGAGGCGCTATATAAATTATCGATATGAATGAATGAATGAGTTGCTTATGGGATCGTCCTTAAAAGACAAATCGCGAATGACCTACTTTTGACCCCGCCTCTCTTCCACTTGCATTTCAACAGTCTTGGACTTCTCCTGGGCCCTGGTTAGGCTACGTTGTTGACCTTGCAGCTCTATGCTGCAGGACGGAGCCGCTTGATTCCAGGACTGCAAAACATGCTTTTTTTGATATTTTGCTTTTATACAAAAAGCCAAAAGATACGAAAAATGGCAATTTTTGTTTTTTAAAATATTTTTGTTTAATTTAATAATATTACTATTATATTACTAATTGTGTGTTACTCAGTCCGAAATCAAGCTGAAAACGAGTCGGAGCTCTTTTCGTGCTGTGTTTGATGTTTTTTATAACAAAACTGTTATGACAAAATCCAAAATAAAACCAAAACAATCCCAGAAACCAGCTTTTAATTTTAAAAATCATGGGTTTTTGCACCTCTGCTTGATACCGTCATATCCAGCAATGGAACACTGTCGACGACTGGTTAGAGCACTCACCTGGTAACACGTTAAGGTTTGAGCTTCTTCTGAGATGTACATAGTTTAGGGACGCTGAGCGAGTCTGCACGAACATTCTCCCGAGACAATTTTTTCATTCACATCTGCTCCACGCCATCGACTATTGCTTGATCATTATTAGATAGCGCCGCTTATTACATACATAATAATGTCCTAAATTAATATAAAAAATAAATCTAATATTTTAAATCATATCTATCATAACAATAACAAAATTTATCTGTAGACAGTCCTACTTCGAGGCAGGTTAAAGTCCAGTATACATCTCGTATTTCTTCGAGCACGCAGTACATCTACGGAGTAGCCAAACTGCTCAACAACCTTTACGTCCTCTTCACCAACTCAGTCAGCATCTACCAGCTGAATCCCTTCGTTCGCGTCAAGCTGCTTAAAATCCCGGAGATCCGTTACGGTGGAGACATCGCCGCCTGCCACAAAACCAAATGCCTCTACGTTCTCGAACACTACAGAGGCATCTGGAAGATCGAGACGGCACAGACGAAGAAGTGGTTCTTCAGCCAGGACTATCGCTCGTCGCTTTGGCTGTCTAGCGTCGTACACTCCCCGACGCTCTCCATCACGAAGGACGGTCATGTGCTGCTCATCAAGCAGGAGAAACCGCTCTCGAGCCTCGAGCTCTTTGACGAGAATGCCACACTCCTGAACACGATCCAACTTCCGCTGTATATTCTAGAGCCTCGTCATGCCGTCGCAACACCCACGGGCAATTTCGTCGTCAGCTTTGGATGGAGTTGCGGACTGGTTCACGGCGTCTGCGAACTGAACGAAAGCGGACAGATGGTACATCACTATGACCCGCAGATCCGGTGGCAGCTCCTGCGCAACCCTAGCTATCTGGCTATCGACGCCGAAGGAATGGTGTTTATCGCCGACGAATGGAACAACCGGGTGATTCGACTGAACGATCGGTTGCGTTTCGACCAGGTTGTCCTTTCCAGAGGAAAGGACGGATTCCAGGGACCATTTCGGATGAGCTTTGTTCCCGAATCCAACCAACTCATGGTCGTCCACGGATGCGGCGCATCAGATATCAACCGCGGAGGGAACAAAGTGGACGTGTTCAACATAAAATGAATCATGGATCACATGTTGTAAAATTGGGGAACTGATAGGAAATCAAAATCCATTAAACCAAAAATAAGCAAAAACTCAACGGTCCAATCTTTACGGCTGGAAAACTTAAGAATTAACAGCACAGAGGTGCTCATCTAGTCCTGCAAGTTTCAACTATACCTCTAACTCTTGTGCCAACAGTGGATTAGATTGTGCGACTACGACCTAGTAGTCTCTCTCGTAACTCAGCTTAAAAGTGATACGGGTCGTCAAAATTCTCTCAAGTGCAAAGCAATTTATTCCGAAAACGAAAACCCTGCAATAAACTAACCTTGGCATTTTTACGTTGACCGTATTCTCAAGTGCAAAACAACACAAGGAGATATTTACTTTTATAGTAAAAGGCTAAGACAACAGTGAATGAATAACTGCTTAATCAAATCTGACTGCAAAAAGAAATTAGTGATCACCTCTACGATAATTACCTAGTGCTTAACTAATATTAATTGCAAGGATTCTCTTGTGCCGACAGCCTATGCTGCACTTCCCATAGAAATTCATTGCCAATAGGTTAATTATAGTGAATCGAGGGATCTTTATATTAGATGGAATATTGTAAAAATTGAATAAAGAGGTCATTGCATAGCATCTATAACTGAAGGTTTGAAATTAGTCTTGTATTAATTTAGTTTGGTTATCAGATTCTATATTAAAATATACGATTAACCAATAAAAGAATTAAGATTTGCATCAATATTCTGAGATGAGCTTTGATAAATCAAACATTTTTAAAAGACTTTGTTTCGATATATGAGCACGACACAAATGGCACTCAACACGAAATTCAGTTTTTAAAATCCACTCTAATTTCTTGAAATACACTAGCAATTTCACCATTTTGGGCTAAATATTGTTTTTAAAAAATTTCATTAATTTTCAGGTTATGTAATTCTGCAACCCTGAACAAAATTCAATTGGCATCTATACAACATTCTGCCTTGAAGGAAAGAAAATGTTGGATATCAATCCAGTATTTTCTTCCCTTCAAGGTGGAAGGGAAGAAAATTTATTTTTTCTTTCCCTTCTAGGGAAAGCTTACCATTTACAACTGGTGTATGAATGCAGTTCATGGCAAATTGCATGTTGCATTAGGTGATGTTCAAACTGCAAATGCGCAGACCTTCAATTTCAAGTCTCTGTACCGTCATCAAATAACTTATCACCACAGGCTCTACAAGTTATTCTACACAAGTAAATGGTGTCGTTATTAACTTCATTCTATAAAATCCTTCCCTGAACATCTTAAAATTTTTAGAAGTCTTTTAAAAGTCATTACTCAAAGAAATGTTTCCTACCAGACTCCTTCAAAAGTACAATTTATCAAAGTTCAGAAAGACCTGACGACATCTTTTGAAGTGTTCAGAGACGTCATGAAAATGTTTAACAGACTTCCTTTTAGATGACCACATATTCATCTGTCATATTTATCTTCACACAACACATAAAATTTTAATAATAATAAGACGATGTAGAAAGTTCTAAGCTGAAGAGAAGTGTGAAGTGCAAGTGGTAGGCTGCTACATCTCCCAATAGTGTCTCGAATATGCAGTGGTCTACAGCCAATCATGGCTTACTAAGCACCAAACAGAAACTGCACTATGATATAAGAACTTTTGCCTATTCACATTATCTGACGCTCGACATCATATCATCCCAGAAGACTGAACTATCCAGATGTTAGTGCAGCTGCTTCTCTTTTGCCTCTGGACATTCGAACACGTGAAACAACCAACATTCACTTGTCATGTTCTGTATTGTGGTGATCTTTGTTGAAGACATAGTCTTTCAACAGGGAGTAGCCCACTCCTAACGTCAACGCTCCAACGACGACGCCCTGCGCTCGCACTCGGTAGTGCATTAGATAGACCGAAGTGGACATGCTTCCTCTGTTCTTGTACTGTGTAACTCCATAAGCGATCATTGCCAACGTTCCGAGAATACCTAAAACACAGCACGATGATCCGCATCAATTTAATATAATTATTATTATTATTTTATTAATGAGATGAGGTTGAGTTCTCTACCCAAAGGCTGGTCCATCGGCTTTATGCCTCCCGGGGATGAGGTGGTTTCCCGTTGCCATCCTCACAGACAATTATGGGTGAGCAACTTGTCCAAGGTCGCTACACGGTCACTTGAGGTGGGTTTGAACCTGTGACCTTTTGCTTGCAAGGCACAGAACATACCGCTATGCCACCGTGTCTCATAGATCAATTAGATATACTACACAAATCCATGAATTGCTTAAAAAGTTCTAGTACCTGGTAAAACACAACAAAATTAAATTGGAAATACTTTCAATTTGTGTGACGTTTTTCTGCTGTATGCAACATAGTGTAATGTAACCGAACATTTATATATAGCCTCCTTCATGCAATTCTCAAAAGTGCTGAATGTAATTTCTCATATACCAGATACAATACCTGCCAAGCTGATTATTACATGTATATAATGATCTCTTATCTGAAAAAAAACCATCATGAAGACAAACTAACACCTTAGCTGCAACATCTGCTAACCATGCCTGCAGTTATTGATGCTTTAACAAAAGCAATGGTAGCATTCTACTACTCAATACCAAACAAAACTGGATACATGTTTCAAACAGACAACATCATTAAAAAATGGTCTGTTTACCGATTGGTACGAAAGGTGCAGCCTTTGTCTTCTCCCACAGTTTGCTTGACTGCGTTTCTGTGTAGCCTTTATCTGCCATCTTCAGAATAAGATTTCAGCTACGAATACACAAAATACCACAGGTTACATTTTGCACAGCAAACTCAACAAAGTTCTCCATTGCAGAAATTCCCAACCCTTTCAGTTTGACGGACTGACAGGAGGATTTTTCCATTGCAGCCGGGCCACTGCCCAAGTAACAGAGCATTAACTTTTCTTTTTCAATCACCTTAAATATGTGTTTGAAAAATTGATTTAAATGCATTTCTGGACAAGTCTTTGATTATATTTACCATCTAAGATGAGTGTGAGGCCAAAGGCCTTGTCTCAGGTCCCTATGTATAGCTCTCATCTTAGTGACACAAAACTTATGCTGCTAAGTGAACGTTTTGGGTCTGGGCTCAGTCTCCACAAGGGTCTCACGGGCATCCCTGCTATGTACCCATGACTGCCAGTCAAGGCTAGCCCAAGGGAAGCTCTTCCTCTCCTGCACTGATGTACTGGGTAAGATTTTCAATTTTCAACTCAGGCATGCAAGTTCACAGTTGAAACTCAATCAAAGACAGAAACATAGTTTACGACTTCTATACTGCTAGTGTTTCTTGTAAACTCTGCTAAACACTAGGACAACCTATGTCTTCTATTCCACCACCCCCTGCAAACACAAAACGATTTCACATTGAAAAAGTTCTTTACTGCAAACTACCTGGGATGAAATAAGTAAGCAAGGACTAGCTATTAGCCCAATGTGCCACAGAAAATGACATCGCTTATTCTTAGTATGGCCAATCCATAGCCATTGCTGCCTTTTCGGTTGGCTTAAATCGAGGCTTGAAGACACATATCTTCCGCCACAAAGAACAATGCTAACTTGCTAAGTTATAATTATATCTAGGCTATCCATCTTGGTGGATGCCTAAATGTGCTTAACAATAATTATGATCATTTTTTAATAGGATAAATCTTCAATGGCTGAAAATTCGAAAACGATATAATTTTTTTATTTCTGTGGCCGAAATCCTAAACAATTCCGCTGGTGTAGAAGACGAAAACCCTTTGGCCGCAGAATTGTTCAACATTTGGCCGCAGAAAACCACGTTTACAAATGTTGCCTATCCTGTCTGAGTAACCATCATTAATTTCACTACATCTGTGTGCGACCTTGGGGTCATCATTGACCAGGAGCTCTCCTTCACTCAGCATGTTAATTAACTTGGTAACTAGCAGCTGATTTTACCAGTTCTGTTAACTTTGGGTTGTCCCCATTCCCTTTCTGCCAGTAGTGTAGCTACTCTTGTCCACACCTTCGTCACGAGTCATCTCGACTACTGCTTAACCCTACACGCCGGCACTGCATGTGGTAGGATTGGGCAGATGAATTAAGTTCATTGTCTGGCGATGCCTTTTGGCGCTGCACCTACCAGTACTTGCCTTAGGAAGCTCTGCTGTCCTGTTGCCGGCAATAGAAATGATGGCACGCCGCTGCGTTCTACCTCGCAGGGTCTTCCTCTTGTCTCTTTCCCTCGGACCTCAAAAAGGGATCAACCCGAATCATCGAAACCCGAATCCCCGAAAACGCTTAAAATGGCCAAAAAGCCCGATTCCCGAAAACAGCAATGTATCATTGAAAACGACTGGATCTGTCTCAAAAAAGCGCAATTCATTCATCAATCCAGCTTTTGTGTGAATTCTTTTCATCCATGCAGCTTCCATTTAAGCAGAATCCTTTTCATCAATCCGGCTTCGTTTTCGGGGATACGGCAGAAATCTGTTTCGGGGATTCGGGTTTCGGCGATTCGCTACGCACCCCTCAAAAATTAGCATCTTATTTGTTTGACGCTTACCGGCTTACGATTACTTTGAACACGCGTGACTCCGTGACATCGTGGTTCAACAAGGTCGATTGCATGCATGACAGACGCGTGCCCTTCATTTGGACAATTTAAGCACTTGTATAGCATTCATAACGAATAAATGAATTTCAGGATCATCAAGAATATTACAACCACGTTCACAGGTCGAATTGGTACACATAATAATAAATACATATAATTCCAAAACCATGCATCGTCTGAACACACAACATAGGCCCAACACGAAAGCTAGACCGGCGTCGTCGAAATTAAAATACATTTGGTGCATCTCATTACTAACCGGTAAAAATCCTTTAATAAAAGAGAAAAGAGGAAAAGTAATTCAAAACGGTAGCAAGCCGCGAACTGTACAGATCTTGCCAACCTCCTTCGACGGTCAATGTCAAATAAGGTTCACTTATGCAATATCCAATGCATGCGGCCACAGCAAAAGTCGAATTGCATCTAGTGGAGTACGCTGCATGTTCAAGATTGAATCCACAATTTTAAGATCAGGATTACAAAAATGTCAATTATTGAATTTATCACTGGAAATTGTCATTTTATTTTTACATAAATATAGTAGAATCTGTTCGAATGTGTAGGCCTGCTTTAGTTATAAATTCTCTACATAAAGGTTAGCCGCCAGCTTCATGTTGACAGAGACAGCAGAGTAGCTTTATAGTTGCTCCTAACCTCAACCTTTTGAAGTGATTCGCGCCTCGACTGAGGGTACCACTGTCCGGCTTTGCCAGCAGTCTGAAAACGGTCTATTCACAATTGTTCTGTAAAAGTCAAAAAACTGATTTACACAAGTTGCTTCTATCAATTTATGAAACATAAAGCCTATGCTCAATGCCCATGATCTTATGACAGGGTATTGACTCTTGTTAACAATAATACGATGAAAACATTTACAGGAAAAAAGCTGTACTCTATATCTTGTATTTTGCCTACGATATTTTATCTACACAGGAATGCAGCCCTTCTGCAACCGGCCTAAAAAAGGAAAATACTTACTTACCTCCAGAAAACATCAATGCGTATTTCACCATATGCAGTTTAGCTGCATCAAAGCATCCGACCAAAACACGTATTTCGATCATTTGTATAGCACTATACTTATCATTCCCATTTACAGTTGATTTCTCAAACTTAGATTAAGACTTCAAGCGTAACTTATTTTGCTAAGATGGTTGAATGTACAAATTATCATTGGAACAATCAAATGTTAAGGTAGGTTCAACTAGGTTGTTTGATGGTGATGCGTAGGATTAGTTGACCTAGTTTTCAGCGATTCCTCTATGACCTACATATACGTTTGTCGGCCAGTGTTCGCAAATGTTTACTTGAAGTGCGGATGGAACTATTAACTTTTACTGTGAGTCCTACAACTAGCACACACGTACTGCGAGACACACAGAGCTGAAGATTTTCATTGCGTTCATTGCCCGCGCTCAGTACAAATCCCACTTTTTTAAAATGCATTAAAGCGTGAAACTTTAACATCGAAAGCAAGTTGAGTAATAGAAAAAGCGAAGGCAGAATCTTACCAACAAGACTTCCAAGATGAGGGCAATTTAAAAGTAAAATACACTCTTCTTAAATTAAAGAAAAAATGTCCAAAAATAAATTCTGAGTGAGAAAAAAATTAAGCTAGGAAAGGCTTTGCACCACTGCATTGAGCTTCTCTCATCTAACGTATGATGTTCTTGTTGAATAGCAATTCAGTTATTAACAACACCATAAACTCATAGTACTGACTTTAGATGCCTTAAAAATAAGTTCTTGATACATTTATTTACTTGTCAGCAGTGAATTAACTTTTGAAATCAAGTCCCTGGCCAGGTAATAAGAATTTGTCTTTTAATGAAGAATGGTTTAACTAGTCTCTATGCATAAATTCCTAGGTATGACCATCATTCATGGCTGCATAGCTCACACCACAAGTTGACACCTATTGGTAACAGTGTACAGAGCAGGGCAGAACTACTATTACTAGCCTCATGGCTATAGCTGTTACTCACTTAGACTTAGTTCCTCCTGTTCCTCTTTGTACATTGGTCAATAAGAGCTCTCCATCCTGTACAATACTTAGCAGCCTCTTTCGCATCCTCCCAGTTGATTCCCATCTCCTTTAAGTCTTGTTTAAAGGTGCTCCTCCAGATTTTCACCAGCCTTCCCCTGCTCCTACCATTTTCCGGTATCCATCCCACCATGAAGTCTTTGCCGGGTGCTGTGGCGGCAACCGCAAAATGTATCCGGCCCTTTTCTTCTTCTCCGTCTGACAATCTGACCCATCTTTGCCACCTCAGTACCTCCTCATTTGTGCTGTTACTCAACATTACTTTAAAAGTTTTCTGTTACCTCGAAACGCTCACAATGAATAGTCACTACTGCCAGAGGTAGAGGTGCTTTGTAAATGCCCAGATACAATGCAAAACCTATCCGTAAGCAACACTACAACCAATACAAACGCAAAACTAATTCTCCAGCACCATTTACCTGTCAACAGAATCTATGGTTCAAAGCAGAACTTAAAATGCTGAACCATATTCCAAAAGACATAGATTTGATTCGTAAGACATTCCACAAAACTTAAGGTATTAGAAGTCATGGAAAGCACTTATTTAATATTTGATTAACAATCCATTACATCAATACAACGGAAACACTCCCTGATCGCTTCAGCTGCGATTGATCAACTAATGTTTTCTATGAATTGCAATTCAAATGCGTGCACCAACACTAGAAGGCTTGAATGACATGTTGCATATGTTGCAAATTCAACCAATTCAACATTTAATATCATTCATGAACAAGCACAAACTATAATAATTTCATATTATTCAGAATATTATAACAATAATTCAACATTCAGTAACATTAATGAATTATAAGTAAAATAAATCCGATCAACTCTACCAAAATGAGCAACTGGGTTCATATCAATAATGTGAAACTTAAATTTTCATATTGAAATGCAGATAACAGCAAGTTTTGGGAAAACTAAGCTCTGGTCAACATAAACATTTTGAATTGCAAATCTTGACTCAACATCAAACAGTAAGCCCCAAAACCAGATCAACTTCCTCCTAAATAAGTCCCTGAACACCACACCACAATGAGTTCAATTTTTTCAAACGAAAACAGCAAACTAAGTACTCTTTCAAAAACGAAGGTCCAGGCAGGAGACTGATAGTTTGCTGAAGCTGCAGTTCAATTTTCAAGTGCCAGGCGATCAAGAATCTGTCGATAGTCATTAACACAAGACTGGAATTGTCTGTCAAGGTACTCCAACCGCTGTTCCTGTGAAATTCCGCTGAGCGCAGCCGTCAGTTCATTAGGCTTCAAGGCACGACGCAATTTCTCAAAGTCACGACCATTTTTCTACCACAGGAGAGAAACCAACAAGATGTAAGCATCCAACTCCATGAAAGCAACATACATAAACAGCTGTATACTTTAAACTATACATCACACTCACCATATCACAAATGCAATACACTAAACACCAATGCTCATGAACACAACTGGTTGACCATCTCCTCCTAGATGAGTACCAGATATAATTTTGCAAGCAAACTATTTCAAAAGTGGACTGAAAAACAGCTTTTCAACAACAAGTATTAACAACTGAACATATTTGCCCTTCCAAAATATACTCACTTCGCCGTCTTATGTTCACCGCTCTTTATGTTTTACTCGCTATTTATGCGAGTCTCTTTATACAGGACTCAAGCGCTCACTGCCTGTTTCTGGTCATTAAACTTCAGCAAAACAATACACAGTGAAACATAAAAGGACATTTCTGTCCTTTTTATATTAATAACGACTCCATGCACATGTACCTTGCTATATATTCAGATTTACAGACTTTCTGCACAAACCCAGTTACCATAAAAGCAAATAATTAAGTAAATGCCAAACCTGAAATGGTTTATTTAGACGTTTCTTGACATCAACTCTGTAAGCTTTGAATTCAGCATCATTTTGACAATTGGTTGATCGCAATCGTAGAATTTCATAAATTCGCCGAGCTTGTTTCTGAGATTAAACAAAAAAGGACTTGCAATGGGATGACAGCAGATCTCTTGACACCAGAATATTTTCAAAATCACAAGGTAATCAAGGTTTTAAATTTTGTGCAAACGCATTGAAATTAGGCCATGTTGTCAGGCCTTACACAGTACTTTTAACTATAACTACCTTAAAAAATAGCAACCATATTAATTTTCTATTAATAATAATAAACTGATTGTTATAAACATGATTTAGCAAAGAATCAGGATCAAATTTGCATTTCAAGGTAAGGATAATTCCTTCAAATCAACATTTAGATGCTGTTCTCTGGTAGTGTGCAGAATTTGCCCCAGACAGATGTTTTGGACTTCTCAAATGGGCATACAAATGCCATGATCTGTCATCAGTATATCAATTTGATAAAATTGTCAATGCCTGTGCACGCTCAGTTGATCGGGAAGGAATATCGATCAATCTCTGGTTTCTGTTGAGAAATGGCAGCATTTTAAAGTCCATATTTTATCAGTCCATATTTTAAATTGTTTAAAGGCATCAAATAGTACCACCACTTTCGATTCAATGGTCGACATCCAGGTTCCATGTCTGCTAAATTATCTATCAAGAGCCTGCAAGTGGAATTCTACATGCTGCTGAAATGCAAACTTTCAGGTTTCCAGGTCTTGTGGTCTCCATCTATCATGGCCCCTGGACTCTCTTTACAGCGCCAGTGGTATTCATTGAACCACATCCATGAATACGTCTAAGAAATTTTTTCAGGATACTTCAGACTGGTTTTGTGCAGATGGAAATCTGACAATTCTGCAGAAAATTCTTCATATTAATAATGAACTTTGAGCCGTGTTTTCTTACGAAATCATCTTCTGACTCAATTCCAAAAGAGTTTCCACTCCAGAAGAGGATTGTCCCAGTCAGAAAACTACCATTTTAGAAGAGTCCTCTGCCAAAAAAACATGTGGTAAAGTTTAGATGTTGGAACAGAGTTCTTACTCGATTCAGTTTCAGTTTCTCTCTCGCCTCAGCAGCCATCACATCTGAGAATCCCTGTCGAAGGCTGTCCGGCCGATAGCTCTGTAACAACTGACAGTTACGCGAATCAACAAAATCGCGAACCCTCTGGAAATTTTCTGATGGATCTTCAACTGCATTAAACCAAACAAGAAATTTAGATAAAACCAAATCAATTTTTAATTAGACGTAGGAAATTTTAATAATGTTTAAAGAGTTTTCGTATTTTAGAGTAAGCTTTTCGGCATGTCATATGCATGCTTTGGGAATCTCATTAATTCTCAGAATTCGTCAGCGTAAACCATTTCTGACGCACACATTGGAAAGAAGAATGCTGCAAAAGCTTAACTATGTACTTCTCACACTACACAGAATCAGTCTGTACAATTTTGCTAAATTTATTAAGCATCGTAATCTACTAACTAAGGTGCTGAGCAAAGTGCACTTCTAAACAATGTAATGTAGCGCCGCTACAAGCTATCTACTCAGATGCCGTCTCTGCACTGTCAAATGTCAATACATTGCATAAAATACATCAATTAGCAAAACTGTAACGAGTACATTATCAAACAAAGATTGTATTGAATATTAAACAGTGCTTGGAGTCCTCTAACCTGTGATATCAAGTATTTCGGGACGCATGTGGCAGACGTTGTAAAAAGATTGCATGAGTTTGGCGCCGTGACCTTGACGCTGGAATGGAGGCAGTATCAGAACCTGACTAAAAGCAAATGAATGCAACTTACATTCAGTTTTTTCTCTAGATACGAAAACACAAAAGTTTAACTAAAAAGTCTGGACTATAAGCCTTTATATACAATACAATAGTAATACTCATCCATTTAACATAGACAAGCTCTCACAGACTTAGCTCTATGTATACAATACTTCACTTCTGCTGGACCATAAAATTCATGGTCGTGGTTTAAATAGTTCTTAGATGGAACTGTCTCGTGTTACTCAGCAAAGACAAAGGCAGCAGATAAACTAAAACTGTTACAATGACTCATAGCACCTTCAAAAGACATTTAAAGATACTAAATTAATATCCTGAGACATATAAAGTATTAATCTATCATTGTTCTTAATCTGTCACCTAATCAGTTGGACAAACATAATAAAAATTATCATTTAAATCCATGTCCCATAAAAGCTCAAATACAATTGAATCAACTTCCACATGCATACTGCAGTCAAACAAGAAATAGTCCAAGACTGATGCACAAAAATACTGAGCCACTCAGTTTAATCACAATTAAATAAAAGTCCTATCGTTTAACTTGTTTATAGTTATCCAACAATACAAACACAAAAAATAAACTACAAACACGTGGCTTCATAGCAATAGAGCAAAAATTGGCTTGAAGAGGTATAACAGAGCACAACTTAACAGGAAGAAAAATGGATAATACAGAGGACCCAAGGGAGGAATATCCTGCTAGAGGGAATCCCAAGAAAGATTGCAAAATACTTGTAATCACTAATAATATCTTGCATATACAACCCAGCTGGGAACCTGAGTTGAATGCATTAGATACATGTTAAAGTAACTATATTCCTGGAGAGGCACAAAGACAAATGGCTTAAATGTTAATCCAACCATTACACAACTGGATAGATGATTCCACAGGGCACATACACCTGCAAAGAACCTGAACGAAAGAAGTACCTGATTCGTGGTCGAATTCTTTCGGGATAGGCATAATAATTGTAGACAGTCATGTAGCCAGCAAATGCGTACCGCGATTGTCCTCCAGACTGATACTTCTCATATCTAAATATCATAATCAGAGACGAGTAAAGTGTCAACTACAGGAAAACTTCAACTGCTTATTGGCACCATTGGGTCAATTTCCAATCACAAGTGAAAACAAAATCATGAGGCAGAATTGGCCAAATAGTCAGCTTAAGCATGCAAGAGAAACAATCTCAGAAGGAAAAAATGCAAGAATAAATAGTTTAGCTGAAAGTAACAGAACTAGAAATATTTGTAGTTTCCAGAGAAATAATCGGAAAATAGACTACGTATACATAACACAACTGTGCAGAGACAATTACCTTCCAATAGATTTTGTACAGAAGAATGAAGCGCAAAAATCTGTTGACAAAAGATGGTGAAATTTACTTATCAGCCACAGGCAATTATTGGAAGCCTTCATAAGAATGCAAGCAATTCACTGAGCAAAAAGGATACAATCGGCATTTAAAAAAATGTCACACAGAAAGTTTATGATGAAAGGTAAACACATTACACACAAGCCAGGAGAGGGAGGAGTGGTTAACACCAGGCAAAGGACCAAGAAATTATTACCAGATGCTGTCAGAAAAGATCTTGAAGAAAATAACATGGACATGAGAACAGCCCTGGATACCATCAGAGACAGACAGAAAAGGAGTCATAATGTAAAAACCTCGTCGGCACACACCTGATGGAAGAGATAGAGAAGAACACATTACAAGAATGAAGTTCAGAGTTCACAAGGCAAGGGACCAGAAGGGTCAACTTATTATTAATCAGCTCTTGAAGCCAGCCATAAGGAGGTAATGGAAACAAAAGAAAGGACCTCCATTGTCCTCAATTATTAAAAAAGAAATTATTCTGCTGCTTACACTAAATAATAGGCCCATCTGTCATCGTCAACATCGATGTATGAGGCAGCATCGACGTAAAACAAAAGGAACGGCTGAATTCGTTCATGGTAATCGTGAAAACCAACAGAACTCATGTCACAACGGTAGATCTCAAACTTCCTGTCACGATTTTTATCTGTCAAAAAGTGAAATAGATCTTCAAATATGAACAACAGACATGACATTTAAAAGTCTCTTTCTATGTCACCTGCTTAACTGTTGTTGTATATCTCAATTTTTATATAATAATTTCAATTAGGAGACAATGGCAACTTCAATTTCAAGTGCAAAGCAACCAAATTCTCAATGAACACACCTAAAATAAAACACTTATTATAAAAACTCTCCATTTAAAGCCATATTTAATTCACTCCATATTAATATACTTAATATCGAGCCTCAGCTTAATGCTAGCATGCTAAGATACAGAAAATATAGGACCAATATTGACACCACCTAATGTCAATGGACATGCACTAACTGTTTTCAAATCTTGAAAGCACAGAATTTTTTAACTGAAAGCTACATCAAATAGAGCTAAGTGCATAGATATGAAAGGTTTAATGACAAAGTTCTTGTAAAGTACAAGAATATAGAACTGATCTACTATTGGGTCAATGTAACGTAGCAGTCAAATGGCATTATACAAATCTAACTAAAAACAAATGACAGGTTTCCTAAACCATTACCCAAGAAAATCAACACAAAATATTACAGTGAACCCCAAATCTTGACAAGATTTTGCATACCATTTGTTACTACATAAGACTGAAGCAGTTCTCCAAATGGCTGGAAAGTTCCATCTTTCGCTAACGTCGCTGTAAACTCGTTAATGTTGACGATGAAGTTCGGTTGCAACTTTTCATTCAACATTTTCAAAATGTTATCTGCCTACACCAAGTACAGTACATCATCAAATCCTTAATAATGTCATGTACCAATGAATTAAATAATATATATATATATATATATATGTATATAAAATAACAATGTTAGTTAACAATTATAAGTATATAAATATATATTCAAATATCCACATAATTAGAGCATTTCTTCCTAACATTTACTACTGTCACAATAATTATGCAGAATGTGTCTTTAAACACATTGTTCAATTCAAGAATAAGTCATGCAGTCTAATGCTTGTGTTCACATTAGTATCACATTCAACTTACCTTCAGTAACACATATTCAGAGCTATTAGACAGCCAATGTTAAAGTCCTATCCATCAGGCCAGATATTTAGCCCTGCATACACATATAAATGACATTTGAAAGGTTCAACAGTGAAAGTGACGCAGCTTACAGCAACGCCCTCTGCCTTCTGTGGAGTTATCTTCTCAGAGTACTTTAAACCAACATAGGTAAGCATTCTTGCAGCTGTACAGTACACGTCTATCCGGAGATCTTTATAACCAAATATGCTCTCACTGAAAAAAATCGAAATTTCAATACTTTAAATTTACACAAGTGGCTATCATGCTTGCACAATCTGAATGACACCAGATTACAAAAAAGAACACAAAAATAATACCCTGATTTAACAAATATCTCAAAGGCAAACAATGATGACCTAAGGACCAGTATATAATCTTATAAAACTTTATGTTGAAATTAGAAACCTGGACAAAAACTCAAATTGGGGTAAAAATTCGAATTCGAATCTAGAAACAGCAAGTAGCCCCATCAGGTTGATATTCACATAATGTGTACTTGGTAGCACGGAGTTATGTATAATACCAATTAATTCCTAAGCCTTTCAGCAGCTTAAAATAAATTATACAAAAAAATAAACCAATTAACACAATTAAAATAACCCAAATAATTTTTTTACATTAAAACCATTGGTTAATCATTTATCAAATCAAGACATCACTTTCAAATCAACAACTGCCATCAGATTTGTTTTTTAATCAAATATTGAAAACCGTTCCAGGTCCTAATTGGAATAGAATCATTTAACCGTGTGATACAGTAGACAATTAGTTCCAGCATTTGGCTAGCAATCAAACTTAAAACAAGATGGCAACTCTGCAGGGACCACATTGGACAAAGTTCTTCACACACAATAGCCCAACTGTAACAATGTCACTGTAATTACCTGTCACCAAATATCTGATGAGTCATTTCTGGCTTGAATACAATTTCTTCATTGTGGAGATCACTTTCTGTCCGAACTAAACGCAAAATAAACACTAAAAAATTAATAAAGTAAAACCCATCAATACATTACTTCAATAATAAAACGAATAAGCTATTTGCATGTAATGCATTCAAAAGAAACCAAATTTCTCGGGCTGGCCTATCAATAAGAAATTGAGATACAGTATTAGGCTGGAAACAATCAACCAGTGCTGCTAAAAATAATACATTAGGACAAGCCAGAATATGGCATCATTAAATTATATGCCAGCTGGCAAGCTGCCAAAACCTGGAAATAAAATGTTAACATCTGTGTCAATTATTTCAACTTATACTCGTAATAACTGATTAAATAATAACATAATCGGCCAATTTAAGAGTATGGTCATTTTATAAGTACAGCTCTAATCCAAAGAAGATCCAATCAATAATATGAACAAACAATGCACCTAGTTTAAAATGAATGACATCATTTGCACAACTCTTGAAGCTTTCAAATCGGTTGCCAGCAATTCCAAAACCATTTGATCCTAAAACAAAAAAATGCCAGCAATAAAATTCTTTGTCAATCAGTAGCTATGACATTCTTGGCAATTGAATTTTTCACTATTACGCCAGAATAAGAGTGATATAGCTTCATATCAACTACACACGGAAATACATCACCAGTTAAGTAAACCTTGTCGAATGGATAATCATCAGGCAATGAACTGTGAAAGTGAGGAGCGTTTCACTATGAATTACCAACGCTCTTTATGTTTTTGGTAAGAGTAAATCTGCTGCGGCCGAATGTTAGGTCGTAATATAAACGAAAATGTTACTTCTACAGACGAACATGTATGAAATCTAGCGTGTGAAGACCTGTTTATATGTGTCGTGAGGGTCGTTTAAGGTCAGGGTTAGTGTTGTTTTTAGACATATGCAAAGAACATTAGGCCGCAGAAGCTATTTTTCCGTGCATTGATAGGCCAAAGTGTCAGCCGCAGAAGCTCCACGCATTTGATAATTCAACATATTCCGATTTGGTTATACAAATTGTGCTTGATGTTGCATGCACTGCAGTGCAATTGAAATTTCATAATGCCCTTGTTACAATCAGCTCAGAAGTTCACACGAAGTTGTAATGCAGAGCAATTGTGCACAAAGAACTTGCTCAAGGTTCCTACACAGTGACTCTTTGGACGAGAGTCGAACTCGCACACTCATCGTTACGACCGCTCTAACCAATCGGCCACCGTGCCACGCAAGGTTGAGCAACCCTGAGCTACGGCAACATATAATTTCAGCGTTCTTAATTATTCACCCATTGTAGCATTATTATTCTTCAGCAAACCTCTAAGTTCGACACCAGTTTCAAATTAAGCAATTTCAGGACACAGCCGGTTGTTTATCACGGCTCGATTGTGACAGACGGCGCGAAATACACGACTACACAAAACGCCATACGGAAACTATTACAAACATTTCAACATGCACTTATCGCTTCAACCATACGTTGCACTTTTTAAAAACAAATAATATTGTCTGGTTAAGACACAAAATTATTAAAAACGTTAAAATAGCGAAACATCTAGTAATAATTTCGATCAACCCACCCGCCATTTTCCACAGTCACGTGACATCGCAATTCAGTTCGCTTCAATGCCCAGTTTGTAGCTAGTGGTGAGTAAGCGCATTAGCGATGAGAAAACATAGTAGGCCTAATCGGATATAATAGGCGACATATATAACAATACAAGGACTAGTTGTGTTCGGAACGTGGTTTCGGATTGATTCTGTCATCACGTAAAAGAAAAGCGACCACGTTAATCTCACTCTGATGGGACAGGTCGACCAGGAGAGCAAAGCTTGATTGAATATTTATTATTTTGTTCATTTTGTTGTTATTATTTTATTCATTTTAGCCTTTTTGGTCGGTCTCTTGAACGACGAAGGTTCCTTTAAACGCTACGGCGTTATAACGTTGTGTGGTAATCGATAGACGCTGGTAAAGGTTTGAGGTTTCCCGTGGCTCCCCCGTGACGCAGCTGCTCGAGTCTTTTCCTCAGCTCCGACAGAAAATTCAGGCCTTCGTTATTATTATAATTATAATAATAATAATAATAATAATAATAATAATAATTATTATTATTATTATTATTGCTATTACTATTATAATTATTATTATTATCGTCATCATCGTCGTTGTCGTCGTCATCATCATCATCATCGTTATGAACATTTCCAACTCGCCTCTCGCTGTGAGCGTTTCAGGTCCGTCAGAAGTGTGACCTCCCAAAGAATCCTACTACGAACTGTAAGGAAAGGTCGTTTCATAGTGAGGAACCAGAATCCTCGTGAGGAACCCAATTCCTGAACCCTGCAGTGTGTTGGGGTAAATAAGTTCACACGGCCGATGTACAAGAAGATTAGCTTAATAAGTCAATAGAGCGAGATAGAGTAGGCCAAGATGAACGAGCAGAGAATTGTATGCAACTTGACTCTAACAACCGGCTATACATGTAGAAGTGAACGGGAAGGATCATAGGTGCAAACCATTGGTGCAAACAACAACACGCTCACTCCTATGTGTAATGTAAATCCTCGAAAATTTCTCAGCGCCCACAAAAGCCACGTCAGAGAGACCCGCTTATTCACCAGCGCTGATATATATGTGTACCTGGTTGACGATCGCTAATTTTATACAGGATTGAATTTCTCTGGATCGGTCGAATAAATGTCACGTTGTACGTTGAATGTGTATGTATTTCGTCTTCTTATTCAAGCTGATGCCAAACAATAGGGCCCTATACATGTAGGCCTACGACGCAATTGAACTTTGCCCTCGGCTGCTAGTACTATATTGTTTGGCCAGAAGACTGTCGTTTGACAAAGCCGATAAAACTTCTAACAGTGAACCGAAAACAAATGTTGGAGTGCGGGCCAGGATAAATGTGCACCAGAGGTGTAACAAGCGAGGGGCAGAGGGGTCACCGACCCCCCAGTTTAAAAACTGGGGGAAAGCCCCCAGTTTTAGTGCTCAGTGCCCCTCCCCATGTGCTCCCAAATCGGTTCTTTTTATGTTTCTCCAATGGCCTTTTAATATGACTTTTGTTAAGATAATTTGTGCCCCCCCCCATTTTTCAAATTTCTGGGGGGACACAATTCAAAAAGTGTGGGGGCAAAAAATTTTTTTAGTTGAAATGTTTGCTGCCAAAGTTGCACGCGAAAACATGTTATCATAGTAGACCTTCCTATGCATTGGGGTGAGTGATGTGCTTCCATTCAGTACACGATTGTATTTATACATAGCTCTGGTGAAAGTATCGTTTGACTACGAGTTGATCTTCTTTATATCTCTCTTTTTGTTATTCTGAATTTCAAATGATGGCAGTCCTTCTTCGCTCAGTCTGTACACCGTGTAGAAGTCAAAGCTACCCAGGTTGCAGAGCGTTTTTATTATTATAATTATTATTACAGCAATTTCATATAGCGCCCCTTTAAGGTATTCTACTCAGAAGCGCTCTTGACCACGGTCAAACAGGACAGTCTTAAGGCCAGAGAAAAACAGAGCAGATTGGCCTATTGGTGTGAGGCGCAATGCTACTGGAAGGGCATTCCAGGTCACCGGACCAGCCAGTGAAGAAGCACGGCGCTGTAGGATAGTAGTCCTCGCACGGGGGACAAGCAACTCCGCTTGCGCAGCAGAAGCAACAAACCACGGCGTCCAACAGCGGCAGTGGGGCACCAAAGTTCAATCAGGTAGAGGGGTACCGGGCCCTCAATGCAGCGCCGTACCAGTGCAGAGACACGGTAAGCAATGCGCTGTGGGTAAGGGAGCCAGCGCAGGACATCACGCATGTATCCAGAGACTCGGTCAAACCTAGGGATGCGGCCCACCAGTCGGGCGGCCGAGCGCAAGACCCTATCAAGGCATTTAAGCCGACACACCGGGAGCCCATCATAAATGGCGCTGCAGTAGTCTAGGAGACTACAAAGGAATGGACAAGCGTAGAAGCAGTGTCTTGGGAGAGGGAGCGAGATACCACCCTAAGTTGCCGAAGCTGGTAGTAACAGCTTCGACAAAGTTGACTGATATGCTGGACAAAGGTTTGCAGCTCCTGATCCAAGATTACCCCCAGGTCTCTGACCGAGGACGAGAAAGTTAGGTGCGAATACCTCAAAGCGAGGGGCCCAATATCTATTTTTGCGAGCTGCTGGCGGGTGCCAAGCCATATGAGCTGTGTCTTGCTCGGGTTAAGTCGTAGGCGAGTTGACGACATCCAAGCCTGGAGGTTCTCAGTGGCTTTGCTGATTGCACCCACAGCCAAAGTCGCCTCCCCCGCCAGACAGTGGGCATATGCTTGGATGTCATCACCATAAGATTGGCTGAGAACAGCCTCTGCCGCGAGCAGAGGTTCCACGCCAGCAATAAAGACTAAGTACAGCTGAGGGCCAAGGACGGAACCCTGGGGCAGCACAAATGGCGCAGGAACCCATGGAGACCTAGCTGGAAATGGAAATCCGACGGGCATTATTTCTGTCTTCAGCTTTTTCGGATATTCGAAATAGCTTTGAAGAACGAAGGCCATTTGAATTGTGAAGACTACAATCCAGGCTGGTGGGAAGACAACAATCCAGGCTATGCGTTGTGACGTTGCTTTGGAATCTACAAATTGAAGAACTCCATGCATCGTCGTGTAATTGGCAAAATACTTTCCGTATTTCCGGAAATCCATGACTTGCGATTAAAATGTGCATAGGTTCCTTCTCATGCAGAGGTTTACGTTCCCTTCGGACATCCGCATAAAATTTGATACATATTGCAGCTCTGTACATCCTGTAACTTACCAACTTCTGTCGGATAATAGTCTACACTCTGCAGTGCATTGAATCAAACGAGATGCCTTATGCAAAACACAGGCTGCCGATGTGACGCGGATGATAGAAGCGGCAAAAGGAAACAAAGGGTCACCGAAGTACTCATTAAGTATTTCAGCTCCGTGTCTACTTAGGAAGAATTAAATCGAAGAGAGTTGGCGAGTTTTCTTTTGAAATAGGGCAAGGCAGTAAATGTGAGATAGGAAGAAAGGGACTTTGGAAAGAAAATGCAGAAGAGTGCAAAACTTTCAGATCATTGTGCTGATGCATGAAAAAGCCCAACTCAGCTCTGTGCATGATACGAAGGCAAACAGTCACCAGAGAAAAGGGATGCATACTGAGATTGTGCAATCTCTGGTTAGGCCACAATTAGAATCCTGCAGACAGGAAGTCCATATCTGAAACAGGACGTTGGAACGTTGTAGAAAGCGCAAAAATGAACCTACGGAGATTTGAGCCACGTAGAAAGGTTAAAATGGATTAACAACATTGGCGAGAAAAAGTAACACAGGACATCAAATCGAAGCGTATCCTACTATCACTCTGAATGAAGCACGATGGATGGTAGGAGAGGTTCTTTGATTTGGCTCCAAAAATCAAACTCGGATACATAGGCCTAAATAAAATTATGAATGAAACCGAAAGCAGCATTAGGGCAGGAGTTCTTCAGTGCAAGAATTGTAGATTAGACTTGTGGAATGGTTTGTATGATTGCACTACGGGCCTATTATATCGGGGAATACAAGTACTCGCAGCTTTTTAGAGGAAGTTAGATATGAAGCTCATTGAAGCATGTTCCTGGTTAATTTGGAGTGATTTTCAAACATACTAAAAACGTCTTTTGAGCCACTATAGACACTGGTTAGATTATGCCATGATCCTTGTCGAATCGCCAATACGCACGCCTCTAGATGCTCGACGATCGTTGTAATATTTACTTTACATGCAGAAACACTATCAGCCAGGATGCTTATTGCATGACGGAACACTGTTCATGAGAAAAGAATCGTCAAGAAAATGTTAGAAGCTTATTCAGACTATGCAGCTAAAGTGAAATCTTAAAAATAAACGACAAACCCTAACTAAATACTAAAATAGACTTCAAAATATAATTATATTCCGACATCGTGCTTCTGGTCATCTGGCTACTTCCGGGTTTTGACTGATTAAGAGGAACGAGTCAATAATGGAATATGCTTGAGTGCTTCACAAAACGCTTTTGGTTCAGAACGACTCCAGGTCCCGAACAGAGGGAAAGACAAATGCGGGAAATTCAGATTATCCAGCTGTTGGCGGGTACACAGCCAACTATAATGAGTTTTTGTGAATTTAGTCGCGATCGATGACATCCAGGCAGCTGAGGTGTCCATAGTATGAGACATGAGTCGGACTGTAGAAGCAGTCTCGGATGTTAAGCAATCCGCGTATGACCAAACGTCGTCAGAGTAAGAATAACTCGTGAGATAACAAGACGCAAGTAGTGACTCGATATCTGCCGGGGAGAGAATGTAGAGAAGAGGCCCAAGAGAACCAAGACCAGATCCCTGGGATGGTGATAAAAGGCGTAGCGCCAAGACGAACGAGATGAGTGAAAGACAACAGAAGTAGGCCTAGAACTCTCCGAGAGATAAAATGTGACCCTGATGATAGTTGATAGATATGCAGATCGACCGGGTCGAAGAGAGTGGCTGGGGTCTGAATCCTTCCAGGACCGATTAATAATTTCACAGCTAATAAAATACATATACAAAAGAATATGTTTTATATATATACATTTATATCCTAATCTATTTACGTAAATATAATAAAACTATATTACATGAAACAGTGTAGACCTCACCACGCGAATTTCTGACAGGTCACGAGAGCAGCGGATGTCCGATGATCGTCCGTTCTGCTGCGTTCTATCCGCGTTCTGCGTTGCAATAAATGAAATTTGCACTTGCTTTAGAAAATTCGGAATGAAAAACGGAACACAGATTCGTGAGTCTGTAGCTACGGAGTTTCCTTTTTGTTTCAGTCGTTCACAGCTGATTCGTCATTGGAATAGATAGACACCAACTATATCTCAACTTTAATATCGAATGTATAGCCAGAGGTGGCGATCTCGTTTGAGAGGTGGGGAACACCCAATGATGAGAGGGGTAAGAAATGTGGGAGGGACAAGCGTAAAGCGTGTTCCCGATCTGTAAAAGGTAGGGGAACTTGTCCCCCTCGCCACCCTGGATCGCCGCCTCTGTGTATAACATATATATACATATATACATATATATATGCTATATTATATATATATATAGTGATGAATACGAGAAAATGATGACATTACTGTGGATACGGGAGGGAGCCGGCTGGCTTGAGGGTTCGACGTGTAATGTGGGAGTGGGGTTCAAACCTCAAAGGAAGTTGTTACTCTGCAGGAGACATCAGGTTACTCTGAAAGAGACATCAGGTTACTCTGAAAGAGACATTGGGTTACTCTGAAAGAGACATTGGGTTACTCTGAAAGAGATGTTGGGTTACTCTGAACAGGGGGCGTTGGGCTATTCTGAAATGGACATTGGGTTACTATCAAATGGATATTGGGTAGCTCTGAATAAGGAGACACTGGGTTACCCTAACAGGGATATTGGATAATTCTGAATAAGAGACATTGGGTTGCTCTGAACACGGGACGTTGGGTTACTCTGAAAAGGACATTTGGTTTCTCCTCATTGATCCAGGTTTTGGACTGGCACTGCTAAAAGTACAAACAGCGGCATGGATTGTGGAAGAAATCCGTCCCTCTGACGGGGCACAGAGGCCAAGACCATCCTAATTTGTTGATAATTATTGCTTAGATAAATTTGCAACAGCTAGGTAGTTTAAAGAATTTACCCTAGATCGAAACCATTTGTATTTGACATGGACGCAACAGAACATGATGATCAAAACAGGGAGTATAAGCGCGGTGAAAGTAAATCGCCGAAGTCCAGGACCTAATGATACCAATGATGACTCTAACAATGGCTACAGAGTCTACAGAATCTCAGTACAATAAGTAGCGAGTTGATGGTAGGTCAACCATAGGGCGTGTGTGAAATTAAAGAACTACTCTTGATCTCACAAGGTATTTATATATGTTAAGAACCTCAACGCCAGTAGGTAGCTATCTATAGACTAACTGATTTAATTAAGCATACCGGGTACATGTATGCAACATTGTACAGCCTGAGGACATCCCTTGAACTATAGTGTCAAGAAAGCAGAAGTGTTCGCGTAGCACAGAATGCCAATTATACTTGACGCATCTCTAAGTTGATGAGAGGCCGATCAGCCGAATTGTAGAGAACTTAATAATAATAATAATAATTTAGATACAATTTGATTCTGCATTACAACTATATAGGTTGTTCTGCGCCTCTCGAAAAGATTAAAAGGTTGAGTCCGAGTGTTTACTTCTGACATCGTCAGAGATATCTCTTACTAGTTTATAGCCTGATATTTAGGTACATATCTTCAGTTGCTAAGCCATTCCAGTTACGACTTCCTTAGACGTATCCTTGTCGGATCTTTTCCGACACCATTCCATCAATATCAGAATTAAAATCTCCAGCACTTCTGCGATCGTTAGCACGGAGACTCCAATCCAGACTCCAAGCTGTCCTCCAATGTCTGAGATGAGCTGTGTGACGGTCATGGCGGATTCTTCTGTCGTCAGGAAAACGTCAGTGTCCGATATGTAAACATTGATCTTCGAGAAATCCTTTAAGGCACGCTTCATGTTATCGTCCGTGTAGCTTACATAGAATTCCTTCTTTTCTTTGGAAGAGAACCTTTCGATATACCTTTGCTCAACCATTATTTCATAGGCAACAGTGTCCCCGTCAATTCCCTGTGAAGGCCACTGGGACAGACTGTAAGAGACGTCATAGAGAACTTCATTGCACGCCGGGTGACATCTACACTGGGAAAGTAATGTTGCATTGGCCATTACCCGATCTTTGACGTTATCTGCACATTCGATCTTCTTTACGAGGTTTAGAACTATTTCATCGTCACATGTTGGGAGTTTAGAGCTATAGAATTTAAAACATTTGTGGAATTCAGTCGTTCCGCTGCATTTCTCGATGCTTTTGCAGGAATCCGTTTCACTGATGTTCCTTTCACCTTCTAAATAGTTTTCCGAAAGGCATTCGTCATGCAGCATCGTTGAATTCCTTACACGCGTCATGTACATCTGCTTTGAGTCGTCCACAGACAATACGTCGTCGTCATCGTCAGTTAGAAGATCAATATCAGTGGGTAACGTGTTTTCATAACAGCCGCATTCTCTATGGATGTGATTCTGAATACAGACTTTTTCACAGGCTGTCCTTCTATATGGTCCAGCCAAACTCTGTTCCTCGTCATCGAAAAAAGGATACTTCTCATTGCAGTGTCCATAAGGCTGACCAAGGCGTTTACGTCTCTTTGGAAATAGGCTTAGGGCCGCCATCTGTCCAGGAGGAATGTCATATCCTTCCGTCAAAGGAAACGGTTTAGTTCCTGGAGGATGGATTACCACACGGACTCCTCCGGCTCCCGAAAGCGCACTGTCTTTGGCGTAGATTCCTGGCATGCCGGAGAAGTCCGGGTTACGGACGTCCTTCAGCATTCTTGTCCCAGCCAACAACATCACAGTAAATCCGTTTTCAATTCCCTCGAACAATGGGTCGGAATCATCATCCCCGGAGGATGTGGCATTCGAAGCAATGAACGTATAACAGTTGAAAAAATAAGGATCAAAGATCCTCTTAAATTTGCACGGCTTATTCCTGTATGTACATTTGACAATAAACTCATCCTCCTGAACTCCGTTTTCCGACAACATTTTTGTGGGTATATTGGCTGCCAAAGTTGTACGCGAAAACATTCTATCAATGTAAATTGTTAACTCTGTTCCGTTGAGAGATGTGCTCTCATTAAGTATTTGATAGTACTTATACATGGCTCGGATGAAAGTATCGTTTGAATACGAATTATTCTGCTTCCATTCATCGATTCCGTACTCCGCTAAATCACTGTAATTGATATTTTCAAGTGGTGCCAGTCCTTGGCTCAATCTGTAGACTGTGTGGAAATCAAAGCTGCCGAGGTTGCAGAGCGTTATGGCTGGAAATGGAACTCCGCCAAACACAATGTCTGTCGTCAGCTTTTTCGGATACTCGAAGTAGCTTCGAAGTACGAAAGACATTTGAATCGTAAAAATTATCCAGGCTGTCGAGAAAACAATAATCCAGGCTATACGTTTTGGCGTTGCCTTCGAAGCTACGATCCTAGAAAAGCCATGCATCGTCGTGTAGCTGGCAAAGTCCTCAGCGTATGTCCCGACTGCCATGATTTCAGATATCCAGTTCTTCAAAATCTGAAGAGAAGAAATAAAAGTTCTGTTGTTATTTCATTAGTCAACTTGTGTAGCGCTTCTTTAAAAGAAACTGTACTAGGTCATGGCCCACATGAGTATCAAGAGGTATAGCAGGTCAACGCACGTCATCTTCAACGCATTAAATTAACATTGATACTTCTTGGATTATCTCTGGTAATTGTTTCAAATTGATAGATTTAGCTGCTGTGCCACGAGTTAATTCAAAGAGTGACAGCGCGTACTACACTAGTCAACGTTTGATATAGAGAAGACGGGAGAAAGAAGTCGAGAATGAAGGAAGAGGGTTTCCACAGGGAATGAGCTCGAGTAAATGCAAGTGCGTCAGATATATAAAGGCTGAGTATTCAATAGAGCAGACTGGAAGCTAAACAGTATTCACATCAAGCAATGATAATGAACAGAATCACGTAAACAGTTGTCTGTACGTCAACAATAAATGTTCGGCATTATTTCACGATATAGGTGCGCACCATAGGCAGAGTCCTGGCCAACCGTTCTGTATATATACGCCAAGGTTAGAAATGAATTACTATAACACCTATAGCACACGGAATTGCTCTCCTTCACCTGTAGTATTATCTCCCTCCTCCTATTTCTCTCGTGTATGTCAATTATTATGAAAGAAGTGATTGCCTTTTGAACTCATCAATATGAAAATTAATTTGATCTGCAATGTATGAACATCTAAATACAACCTATTCTCAACTAGACCAAATATAATGCGGCAAGGCGAGCCAATGATAGGAGAGTAGGGCTGCAGACTGAAGACTTTCAGAGGCATTCATAGCATATGGGCCACGTTGTTAAGATAGGCGAATACCGGTTAATCGGAAAGAATTATAGCAGCACTCAAGCAGAAGCTTTAACTCATCCCAGTCTTGAAAGAACTGGGAGAGGAAGGAGAAGAGGAAGGAGAAGAAGGCGATGAATTAGGACAACGATGGCAAATAAGGTGGAGATTGAGAAGGAGGAAAAGGAGTAGAAGGAGAACGGGGATGAAGAAGGCGGCAGAGGTCGAAGAAAACGGGCAAGAGAAAACGATGTGGTAGCATAGGAAAGACGGAATTGATATGAACCAAATGTTGAGCTCGAGGTGCAGGTGTCAGTTCTTGGCTTGTTGCCTGTGAATGTAGATTGAGATGAGATGAACGCAATGGTTCCTGATCCTATATGATACAATCCGTAAGTTAGGTGCTCACGGAATTGCCTACGTCCGCAAAGAAGACGAGAGAGCGATATCTCAAACGTAGACAAATGCGTTCATGGGGATGGATGATGCCAATAGTGGACGGCTGATCACATTTAGAAAATTTCTAAATGTGATGTAAATGTGAATAACGTCGAAAGCGCATTCTACGCTGAAACAATTATTCATTAATTGTTTCAGCGTAGAATGCGCCTTCGAACGTTATTTTCTCTTCTACAGAACGCAATCTGCACTGTACCAAATTCAATAAGAGTTACATTACTGGACACAGAGTTATAAATGTACCCAATCATGTAGCAAGATTGTAGCCCTTAAACTTCAACAAAGTATACGTTAATCTGAGCAACTGTACTCTGATAGAGTTCAGACATGCATCAGAGGCAGGCCAGAACAGAGAGGGGTCAGATGGTTCAGCTGAAACTGACCTACGATTTTGAGGTCTCGACTCTCCATGATAGAGAACTCTAAGAGGATGCCTCTGTGTTTATTCTTGGCTTTTTTGGACGGGTTCGTTGATTACCGATGCGTCGATCCAAGAGAAAGGACTCTTCATACACGTTCGTACAGGAGAACAATAATACATATTGGTTATAATCTGCATTAGCAGCTCACATCTCACAGACCATGGATGCTTGAGACCAGTATGCAGTTGAGAGAGTTTTATGAAATATAGGCTCTCCACTCTTTCCCTGATTATAATTCTACGTCTTTCAGTCGGTAGTTTAGGGCCTGTTGGAATCTATTATCGAGAGCAGCTAAGGTTGTCGTAAATGTATGTGGGATAATTATAGAGTAGTCATTTATGGGGGGAGGGGGCCAAGCATTTGTGAAGATATTTTCAATTAGCGAAGCCGTGTGGGCAACGGGTTGGCATAGGTTTTTAGATAACAAAATGGTGTGCATAGAAGCATGAACTGATTGAGGAGGTGCGATCAGTTGAGAGGTACACAGCCAATATAAATTACGCTAAGCCTCCAGTGGGAAGGAAAGAAGAAAATAATTGAAAAGAGCTATAAAAATAAGATTAGCAATGATTAATAACAATAATAGAAAATAATAACAGAAGAGAGTAAATGTTATACTGGTTGATGCTTACATTATTAACTGTGCCCCTAGCTAGCGGGATCATTCGATCTCTTCATGGACCCATATATAATAGGCCTACATCATATTATACTTAAAGTTTGATTGTTGTATTATATTCATTGTATTTGTTTTGCATAAGTGCTTCTACCTTATTTCTACGTTATTCAGAATAAATCGTTCTGGTTCTTTTATTGTTGTTTTTACCGGGAAATTGAAATTACATCATATGATCCATATTGGCCATGGCTAATGAAAAGTAAATGCATATTATATATATATATATATATATATATGTAATATTAGAAAGACAACCTTAGCTGCTCTCGATAATAGATTCCAACAGGCCCTAAACTACCGACTGAAAGACGTAGAATTACAATCAGGGGTATATATATATAAAGATATGTATATACATAGATCATATTTATAATAATAGGGACCTGCGTGGATTGTACGGATTGATTCCCTAAATTCTTCATGACCAGGTTGAAATAAATGGGGTTTACATTTCCCATATGGCATGGGTCTGTTGCCAGCCTTGCAAGACGATAAGGTGCCGTCAAACGGGAACTAATGGGGAGGGATCCAGCGAAGGTCACACTTGGTGGAAGTGCTATCTAAACGACGTTTATCTGCCTCCCTTTTGGTAGTAATATGTAGTCCTATACACTGGTGTAATAGTAGAAAGACCTTTGCTTTTGTTTTATTCCAGAAGCAGACATGCTGTTATCTGCCAGTTTCGATAGAAATCCGTTGGTTGGACGATGCGTGTGTCAACCCCTCGCTGATGACTGTTTTAATTTCCCGTGCATTGCAATTGGAATTGAGCATTTACATAGCGCCATTGTGATAGCAAACTAATCTTCAGGGCTCTTCAATAATGATGATATTAAATGTCGTAAAGGACTTAAATGATATACCAGTTAGCAGAATAAATGCACAGTAAACTGGAAGCGTCATCAATGACTGGCCAACACGTGGATACGAACGGATTTCTATTCAACGATGACAGACAGACTCTACTTCACCTACGTACTTATACCGAACATAGACTATTGCGTTCTCAACATTAATATAATATACTCTAACCACGTGTAGCCGAAGTCTGCCGGACATAGACGTTTACTGCGGATCTTTCATGTTTACTATCTTCAAACCCGCCCAGAGATGAACAGCTCTGTTGATCAGTGGTGTAGTCCTAAGAAATGAAGTGGGGGAACGCCTGGAAATTGAAGTAGCAACTGTAGCATAAAGTGCAATCTTGCAAGAATTTTGCATAGTGTGAGCGCTGCTATTTTTGAAACTGTTGAATGTATAAAAATAACAAAAAAATTAATAAATGTAATTATGTAAATTTATACATAGAAATTTGTTATTTGTAACATATTGTATTCCAAGTATTCAAACAGTTTCCATACCTGTACAGATAGTACAGGTTTAATGCTAGAGTACAGTGACTGTCAGTCTGTCAGTGAGTCTGTCAATGAATTGCATTCATTTGAGTCACTGACCTTGATTCGTTAGAATAACCAACACCGCCTATCTGAACTCGACGCATTGGATAGACAGACGTTCAGCGCATTAAGTGCATGGCTGTACGCAACCCACAGCCGTGCGCTGCAACAGAGGCAACCTGACCCTCCGTGAAATCGGGAGCGCGCGTTGGTGTGGCTCGCCGCCATTCTATAGAAGAGGGGAACTGCTGCGAGATTATACATTGTACAAAAGCAAAGAGATGGGCTCAGCCAAGATTGGGCTCAACGGTGGTATACGCGCGGAAGATACTGTGCGTAACAGTAGGCAGTTATGAAATGCGGTTCAAATACCGGTGTCCGAGATTCTTCATAATTTGGCGGCACCAGTGATGGACCTACGGTTCTATCAGGATAATCCGTATATTCAATTCATTATATTGCAGACATTGAAACTAAAATGAAATAACAATTTACTAATTGTTATTTCATTTTAGTTTCAATGTCGATACATCAATCAGCAACAACAGAGGGCCCAGAAAGGACAATAGTCCCGCTTGGTAGAGCGACCTAAGCAGTTTGCAACTTCAAGGCTAATAAAATAAAAATAGAGACTTCGGAGTAAAATGTCAAACAAATCTCAACTAATTTCTGACTGAATAATAATTTTTAACTAGAAGCAGGGTGAACAACACTAAAACCAAAACTAAGGCTAATAGAGGTCAGAGTTGCTTCAAATAGAATATAACGTAGACAATCGCCAACGCACATATAATATGGATGGCAACTTCATGTTGCTGTACGTTCAAAATTGAATCAACATGGCCTATAATTATAAGCAGGGCGTCTATGTAACAGCATTGGATTCCTTTGGATACGGTTTGTACACTCGTTTCTGCTGGACTTGACTCGCGGAATTTCAGTCGACGGATGCACTGCTGTGGTATGACTGTTGCGTTCAACGTTCACTCATTTAAGTAGTAAGGGTTTCAATCAAATAACAGCGCAACTCAACCTTTATATCGGCTGTTAATAATGGTATTTGGCAAGATGGCTTTCGTTTGCTGTGTCATTCGACACTTTTATGTATCACATAAGATGATAAGCATAGGTAAAATGGTAGAAACTACCGTTTTGTCTAGTCGCAGTTGTGTTAATTAAGTCGTTTGGCACTCTCCCGTCAATGTAAAAGCTCAATGGAAAGAGGTAGGAAAGAAGCGGATTCAGCCCATTAGAATTCCATGTGGATCTCTGAAAAAACATTATTTCGAAAGTTCTGTCGATAGTAAATAAATTCACGATGCACATAGCAACTGCCCTACAAACCCAGGTTTTTAACTGTAGAATGTTGGTCAGTAAGGGAGGGAAGGAGAGACGAAAGGAAAGATTAGAAGAGGGAAGGAGAGAGGGAGGGAAGATGGGAAGGACGGAAGAAGTGAAGAGGAAACGCTATATAAATCATCAGACGCGATGCGATATGCAGCTCAAAGTTTTTCATGATGTCTGGGAAAGTAACCAAAAGAGGAAAACTGGAGTCTGCAATATCCCAGGTTGACCCACCAACAAAGCAAACGGTTAAGAACTGCAAACCTACTATACTAATAATATTGAAGCTGGAATAGTAACAGTATATCGAATAGTTTGAACGATCACAATCAAACACCGTCAGAGGAATGTTCCGCTCCAATCGTAAACGATCCGTTATCACCTCTTCCATCGTCATAGGTATTTATTACCATACACTAATAATTAGATGTCTGACTTACGCTCATTATTCATCTGTATCGAGCTGTTCAAATATAATTTATCATCGTCAGGCAGAAGGTCTAGCTAGACCAGTAGGTAGCGCGTTTTCATAACAGTTACATTCTCTATAGATGTGATTCTGAATACAGACTTTCTCGCAAACCGTTTTCCTGTATGGACCGACGACAATCTTCTGTTCCTCGTCATTGAGAAAAGGATATTTATCATTGCAGTGTCCATACGGTTGACCAAGGCGTTTACGTCTCTTTGGAGTTAGGCTGAGTGACGCCATCTGTCCAGGAAGAATGTCATATCCTTCCGTCAAAGGAAACGGTTTAGTTCCTGAAGGATGGATTACGACACGGACTCCTCCGGCTCCCGAAAGCGCGCTGTCTTTGGCGTAGATTCCTGGCATTCAGGAAAAGTCCGGGTTATCGACTTCTTTCAGCATTCTTGTTCCAGCCAACAACATCACAGAAAATCCGTTTTCAATTCCCTCGAACAAAAGTCTTTTGTCATTATCGTCTGCGGATGATGTGACATTTGGAGCAGTGAACGTATAACAGTTGAAAAAGTAAGGATCAAATATTTTCTTAAATCTGCAGGGTTTATTCCTGTATGTACACATGACAATGAACTCGTTCTCTTCCGACAACATCTTTGTGGGTATATTTGCCGTCAGAGTTGTACGGGAAAACATTTTATCATAGTAGATCTTGAACTCCTCTTTGTTGAAAGAGGTGCTCTCATTCAGCATTCGATAGTACTTATACATGGCTCGAATGAAAGTATCGTTTGAATAAGACTTGATCTTCTCTTCACCCGTTCTGTTCCCCGCTGTATCTTTGTCATCCGGATATCCAATAAATCTTAATCCTTGGCTCAATCTGTAGACTGTGTGGAAATCAAAGCTGCCGAGGATGCAGAGCGTTATGGCTGGAAATGGAACTCCGCCAAACACAATGTCTGTCGTCAGCTTTTTCGGATACTCGAAGTAGCTTCGAAGTGCGAAAGACATTTGAATCGTAAAGATCATCCAGGCTGTCGAAAAAACAATAATTCAGGCTATACGTTACGGCGTTGCCTTCGAAGCTACGATCCTAGAAAAGCCATGCATCCTCGTATAGCTGGCAAAGTCCTCAGCGTATGTCCCGACTGCCATGGCTTCCAGTTCGTTACAACCTGAGGAGAAGAAATTAAAGTTTTTTTGTAATTTCATTATTCAAATTACGTAGCGCATCTTACAGAAGAAATTACAGAAACTACACTAGGACGTAATGACCCTACGAGGCATGGATGGTACATCCATATGTTTTTAAAGTTTTCCAGCAGAGAACTTAGGGGCCTACATTATAAAAATATGCACGGTGAACGTTTATTTTTGTTCAAGTCCTGTCTCAATTTATTACCGGTAGGCCTATTCATCGGAAACAATTGTTTAATTTGGCTGAGAGGGCTGGCGCAGTGCTCTGCATGCAGCAGTTGCATGTGACCGTGCTTGCAACACCGAGTAGGATCTCGCTGGTAGACAATGATGGCACGTTCAGCTTTTACGTGACGCTCTAGCGGATGTAGAGCAGGAATTCTTCGCATTGAAATTGACGGCCGAGGTCACTCTAAAGATCCACAGTCATCCACTATAGAAAAATATTGGCCGGACATCGGGGTGGTGGTGGTGGTGGTGGTGGTAGGGATGTGATGGTTCTATTTGATGCAGACACTTGGCACAAGATCACTTACAAAAATACATTTTAAAACGTACAGAGTCCGTCAGAGAAACCAATAATAAGTCTGGTAGACAAAATCTGCCTTGCACTGCATTGCTTACTGCTAAAAGTATGCCACTAACTGTTCAAGTAATCTTGCTCAAATATACTGTCAACCTGCTTCAATAGTTTTCTAAACAGTTTTCTGTCATTTTTCTTATAACTTGTTTACTGAATGTCACAACATCATTTTAGCCACCGACATATAAATCTACGTTCAAAGTTTTAGATGAAAGAACGTTTGGTCTCGGCTTCGTCCACTAGAGTCATGACCTCACTGCTGCCTGTTCTAACCGGTCTCCCTAAAGCATCTTTTAGGTGGGTCGAGATGTAACATTAAATACTATAATAATTGCATTACATTATTTAATCCTCGACCTCATTAACAGAAATGCTCGATGATTATTGTTCCATCTACTTCATACTCTTCCTATGGAGACCCGTCAAAGATGCAGCTAATGATCGTCCAGCTCAAGAACGGGAGTCACGACTAACGCCGTCAATGGGCACCCGGGTGCCCCCCCTCCCGGCTGACTGCCCGGCAATGAAATCGGTTCTCGGGTGCCCGACAGTCCGTAAAAATGCGCGATTCCCTACATTTCCTAACAAAATGTCCGCGTGGTCGGGTACCCGAGTACCCGCTCCGTGGGTCGACTGCAACCGGGCCGTGACTTCTAATTTTTTACAGCCTTGGTCACGACTCACGGTAAGCGAACTCGCTTTTTCCTCTGTTCCGCACGCAAGTGTGCTATCTATACTCCACGACATCGCCATCCCTTCCATTCGTAGAACTTTTAAGTCTTCCGTAATATTCGACCAACAACCGTATTATTTTATAGTAAAATAAGATATGAATATCAGTTTCTTAAGCGAGCCCCGAGGGGGACACTTCATTGCTAGCGACTTAATTTTCTTAGCAGCTGGTCAGTCCTCTCCTTCGCTGGTTCATCTTTCCGCAGACCGTTAGCTGCCCGGTCAGTGTACTCATTATCTTCCGTTCATCCTCTGAAAAAGGATAAAAAGAACTTCCTATCCCGCACGATGTATAAGGACATGTATTAGACCGCTAAAATGATCTTACCTCGCCCGACACGAACAGAAGTATCCCGAACAATAGGTCTATATTAATCTTTTAAAGCAATGTTTAGATAGTTTGTAAATGGCTGTCGTTTTGACAGCGATATTGTCATAATAAACGGAATGCACTACAATACAATCATCACTGAGCTGAATAGAGGGCGCAGGGGAGCAGAAATTTTCAATAAAATACTTTCCCTGGTGTTGATTTGAACCCCGACCTCTGTCGATTGACAGTTCAGCAGGCTGGTCATAACCCCCACACTTTAGAGTGCACCCTCCCTTGAAATAGAAGCGCCTTAAAACCGCGCTAATGGCGTACTATCGCTCAACGATATATCCGGTCACCCACTCACCCGTCTAGAGAATGATTTTCATTCATTTAAATCACTTACTTTGAATCGTTACTACGTAACTGCGTTACTTCCATGAACAAACCAACGCGAAAATCTGAACTCGGCGCATTTGATAGACATTACACAGACCTTCATCGCATAAACTGCGTGACTGTACGCTATGCGCTGCCATACGCTGCAAGAGAGGTAACCTGACCCTTCGCGAACTCTAGAGCGCGCGTTGGTATGGCCCTAATAAGGAAGATGGGCGCCTCTGGAGGGTTATACGACTTATGTAATAAAGTTACATAGAATAGCAAGATGTACCCACATTGAGAGGCACAGACTGCGTGTACCCACAGGCTAAGATGAAACAGAGGTGTTTGAAACATCAAGCTGGATTACATAAAAAAATCGATTCAACATAATACACTGTGTCCGGAAATAAAGGATCCCTGATTATAACATGAAACTAAATAGTAAACATTCGTCGATTTTTGAAATTCCAAAACCGTTTTAATTCCGACATATTTGTTTAGTACTGTGTAAAATATCATTGCTCCTATCATTCCAAAATGACAATATAATGGCGTCAACAACAATCGATTTTTAAGGACGGACTAGAATTTAATATACAGAATTTTCAACTGTTTATAAATATTTGTCGAGAAACCGCCATAAATTCAGCTCAAACTTTTACTTGCACTTGAATAATATTAGACTACAAGGTGTGTTCAAAGTGTCCGCCTTTTGACTCAGCTCTAAGACGCGTGCGCCATTGCTCAATAGTAGCATCAATGACCTGCTGATCGTATTTCTCCCAGGCATTGATTTAAAAATTTTAAAAACGTCACTAAGGTGTACTTTTTTAACATGGACGTTCAGAAATTGTAAATTAGTGGCGAAATATGTCCGGATTAAAACGGTTTTTGAATTGATAAAATCGATTAATATTTACTATTTACTTCTACGTTATCACTAGGGGTCCCTTTATTTCCGGACACAGTGTATAAGAGTGTCTATTATACAGACCAAAATATGCATACAGGATTGGCTTTCTCAGGATTCAGTTTGCACGCTATTGATCACTGGACTCGCTGCATTGCAGTTGCTGTACGGTTGTGTACCACAACTGTTGCGTTCTACATTGAATTTGTTAAGGATTTGGGATTTCGTCACGCTGATTTCAATCAATATGCTACGCAATATAAATGAACCCTCGCTACTAATTAGCCCACTACTCAAGCTTGCACATTAGGCTACCGTTTGATTTGCCATGAGATCGATGCGATACTTTTATGCTTCCGTTAAGCAGTGATAAAAGGAACAAAATGCTTCTGATCTTGTCCAAACGCATGCTGAGACATGTCACATGATTAAGACTTCGTTAAGTCATTTGACCCACAGCCGTCAATGTAAAAGCTCTAAAGCAAATGTCATGTTCGATCCATTGCTAGAATCTCACGTGTGTCTCTAAAGTGCATTCACGAAGGTTTATGATTTCCCAGGCTATTTCTTTCCAAAAAATGAAGTATAACGAAAAGGGTAACTGTCCTAGAAAAGTGAATTGAATAAAATAGTAAATATTAATGAAAAATGGAAAAGAAAAGTGGGGAAGAATTAAAATCTCTCGTTCAAGAATAGCATAACCACAAATGTATCGACTGCATGACGACTACCGCGAGCAACATAGTTAACTAGTTAAGTGTTCAGTATTCGCATAGACATGTATATCAATCAATCTCTACTCCTGTCTATTTCTTCCTTAATTCGGTAATCTATCTAATGAGTATGGGTGTGCTTTAATAGCGGGTCCTCTTTGGTCCCTTTAGGTTCTCCCCTGTGCTCATGCATTTCCTATTAATTCTTGTTATACTATACACTGCTTGATAGATGCAATAAAGATTATGTTATGTTAATTTAGAAAGATAATAATTATTTCGGTCGATTATATAATAAATTAACACTGTCTTTGACGGAATTGACAGAAAAGGTGACACAATCAAGCACAAGGCTGCAGGTCAAGGTCAGATTATCGTCGATGGAATCCATTAGATGTTCAGAAATGACGTGGTACACTCTCATGACCGAGAATTTCACGATTGTCGCCTAAGCGCTCGCAAGATGGCGACAAAATAGCAAAATTTAAAAATGCTCAGCTTAAATCATGGCGTATTATAAGATATATCTTACACCGTGGCTTAAATGAATAGGCAGATATCCAACTCCTCCACTACTTGCACTCGGGCAGTGCCAGTCTCAAGCCTGTATAAAGCAAAAGCAGAAGGGCGACCCTAATGATCTTTGCTATCACACAGCGTTTATAGTAAGCCTACTACTGCGTTGAATACTTTTGTTGAAGAAACAGACTATTACATCGTTCCGTTATTTCTCATGGTCGAAGCCAGATAGAGCTTCAGACTTTAAAGTATACACACGCTCTTAAATAATAAAAGTTAAAAAGCAACAAGTGTTTTCTGAGGTTTTTTCCTACTTACAGGGGGGGGGGTTGTCAGAGGGTTTTTGTCAGAGGGATTCTGTCCGCGACCCCTCAGTACAGTTAGTGCTTTCATGGTGGAGTAGAATCAGGTGTCTCTCTCTCTCTCTCTCTCTCTCTCTCTCTCTCTCTCTCTCTCTCTCGAAAACGAAATGTTGATACTTTTAAGGAAGATATTTCTTGCAACTGGTTTTGCTATAAGAACTTATATTCACACTTTAGCTTCCGCCTCCAAGAGTATATATATTTTGCATAGCAATCCGCCTTCCGAGTTGACATATGTGATCATTTGTTTTCTGAAAACCATTTTACCGACTACAATGAAGAAATACTAAGGTTCCACAGAGATAGAATAATTTTGGTCTCATTTGTTGAAGTTTCTAAGTAGGTCTACACCACTGATTCGCTGAATATTATAATGTCTGAAAAGCGATGAGTGGATATAAGTATATCTGAATTATGTTACTCACAAGGCGTATAATACTGACACCCGATGCTCCAAGGTTTCAGTGTCTCGTGCCACTTACGATTGCCCGCGTGTCACGCATATACAAGGCTGTTATTCCTGACGTTCGACGATTGTCATTCAGCGGAAGCTATCGCCAGAGATTTCAATCTCCAGTGCATTCTTTAGCGGTCGTACTCTGTCCAACCCATTAAATACTCTATTCAGTCTTAAAGATCGGACAGACCGCATCCTACAGGTACGCCAGTCAAAGTTGCATAAGTGTCATCATTGTCAATTAGCGCCGAATGAGTATAGTGTCTACCTAAGGAATTGTGATATGCCAGAATTTAATAGAACTATGGCTAAGCGCAATGCACTTCATGAGCTTTGCTGTCTAGTGCATGGTTGATACAGGCCTGCTGCATGTGAGGGCAGAGAGGCATTTGCATATGCGAGGCCAACATTATGTCAGCGTTTATTATATGTAATAATTGTACTTTTGTATTTTTATCGATTGCTTTAATTTCTCCTTTCAATTCTTTTCCTGGCCAGCCTCTGCGTCAATGGATTTATATTCTGTGAGGCTTTCTGAAGTTACGCTTCGCCTCCTCGAAAGAATTGGCGTGCAAATAATACAGTTCAAAGTTGTTTTAAAATTCAGTTTAAGTGATTATTAATTTTCAGTTTTACTTCTGTTTTCCATTTACATGCAGAATAGCTCAAAAATTATTTAATTTGATAAACTTCACAGTTAAATAGCGTAAGGTAATCAAGCATTTGCATCTCCCCTTAAAGAGATCTACTCTATTGCATGCGCTGGCCATACTGATGCCAAATGTCACATGATGGACTAATATATATATATATATATATATATATATATATATATATATATATATATATATATGCAAAACTCTGAATGATTGTCGACGGAAATATAATTCACACGATGCATATTGAAACAACAAATACGAAGCCCAGGTTTTGTCCAAACCCCGTCACTGATCATCGACGCCATAATCTTATTTCTGGTATATGATTGAACGTAGGAGCCTATATTGAGCTATTCATTAACAAATTGGGGCAACTGTTTAGCGATACACAGACATTTACAGTCAAATCTTGCAATGCTTCTTGTTGACTACGAGTTATTAAAAAAAGTGTAAAACTCGGACAAAACTTTCCTAAAGAGGGAAACAGTTTGCATTTGAAATATTTGACTTATTGACAGATTCCATTAATATTTTCGATACCATCTGCATGGAAGGCATGCCCATTTCAATCAAATTTGTTAAAAATTTAATTTCCAGCAGACATATAATTATAACTAACTATTGTCATTAAGAATAGACAGGTCAAGCATGCAGTGACCTAGTGCCTTCTTCTAATTTTTAGGTAGATCTTGTTGGCACTAAGCCTAGACTTTAAGGCCTATACAAGAATACTAGATTTCTTCTTTCACAAGAAAGAGAAATATATATATATACCCAGTGGGCTATATGTCTATGTCATATGGATAATTTTAGATGGATCCGGTTTTCCAGCCTACGTCAGTAACAGGCAAATGCTTTATGTGCTGATCTATCTATATGCACACGAACTTGATTTAAGACGGGAAGAATCCGGTCTTCGTGGTTTGGCTTTGTAATATACGCGTCCGACTAAATTTCTGGATATCTCCTGCCTTCAAAGTATTCTGCGCGATTCTTAAGCGACGCTCGCTCCGAATTTATTAGTTGGACCTATTGCGATCTGGATATGGACACCAAGTATGTACTGCGAATTTTAATAGCAGACCTATTATGAATTGGATATGAATGGGCATCGAGGAAGTTCTGCGAATTTTAGTAGCAAGACCTATTACGATCTGGATACGAATAGGCGCAGAATATGTAAGCATCAGCCAATTTCGTTAAATCGTTATTTTATAAAAGCAAATTGTAAGAATGAAATATAATATGAAAAACGTAATCTCATGTTGAGAATTTATTAATTCGGGATGTGTTGGAATTTATTAATTATATATAGGTAGGCTAGGTCTATAACCGGAAATTCTGGTAGGCCTATTTCCTAATATATGCGATTTCAAAATTGCATAGTATTATATCAAAAGTGTCCTCTCAGTTTCAAATGTCGTTCTCTCAGTTACAGATAATTGGACGGCAGTGACTAGGGCTGATCAGCCCTAATCAGCCCTTTCAAATTACAAGCCTAAGAAAATTGAGTGATGTTTAGGCTCACACATCGGTTTTTCTCAAGGTATTGCCTAGAGACTGTTTTGCATCGAAATGCCCATCGAGTATACGCGCCTTAATCTAGAATAAAATATTATTAGTCTTCAGAATTTAAACGATAGAAACAGTAAAGTAATCAGTACGAGCGACTAGATTGAAAAGGCTCCGCGGTCCCACTGCGGGGTTAATGTATAGGTCTATGTCTCGTTAGTCTGTGTCGTTACGTAATGTGCAATTCTTTAAAATGATTGATGCAAATTATTTCATTTATTGACGCTTTTTAAATTAACGACTTAATTTACTGACTCCTGGCTTATTTAAAAAAATGACTTTTCGTAGACGTGAACTCCAGTGATTCTTCTTATGTTCCTATCGAAACGTTCTGAAGGAGAGATCATGGAACTATGTGCAGGCTGTAAATATAGTAGTCACTTAGTGAAGCGCTATAGCATATAGCTGATGAAGGCTCTTAGTTTTAAGTGCACGTTGATGATTTGATACGAAGTCTTGCAGAAAGAGCTACAGATATGTCTTTATTGACCACTCTATCTCCGGAATCAACACACATGTGCATTTCGTGCTAAAAGAATAGGCCAGCAGTTCTATGTGATTATGCAGAAGTTAATTAAACGATGACAGATTGACAAATAATTGGTGAATCGTTTGCTTTTATCGCTTCGGTCAGTCTGTCTTCTGCATACGCAGCTCTCGGTCTCTCGTCTTATTATTTCATTTGGATTTATGTTCATTTACATAGTTTTAAAGTCGTCTCACTCTCTGCTAATGAACATACTGTACATTCTTAACTAACTTTAAATTCATTGAGATCTAGTCAGTAGTTTTTACTCAATGGTTTTAAATTAATTTAGAACTAACGGTTCTTGCGTCTTGGCGAGGTGTTAATAGACGCTGAGTTTGTCCTGGTGTCTCTAGCATATTGTAAAGATTGATTCACGAAGCGAACAAACCCGTTAATCCTCTAAGCTCCGTCCTCTTCTGAAGACTAATAAATTGTTTGACCTTACCACTCCTGAGGGTGATGTGAGCGGCCAATTTTAATGCATGTGATATAATAATTGGAGGGGCAAGAGTTAATAAACGCATATTTGACTTACATCCCCTAGGCTAGCCTGGCACAAAATCGTTCTGTATACAAAACACAGTTTCAGCATCAGTGCTTTCTTATACTCAGTAAATTTTTCAGGTACCAGTCCTATTCCTTTTTATCACAATGCAATACAACAGTTATTTGATATGACCCTTCTTACAGTTGAATTCAGAATAATTTCGCACACACGCCTCGACGGCGCAATTGCAGTTGTACTGCAGAGCAATTGCGTGCGAAGGACTTGCTCAAGGTCCCTACACAGCGACGCTCCGGACGAGGGTCGAACCCGTTCACTCAGCGCACACTGAGTGTTACGAGCCAATAGCTCTAACCCAGCGATTCTCAACCTGTGGTCCGCCAAGCTTCAAAAAGTGGCCTTCGATCTATCAAAATAACTCACCGAATAATTAATTATTCTCTATTATGAATTATTATATTATGTTGACATTTATAATTAACATCACAGCGACGCTCTGTTCTTTGGTCTAAGTCCAAAACATGTATTTTTTGGCCTTCATTTTGAAATAATTTTAAACATTCTGTGAATGTATTGTTCTGCGTTAAGTGTGTTGGTTTGGTTGCATATAGAGATGTGAATGGTCATTTTCTGCAATGAAATTGATTAAAAGTAAAAACCGTTCACGGCTCAATGATTCCAGTTTGAATGTACTAATGATTCTGGCTCCAATTAATCTTCAACCGGACATTGAAAAACTTGCGAACATATTCAGCAAAACAATCGCATTAATGATTATTAAAGTATCAAGTAATTAAACTTCAAATGAATATTAGGCTAATACTCTAAAATTATTAAACCACAATTTATCCATATGTAACTTGATTCCATTATAAAATAAAAATCTGTTGAAATTTTAAATAATTCATTTTAAATTTGTGGCCCATCATGTCCCCAACTAAATAAAAGTGGCCCTAGGTCGAAAAAGGCTGGGAACCAATGCTCTAACTAATCGGCCACCATGCCACACTACGTATGCCCCTTCCAACTGGTAGAACCTACTTATTACATCACGTGGAGCGAGATTTCGAAAGAGATTTCTGTCCGGGGATTTGAATCCCGATCTTACGATTGACATTCCAACAGACTAACCGATTGGCTGCTACAGAGCAGCGCAGGAAAGAGATCACGTATGACGAACGCCTCTGACTATAGAGTTCGTGAAGAGGCGCTATACATATCAGGTTTCATTGATTGATTGATTGATTGATTGATTGAATGTGTCATAGAATGAAAATCTAACCAAATACTTTACCGCACGTATACAGATATTCATACAGATGAAGAAGATGATTAACTTGACCTTAAGTTGATGTTGAGAGGTATTCCTGTAGTCATGGACTCATGGGTACAATGTATTAGCCACTCCATTCTCATAGTCTCAGCTAAAAAGGTCATGTGGTCTGATGTCTACTTCGCTGTGTAATGTGTAATCAGCGTCACTAGAATCATGATCATTTTTAAAGCACTCGCAAAACTCACTCCGCAAAACAAGATGATGACAAGATGAATCTTCACGTAAGACAATTAAAAGAGCGTAAAACCCGGTAAAAATGACGATAAGCCTCCTTATAGAAAGCGACAGTGGATCTTCAAACACGACAACGATTTTCCTCTTAAAACGCAATAGTGAATTTCATATAAAAATAACGACAATGAATCTTCTCGCAATATACAATAATGAATTTCCGCATAAAACCCGACCCTTCCTAAAACAAGCCAATGAATTCCCTAGCAAAACACGAAAATGCGTGACCGCGTTATATATGTATACAGTTGGCCTATATCATGAATCTCCTTTTGAAACACGACCCTGCATTTTCTCTTATCGTCATAAAACGCATGACGAATATGCTCGCAAAACACAATAATATTATAAATTCTCTGGCAAAACAAACTTAATTTGTTAATCTCCTTGCAAAACATAATTATAGATCTCATAGCATAACGTAACTATAAATCTTCTCGCAATACATAATTATTAATCTCCTCGCAAAACATAATTATAGATCTCCTCGCAAAATATAATCATAAATCTCCTCGCAAAACATAATTATAAATCTCATCACAAAATATAATTATTAATCTCCTCACAAAACACATATATAAATCTCCTGGCAAAACACGATTATAAATCTCCTCGCAAAACATAATTGTTAATCTCCTCTCAAAACAGAATTATTAATCTCATCGCAAATGATAATAATGATTAACCACGCGTAAACCCCAAAAGTGAATCTCTTCTTAAAGCATGACTTTAGAATCTCAGCGTAAAATAGAGCAATATGTCGCTCGCACAGATCAAAATCGTATTTCTGTTCGATCGTTGCTAAAATTTGTTCGTTGGATTCTGATTTCGGACATTGAACACGGGACGTCAAAGCGTTTAGTCATAACAGATGAAATTGGAATAAACCGATCTACGATGAGTGGTCAGCCGAATCAAAGACCGCAACATACCAGAGCATTCAACTCTTTAGAGAAAGCGCGCTCAGTGGAGATAATAAGCTAGAATAGACTAACGTGGATATATTATTGGAACTAGAAAATGCAAGAACGCGACGACTTAGGTGCTAGATATAAATAACATAGACTTTCTCTCATAAGGCGACTACATGTAAGACATGCGTATGCGCCTGAAACAACATGATCGTAAAAAATTGTCGTCTGTTTCATTAACATTTACTGGTGGATATGCGCTAATTTTGGACATGGATATTAGACATAATTAGGCCTATGTCATAGAAAATAACAATTATCATTTTACATTCCATAGCGTCGGACAACGATGGATTTCTTGACGTTGTTGGGGACTACAGTCAATCTACTAACCAGAATTTGTTTCTTCCCAGGTAGGTGAAGTTTACACCGTTAGATGGTAGCAGAAAGATATTCAGCTGAAAAACCTGCCTCAAAAATTAGGAAAATAATGGAGAGACGGAGCTGCGGACATAACATACGGATGACTGAGATGAAAATTATATCATTATCATTGCCCATTGTAAAAAAAAAAAAGCAAAGGTCTTTATTGAAAATGATGAAATTGAATTGAATTTATTAATGTAATTGTTAGATATTCAAATGCGTGGGGCTTCTGAGGACAAGAGTTCGGCCTAAAACGCACAGAAAAATTACTTCTGCGGCGGAAATTTATTTGTGTGTGTGTGTCAATAAACGACACTAACCCTAATCCTGACCCTAATCGACCCCCACGATGCCTAATCTGATCCTATACCACCCTCAAGACGCATGATTACAAATTTGAGGTGCTTTAACAGTGCGCTTGCACCAATGGTAGCGCATGCACGGAGGTTCTCGCGCGGTAAATTTTTTACGAATTCAGCAGTAGAAGTAAAAAAAATGTCGGCCACAGAAAATTTATTCTATTTAAATAGGCCTATTGTTGAATATTTATCTGACTTCGGATTTGATCTATGGCTTCAAATATCCTTCATTTTTGCTTAATTGTGGCGATTTAAAAATGAATCAATTCCCTTTGTGGTAATTTAGCAACTATCATTATGAAAAAGAGGATGATGATGACTATGATGGTGATGCTGATGTTGTTGATATCGAAGATGATGATAAGGATGATGATAAAGAAGAAGAAGAAGGTGTTGATGATGAAACTTGCAACATCCATCACTTTTCTATTAAATACATCACTTGGAATATGACACCAATTGAAATTCATCTATCCAGCAATATCCGACCTTTTAAAACAAAAAACATCAGATTCTGTTAACTACCCCTCTGAATAATTAGTTTGTGCACATACAGCATTAGTTAACTAGTTAAGATTGTGAATTAGTCCTATGTTTTGACTTTTCTGAACCTGCTCCCTGATGTTAAAAATTGGAAAGGCCCTGTTAGCGGGATCCATCGGTCCATTAGGGGGTTTATACTTTCCTCAATATCTCTATTCTCCACGTGGAACTGTTTTCTTAAGTATTCTTATTATTGTGTCCAACTGGTTGAGGTGAATAATAAGAGATATAGTTCTGGTTATAATTGGCTGTGATGATTAGGATGGTGTTGAAAATGACATAGATGACACTGATGGTGAACTTTAGCATGAAGGTGACAATGATAATGACGACGACTACGACGATGACGACGGTGACGGTGGCGGTGACGCTGACGACGATGTATGCAGCATTCATTGCGCTGCAAGTTACAGAATGCTCAACTCACCAAATTGAAGATTTAAAATTTTGTGCGATAATGTTTGGTGGGATTTTCATCATTATCTTGCTTAACTTTGTATCTCTTTCTCGTGTGTCCCTATTCCTGGTCCTTCGTTCTGCCCAACTGAGTGGTCATCTTGTTTCCCCGGGTTCGTTCCTCTGCCAATCGAAACAGAAGCTTTACTTTCATCGGTCATACAAACTGGCCCTTCAGTTTGGAACTGTCTTCCATATTCCATGCGCATTGAATCACTGACCCTTTCAATTTTTTTCTCTTGTCCAAGCACAGACGCCCGTTGAGAGCGCTGCTGGTGTTTCGAGCGGCGCTATGTAAATGCTTGATTACATTACATTACAGTATATACATTATATACAGTAGTCAATCTTTCTCGACTTCTTCTCCATTCCGCAGGAGCTTGATGTCAATTCTGTTTGAGCTCATGTTCTCGTTATTTGAATGGTTGTCCTAACAATTACTTGTGCTTTATGAATTCCAATAGTACTAATAATTAATGAAAAAAATCAATAATTAATAAATTATGAGTTCCAATTGTAATTATTGATACTATGGGTAGCCATGTGACCTCGTGGGAAGTTCGGCGCCTCGCGTTCGGAAGATCGCAGGATCGAACCCACCTCAGGTCACTGCGTAGCGACCTTAGACAAGTTGCTCACCCATAATTGTCTGTGAGGAAGGAAACGGGAAACCACCTCACTCATCTCATTCCCCAGGGGCGTAAAGCAAAGGACTTGCCTTCGGCAGGGCACTCATCATCATCATCGTCAAATATTTATTTATTTTATTTACGGGCTGACCACTCTGAGCCCGATCAGCCACACTGTGCCCTAACTCTGCACGGATTCCCAATCCCTAATTTGTTCTTGTAATCTTCGATGTTATCTGTGAATCTTTGTACAATGTTGTCTTTTTTATCAAACTTTCAGTTAAATAAAATTAAATCAAATGTGTGTTATGCAGTTATCAGTTCGTAAAAGACTAAAAGTACGAACTATGATATCAGCAAGGGCTATGTATTTATGCTAAGTAAACGCTCTAGTAAGCAGTGTTTTTACTCTCATCATAGATCCATCTTGCTTACAGAATCAGCACTACCGTGTTATTCGTTACTTTTTGTCTATGACGAAGACGGTGGTGATTAATGGTTGCGACGATAACGGTAATTATGATGACAACTATGAAGAGGCAGATCACGACGATAGTTATTGCTGTGGTAAAAATGATGATGATGATGACTTAGATGCAAATTAGAGTAGCACTAGTGAAAACAAAAACGATTAGTACTAAGTGTTGCTACGATTAAGCTGGGGATTATGATGATGATCGTGGTATTTAGGAATATGGTGAAAGTGACAAAAATGGTGATCATAAAAAGGATGCGAACATAAACTTGATTATATTAGTGGGAAGTGACGACAAATGTGGAAGGATGATGACGATTTCCCGATGATTAAGATATGATGATGAAAGTGAGTACGTTGATGATGACAACGACAACGACCACGATGATAACGTTCATGATAATGACAATTATGTTGATGATGACGATGGTGATGATGAAGAAGATGATGATGATGATGACGATGATGATGATGGTTATGGTAACTACTATGGAGGTGACGATTACGATGACAAGATGGACCTGATCGTGCTCATGATGACGTTGATCATGAAGATTGTATGGTGATTCTAATGACGATGATGATGATCGTGATGATGATGAGGATTTTGATGACTATGTTGATGATGTCGATTATGATGACGACAACGATGATATTAATGATTATGGCGACTACGATGATGATGATAGCGAAGATTAAAACGTTGTCAATGTTGTTGTTTTGATGGTTCGAATGTTGGATGCATGCGATGCGTGATACCTTGGTCCTGATTGTTTTGACCGAACCGGACAGATCCGGGGGCAAACAGGATCTTTAAGCCCCAGTAGAACAACTTTATCCACCCCTCTGCTAGGGTTTTATGTCCGATCCGTAGCTAAGCCAGTATCTAGCTGTAACTGGTCATTGGACGACTGCGTGCCAAGGGGGCCGGCCAACCCCGACTGGATTCACAAGGGTTAGGGCACAGCTGGCCTATCCAAAATACGTGTGCAGCCATCCATGACTCGAGAGAATTCGCCCATAAAGGGAACAATGCCCTGGACGAAATGGCGACAGACGTCGTTCGCTTATAGGCGATATTCGGAGCATTGCTCAGACGACTGCTTGGGTTTCATGCCATTCAGTCAGCTCAGAAGCGGAGAAGAAAATACAGGAACTAAATTAAAGCAAAACAGGACCTGACTGGAAGAGAAGAGGAAAGGTAGTAAGATAGCGAGGTGACAGTTACGTATGAAAACAAGACGAAGAAGAAGGAAAGGAAGAGAATAGTTATTCGGAAAGACACATTAGAGAGAGATACGCAGACAGGTTGACGGTAAGAAGAGGAAAAGACGGAGGAGATAAGATAGAGTGGAAAAAAGACAGAAATTAAGGATAGTGGTAGAATATTAAGAATAGACGAAAATAAGGAAAGACTGAAAAAGGAAGGAACGACAAGATGATGAGTTCAGGTCTTGACAGCTGGAAGCGACATGACTCTGGAGTGAAGACTTCGGATGATGACCTGGAGAGTGCGTTGACCGTTGGAGAGTTCGATGGAGCGTTGACCGGTCTGGACCTAGCGGACAACGAAATCAACAACAACTCCATCAGTCACTGGATCAGGTCAGTCAAACACCGCCACTCCTTATGCAGCGCCACATAGGGAAGGGGCCGGTAGAGTAATGGGCAGGGGTCGTTGAGTAATGAGAAGGAGCCCGTAGAGTATGCGCAGGGGCCCGTAGAGTAATGGGGATGGACCCGTAGAGTTACAGAGAAGGGGTACATAATATTATTGTAATGGGGAGAGGATCGTTGAAGAATGGATTACTCACTGGCCTGCATAGCTGAAGAAGTGTGTTCGCGACCCGTACATGTGTACCTTCGTAAGGTTGACTTGTCTTCCTTTCGTTGGCGGCGGCGTTGGTTAAGTAGATATATTAAAGTAGTGGAGCCTTGCATGGTCGCCGACAGTCAAATTCGATTTCGGCAATAACTTGAAATCATCCGCTGATATTGTACTTGTAATCACATTGCGGTTTTCCAGTTTGAAATAAGGCGACGATAGCGTTATTAGTGACAGAGGTTGACCCATGTTTATACTGTCCCATATGGAGCATAGTGGGCGCCTAATTCCTGTTCTTTGGCTTTCGGTGCAGCATCGGTCGACTCCACAGGTTCAAAGTAGAGAACCAGCGCATCGCAGACTGCTGCTTCCAATGCGCAGCGCCGATTTCTATTGCTTTCTATTGCCTAGCAATGGGCGTATAAGAGTGTAACTTATCGATGGTAGTTATACGGAGTCCAATCAGCTTCCTCGAGCCCTCAATCGTGCTTCGATTTGACCATCGCGTCATTGAAGGGGACAGGACAGATAAGTCTATATAGTTTGTGTGGAGGGGTGACCGAGGCTGATCTAAGCACTTGTTCATTGTTCAATATTATGCCCCATATAGCTTATTGTTCCGTGCCTGATTTAATTATTTTACGCTAGCGTTACATTACATTAGATTTACATGAGGTTAAAGGCGTTTCGATGGAACTTCAACTAGCAATAGCTAAATAGCCTAACAAATAGTCCTTTACAAGGGTCCAGCACCTCGCATTATCTGCGTTTGCTTTCGAGATTAATATTCAACGATGCCAACGATAACATCCGATAATGTAACGTAATGTAGTGTATGCAACTGGCATTCACGTGTGTCATATCAAAGCGCAGTGCAAATAACACTGGAAGTGAATGAATCATTATGTATGCATGCGATTCATTTTGTATCATGATATGCTATGCTATGCTATGATTATCATGCCTAGTTATATATTGCATCGTATTTCATACAGATGTCTGAGCGCCTCTATGGTAATATATTGTCTAACCAGAGGTTGCCGAAGGCCTGAAAAGGCCCAAGGGTAAATAAAGGTCCTAACGGATATGAGTTAAAACTTAAAACAGAACAACCTCAAGTTAGAATAAAAGAGCGAGTATATACAGGAAGCAAAGCAAAGGGCTAGCAGGCGCACAAGCATGGTATACTGAGCAGAAGCCGTCCGAGTTACCAAGAGTTCGTGACGGTGTAAAAAACAAAAGAGGACGACGAATAAGATCACAAAGATAGCGTGGAGCCTAGCAAAAACGTTCTGGAAGTAAGGAAAACAATTATTATAAACAAAGCAAAAATATACGAACCATACATGAGAAAGTGGAATTGAGAGGCCCGAGACAGATCGCCTTACAGCTCGAAGACGTCTCAGGTGATAGACACTAGTCCGAGAGAGGTTAGAGATTCGCTAATCAAACGAAAAACAGCTGTCAAGAGTTACAGTCACGTCACGAAAATGGAAACCGTTCAGGAAGTAGGTCATAAGATCGAATTCGAAGAGCTAGTGGTGGGTCACAAGACAGGTCACCAGATCAGCTGAGTTTTTATAGAATTTATATATATATAAATTCCACATATATATATATAAGTAAGGTAATAAGTACATGATTTAAGGCCATCCATGCAGGAAAGTTGTTCTGAAGAAAGAGATTGAATAGATTGATAAAGTAAAAGCTTATCAGCTGGCTGGCCATAAGCAAAGGCCTGGACCATATATAGGTGTCCCACTGTAGAATGTCAAGCAAAAAGAAAAGTGATGTCATCAGTGAGCGTGTTTCAGAGAAAGTGGAGCCTTGAGATTCCAGAAATTTATTATAAAATGATTTACATGTATCTTACGAATACATTGCTGGTAATGACGAGTTCTCAGTCCGAAGACAATTCTATTAACTGTCATGCCATGCACCCGAGGATGTAATGAGTGAAATGGTTTCCCGTTCCTTCCTCACAGACAATCATGGGTGAGCATATTATTATATACGGTTGTTACGAGGTAGATTAGAACCTGTGACTCTTCGACCATATGACAAATAACATACTGCTACACTACGTTGGATGTTACTTTACGTTTATTGTATCGCCTGTTATCAGTGGCGGTCCAAGACATTCCTTGTAAACAATGCATAGCCAGGACACTCTACTGTGTCGCAGGACAATCAGTTGCATTGAATTCAGCTGAAATGTATGCATTTGTCTGGATTTCATGCTTCGTAATATCAAATTACATTATTTTGCATAAACTATTTGGCCTATCTAGCCATAATTTTGACCTCTTTGTGGGTCTTATTCTTAGTGATCTAGAGATAGGATGTCATATACACTGACCGGCTCCACCAAGTTTCCTGCATACACCCGATAAAAACCGTGGATTAAGGGAAAAAATCACAGACTCTATGCTGTGTCAGGTAGCTCTCAATTTTAAACTTGAGATCAACCAATATGCAGTAGTTCTGATTTCCCCATATTGATTGTTTTGGTACTTGAATGAATACTATTCAACGGCGAAGAAATCATGAAATGTTTGAGTTTGAATTGAGAATGCTCTTTGTCGTCTGTATTGTATAACGGGATCTTCTTGCCGGATTGCGTGTTACTGTGTCACACGTATCGCCTTACAGTTGCACGCAGCAAGAGTTACAGGGCTGTGCTATAACATGTTCAACTTTATTCATCGAAGAAATGGAGAGCTCAGAACAGAAGCTCCATAAGACTTTCTGAATTATTGAGCTTTTTGTTCGTCATTAGTACTTTTGATGAGTCTCTCTTGAGATGGCGCTGTATAAATTTGCAATTACCATTACCATAAATTTAGAAAGTGCGACACATCGAATCATTCAGAGCGAAAACTCTCTCTTAATTCGCTTTGTTTTTGAGAATATGTCTTATTTGCTGAGAGATGCGAGACACCCATATTGTAATTGATTATCAATCTAGATTCAGTAGAAATTGCCTAATTAAGTTTAATGTAAGGTACGTATTGCGTAGTTTCTGATCGATATGGGTCACTCGGTCTGTTTTCCAAAGACTTCAGAGATTCAGAACGGCTGAACAACCTCCGTGGAACGAGCCTAGACTAAATAGTTGTATTTGCGGTAAAATCATTGATAGCGAAAATTAGATTGTAAGCTGAGGGTTTTGTTTCGCTTTACCTTACTCTACTCCTTATTTTACCCTGTTAATATACGACCATCAATTGCATTTAAGCTCCATATCTTTAATTAACTTTACTAAACTTTAATTTGTCTTATACCTGTTAGTTACAATACTTACCTTTAAACCATGTCTGACATTTTCATTACTTGCCTTAGACTCTATCTTAAACCCTGCAGTAGAGAAATGCCGTTTCCAGCTTGGCTTTAAACCATAACATACGTGTCCCTTACTCACCCTAGACTTGATCATTATAAACTTGCAGCAGATTCACATCTGGCAGGTTTTATTAGGAGCAACGACCTTAAAAGTCGACGTGTACGAACCACACTATAGTCCGAATGCACTGACCTAGTCTTCATGACCTATAAGGTCGACCAATGCAGGGTAAAAGAACTGGAAGTGGCATTTCTCAACTGGACATGCCAGTTGCGCTGTTTCGTTATACGTCTGATTAGAATTATGGAGTCAGTGATGTAACTAAGTAGTAAATTAGAGCCAAACTGATTTGTGAATAATAATGAAAAAGTGAAATTACCGCTAACATATTGTACAGCGATCGTTTGTTCTAATTTCGCCATTTTGCCTCACTTAAGTGCAAGAAAATGTACTAATTTCGCCGGAAAGATCCGCGTTTGATCTTGCACGATGCTCTTTTTGGTTGGATTTTAAGCATAATGTCTGTTGGTTCATCTCTTGCTGTTTAAAGAGCGGATTTTGGGCATACGAAGCTAAATGGATAAAAGAATAAATTTATTGAGATATGCTGTCACGGTTGATAGGGACAACAGCGGCAAATCTAACGCAAACCAGTTTGGTATTTTTGGCAGATCTGCCGAAGACTGGATTCTCATTGACGGCACCTCATAGAATGGCATCCGACGTAGTCCAGTCGAATCTAGAAACTATTTTCGATAACAGTTCTTCATTTAGCAGTCGCCTAGGAGTATTAACTATGCCAGTTATTGCGACGGTAGAGACAGGAACGCGTGCGATGCGCCAAGGTCGTGCATGCGGACGCGTGTTTCTACATTGGATAGATAAAGATTTATTGTCGCCGCCGCTGTGTTTATTTGAGGCCATTCATTCATTTCTACAGCATTCTTTGGACGCATGCAAATAAACGGAACATTTCGGCACGTTATCAAAGCCATGCTGAAGCAATGCTGTTCATTGCGTCATGACAACACGTCAGAGACTATGGGCTTTTATTTTTCATCAACCAAGACAGCTATGTCACTGCTAAGTATATATGACGTCGTGTTTTTCACGCTCTCGTTTATAGTAGTTAAGATCGCTTGTTCTTGACAATTTACTCATCGTTTTGTTCTGTCGCTGACTGGTTCGATTTCTCTGAGCGACTCTCTTGGTACTTGGTAGGGCTAATTCTTCTTAGGGAATCACTACCTGGGTGATCCTCTATTCCTAACGGGACATTCATCCATTTTTTGAGGCGCTTTGTGCAGCCAAAATATTTTTTCTATACATCTCTTGACGGTATTGTAATAATTTAGCTGCAATGGAATAACTTGACTGATCGATTTATTTATTTTATTATTTATGACCGATTTTTGATACCGCCCTTCTTCCAAAACTGTTTGCTCAGAGTGCACACACACGCCTCGACGGCGCAATTGCAGTTGTACTGCAGAGCAATTGTTCGCGAAGGATTTGCTCAAGGTCCCTACACAGTGACTCCCTGGACGAGGATCGAACCCGCTCGCTCAGCGGCGTCAGCGCACACCGTGACGGGCTGACCGCTCTAACCGATCGGCCACTGTACCGCACAATTGAATATGACTATTGTATAAGTTTGGGTGAAGTAATGTGTGTGTCATTTGCATTGTCAAATTTGTCATTAAGTAGATTATATTGCGTAATACTGTCACTAGTCGCTGAGCGTTGTTTTCTTAACACATTCAAAGATTTGTAAAGTAACAGTCCTTTGTTTTGTGTCCACTCTGAACATCGGAAGGGGAACTTCATCAATGCCATCTGCAATAGACATTTCAGAACATGTTTCTTAATCCAAGACATATTTAATCCCAGTGTATTCACGTTAAAACCACACCTTCTAAATTCAGATGTTAAACAGCTCAAATAAGATGAGAAAGATTTTCGTCAGTTGGAACATCAATGTCGCAACTACTCGAATCTATTATTTACTTTAGATTCTAATGCAGAGAATCATTAGAAACGACGAACAGATCAACACCCAATCCTGGGCACATGCGCTCGGCTTCATTGAAAATGTGTATCTGCAACTATTTTGTAGATGAATTCTGACAGTGTATGAATCAACTTAATACTACATGTCTAGTATTATTTCTGTAAAAGTGCATACTGGTTTATGCACAGTGTGCCGCACTATAAAGCAATGTGCGATTGTGCATGATAGTGCAGTGTGCATCTAGATGATATTCTTAGAGCGTCTATAATAGACGGTTCCTCTCGCTATGCGCTTGGGAACACGTACACTGCCTGGGCCTTGGTATGACAAGATAACATTTGGCACTGTTATTATAGTGTAAAACTAAAGAAATTGCCCTATGACGTTGGAATACATAACTAGTTTTTTTCATAGGAAATAAATAGGCTTCCCGTTTCAAAATATGTACAAATTGTTTCCCCCAAAATTGTAACCTCATATTTTTATATCTTACGAGAAATTGCATCCAGTTATTTACTGTTTTTGATATTCTATGCTGAGATCATAATTTGCGCGGTCACTGGATGATGCAAGAGGCCCCTGAACCAAGCCTCATCAGGTACAGTATACGTCAGCGGTATACGCAGATCTGGAAGGTTTCTTTATTAGGGGCGGAGGTGTAGAGTAATGATAACACGCCGCTGGCGTACAGAGCAGAGGAACCGAGTTCGACTCCCGCTACCCCTAAGGTTAGTTAGTCCTACTGCAATACGACGTTGGTTAAATGGAAATCTTTCATGGCTAAAATCGTCTCCTGTAATAACTTGTCATCGTCTGGTCATACTGTACTTGTAATCATGCTGCCGTTTGTCAGTCTGAAATTAAACGAAAATAAATGCATCGTGCACACGTCGTAAATCCGCTCTGCAACGGGACATTAAATGAAGTCATTAAATGAAGTCATTTGTGTGTTTTGTGCATTTGAACTGAAAAGCAAACTCCAACGATACCAATTTAACGGAACTGTGCGCGTGCCTCGTGTGTTGACTTAGACCCTCTATTCGTAATGCCTTTAGCCTGGGTACGTTAATGATATGCACAGCACGCAGTCGTTCAGCAGCTGCTGAGCAGGTGTTTCTTAGGAGATTTAGAAATCAATGACGCGCCTTCTTTTGCTCTGTTCTATTGTGCGGAAAATACCGTGGAAAACGTGTCAATCCCTGACGGAAACAAAATATACTTTTTATGCCACGCAAACACAACAGCGGTTAAAATAACCACAAAATGTAAGAAATTATCGAGAAAATTCTGATGTTAAGACCTAAGACAAAGTCATGATAAAGAAGACGAGTATATGAACGTCCGAAGAGGCTGATGATGGCATATTCAGTCACTGTAAGTTGTGATGCGTGGAGCTTCTGCGGCCGAAACTTCGGCCTCTCAACGCAAGGAAAAATGACTTCTGCGGCCGAAAGTTCTTCGTATATGTCTGAAAACGATACTAACCCAGACCCTAACCGACCCTCAAGGTTCTTACCCTGACCCTTACTGACTATAGCGGCACATATTGTCAATTTTATTGTTTTTAACATTGCGCATGCGCCAAAGGTTGCGCATGAGCAGAGGTCTTCACTTGCAATATTTTGCATGTGTTCGGCCGTAGAATCAAGTTGCAATCAACATTTTCGTTTGTATCGCGGCAGATCTTTCGGCCGCAGAAGATATATCCGTTGTGCAAACATATGTGACTCCGTGGGCACCTATACATACAATTGCTAGGCAACGTCGATTATCGTCTTAATGGTCGTATTCAAATTTCTGCTCTATGAAATAAAAACCATTTATTGCAGTTTGAATGCAGCATTGCGCTATGTAATGATATTGTATTATATAGTTCAGTTGGATATAGGCGCAAAAACAGTCGATAACATGAGACAAATGAGTTTAACCATAAACTTTTTGTTATAACCAAGAGCAAGCGGACCTTTAGATAGGCTAACAAATCACGATGCATATAATCCGTTAATCTTTCACGTGAGAACGACACTCCATGCAAACTGTTTCGTGTGAACGAACGATTAGTTAAACATTAAACCAGCATGCCAAGTTTCTCTTCATGCGGCTGTGTAGCATGCACGTATTTATCTAAGCTGTCTGTAATCTCTTTTCTATGTTTGCTAGACTTTTCCTTGACGAAGAGGAATGAACTTCTGACGATGTCGGTCATATATAAATCAGTTAACTGTGTTTTTTCAACTTTATTTGTTGACTTCGTGTCGAAAATAACTTGCGCAAATACGACCAATTATAGATAAATGTTTGCATCTGTATTATTTCTGTATATCTAGGGTCGAAGTGTGTAGGATTTTCCCAGGCATTATATAAGCGATAGTCTCCTACCAGACTTTTGAACCTGTAAATTGATCAAACAGTTTGGCCATGTCTATATGAAGCATGCATGCACACCATACGATTTTCCAATACTGAAGCTTCGTCTTTTGATCCCGCTACTTTTAGTATTTGGTGGACCCTGGGGTTGGCCTGATCTCCTAATATTTATTACCCACAGTTCTACACCCAACGATTCCATAATAATACTATATGGTCTCAATTATGATCATGCAGTCTTTTTTGTTTAGCCCCAGACTGGCTGAGTAAGTTTGTGAAGGGGCGCCACATAAATTTTGAATGAATGAATGAATCGACCTGATTTGTGAGTTTTGTAAGTGTGTATTGTGATGAAATTATACTCTGAAGGAGGCGGGTTCTCCTTTCAGATAACACAGCTCTTTATCCTTCTCGCTCATCTTCAGCCTAAATGATACTAAAAACTTAATTTCTTCGTTACTACAACATATTGATTGATTGATCGGTTGATCGATTGATTGCTTGATTGGTCGATTGTTTGATCGGTTGATTAATTGATTGATAAATTCATCCATTCATTCATTCATTTCCAATTATCGCGGTGCTTTGTTAGTTCGTTCATCTGACTATTCATTCGGATTAAATAAGGCTGTGATGCAATTTTTACGTTATTGCATGTAGCGGAAAGCACAAGGAGTCGTTGCTCCATTCTCCTCCTCTTCCGACGCTATCGTTCGCTCGCAGCCATCCCTCTCCTCATCAACCGACCCTTGCCTCCACTCCATCCGTTCCTTCCATCAATTCCCACCAGCAGCAACAGCAACAGCTGTCCTATCATCAGTTTCCGTCTCCAATTCCAGGTGGTAACGGACAGCATCAGCAGATCCAGCAGATCCAACCACAGTCGTCCCATCAACGCTCGGACTCGGGCAATTTCTCACAGTCAGATTGGACCAGCTTCATCACGTCCATCAATTTGGGACAGATCTACGATACACAGTAAGATACTCGCAGGTCTTTACTTACTCAACAACACGTCAACAATCTGACTCGACAATGCTGCCTCCGTGCTGTCAATTGCCCTATTTATAAACTATTATAGTCGTCATCGTGTGTTTTAAGTTTATGTGCCATTACATTTTAACATAACTGAGATGTTTACGCTGATTCGTAGCTTGATCTCAGCGTGCCTTGAAACAATTAGAGTTTGAAATCACTGGCAGATAGGGGTGAGTTATTGTGGGCATGTGAGACGCGCATATTAGGCTATATAAAGCGTCAAATTATGCCTCTGAGTAGAATTCTTGAAGGGGAGCTATATTAAGTTTCATTTATCGATGAATTCCTTGAATCCCATGCTTCTGTTCTTGCTTCAGGTACCAATATATCGTATCAGCAGCAACAACACCGTGTACGAAACTAAACGAGGAAACACTGACCTATCTTAACCAAGGTATCAATATTATTATTAATAGCCGCATTCGTATTGTAAGTAAGATTGATTGACCCAGCTCTCGTAAATATGCTGGTGCCATTCGCGCATAACCCTGGCGCTTTAGAAAGTTAGAATGTATACGATTGAGATTACAAACTTCACGTAAACAGTTTTCTTAAAGCGTACTCTCCTGGAAGGAATGCTAGAATGATCACTGGTTAATCTCCGGATAGCATAGGTTCCCGGGATACCTCAAATAACTTGGGGCCTATTCAAATAGGTTGTGGTGGTAAAGCATCTCACCCGATCAATAATAGGACTTCTATTTTAAGTAAGGTTTTGTTTAGGCCTAATCCTAACCACACTGCATCGGTTATCTGAACTCAAATAATTTCCTTTTTCTGCTTAAGATGAGCAACCATATCTGTTCTCTCATTTCGCCCAGGTCAATCATATGAATTGAAACTGAAGAAAGTGGGCGATCCGGTCCAGATAGACAGCGAACAGGTTCTGAAGGTAAGGAAACCTGTTCTTTTAATTTGTCGTTTTAAAAAGAAAATTGCACTGTAAGCGATCGTTTGTTGGTCTTATCCAGTTCTTTTCGCAGAGGGACATTGGTGATTGGGGACATTGGGGACATTGTCTTCAGTTTCAACTACGTGGGTTCTTGTTTGTTCTTTCTCGAAGTAAATGGAACGTTGCTCGTTGTTTTCAATTATAAACGAGCAAATGCTTGCAAACGTACGTACAATAGCTATTATAGCAACTGATATTTTAAGAGTAATATGTTTCGTACTTCGGTCAATATCTTATAGGCAAGATCAAAGTGTTTAAGGAGTGCAGACTGCCTCTCACGATGCTTGTCTGACCGATCTCCTGAGCGAATGTATCGCGTTCATTTTTACATTTCTACCCACGCCTTGCGTGTCTCGCGGCTCTTCGGTCCCTCGATTGTCAGTCTTCCATTTGCCCTCATTGGCAAACATCCTATGTCCACCACGCGGACCAGTTTCCGTTTTCATTGCCCACCTTACAAAGTCCATATCCTGGTTATACCGCCATTTTCTGCTAGCTGAGTTTTTGGATGTGTGTTCAACAGAGCGTTGTACGAGTTATTTTCCACGAACGAAGACTTCAGTACATGGAAAGAGAACAACTGGAGATATGGAAACAAACACGACCAGGAGAACGAATTCTTGACATAGGTAACCTGTTACATTCACTGTAATAACATCATTAAAACCATACGAATCACCGCTTCATATAAATGAACTCCACTGCCACAGATCTGAGGTTGTAGTATTGCGCAGAGTGGTCCAGGAGTCCAATTTTCCTGAAAGAGATACCAAGGAAAGATTCAAATCAGGTTGCTATAAGTCTTTATGTGCCGTATTGAATTAAGTTGCATTGCACTTGATTGCATTAATTAGTATTTCAGGATTGCATGCATTTGCATTGCATTGGAGTGCTTTAGTTTTCAGTGTAGTGGGCCTATATTGCATTTGTTTGTATTCTGTTGCATCATAAAACATTGTTTACTTTATTTATCTGTGTTACTTAGTATTGCTTCAGTCTGTGCTGACTTGCATTCCGTTAAAGTCTACTGTATTGTATTGTCTAGATATTCCATTGTCGTATGGTCTGCTGGACGTTAAGATTGACCCTCATCAGTTGAGCTGCATTGAGTTCACCTGGGACCCGAGACGAGACAGCGGGGTCTACATCAAGGTGAACGCTATCAGCACCGAGTTCACCCCGAGGAGACACGGTGGAGAGAAGGGAGTGCCGTTCCGCATCCAAGTGGAAACCTACTCTCTCCAGCCCGATGCTAGGGAGCTAACACGACTCGTCCACTGCGCTTCCTGTCAGGTCAAAGTCTTCAAGGTCAGTAAGTCATTGATTGGCAGATTAATGTGCAGACGGTTATCTAACGGTGTCTGTGTATGTCATTTCATGGCATCATAAAAATGCATACAATGTCTGTATGTTCAGATATATATTCATACACGTTCATACATATTCATACATGCTCATACATATTCATGCATGTTGGTACATATTCATACATGTCTATGTCATCTCAAAGCTGAACGCTTGTATATGATATAACCACACAGATACATTTACTAACGTATGCCTCATGTCGTTATGCCAAAGTACATGCAGACATGCATAATTACATGCTTGCATACTAACATAGAGACACCCAAGCGTACATTCATACGTACATACATGTACACACATACATACACACATGCGTATATAGGACCATATAGGTGCCTACACATGCAGATTAATACATGTTTGCATATAATATTTATGCATACATTATTTTATGCATGTTCTTTCAAACACATTATTTGATGTCTATAAGAGTAGCACTATATTTTGCTGTATATACATGTCACAGATGCATATAAATATACATATATGAATTATATTCAACACCAAAACTGTGACGATCAAGTTAGTTAAATTGAATCGTGTCATCATTATTACACGGATCGTCTCGAGGGCTTTCGAATCATGTATAACTATTAATAGACATTTCTACTCAATATAACTGCGTCTAAATTGGAGCGGCCTTTGTATAATGCAGCGGCTAATGATGATGATGATGATGTCGATGACGACGTTGTGTAGCGATTTAAATCGTGCCATCAATTCAAACAAGGACGTCGTCACTATATATCGCCTGAGCGATTGACAATTTCAATTGCCTTTGCTAATGAACTAGGAAAACTATTATGACACGCTGACAACGCAGTGGGAGCCATTTGAAATAATAATAATTGAGGCGATGATGATGACAATAATCGAATAGAGCTGAGCCAAACGTTCTCTGACAGAGTGTCACACTCATTAGGACCATCAAATGCCAACGATCTTGGTCAGGGTGAGCCGCAGGTTATCGTTAAACCCTAAATATCGACAGCAAGGGTATCTTAATGTACAATTGAATACGTGTCATGAGTTCATTAGCAACCGCAGTACCCACTGTTCTGTGTCGACTCCATTCGTAGCACTTATCTTCAGTCTCGATTTAGCACTTACTTAAGAACCCATCACCCTTTTATTTTCGCCACGAAGTGACTGTAATCATTGATTTTATTGCAATCAAGTGTTTGTTGCGGTGGAGAGGGAGAAACGACAGAAGTTAAGGCTTGTGCCTGGTTTATGAATACGAGGTAGAGTCGAATATCCCCCGTCCTCGACGATGCTTTGTTGAAGAACAATAAGAAGCCGAACACCATTGACAATCGCTCAAATAGGCGAGATATCACGCCCGCAGGATGAGAGTTGAGTTCTGCGAAAGGGAGAACAAATCATTTCGTTTCGATTAGCAGCCTCTTAATATATTAACAAAGTTATCCGCTCTGTCCTTCTCAAACTTCTTCTTCGGTGTAGATGTCTCTGTTTCTGCCTTATTCTTTGTGCCTGGTCTATCCCCTCCTCTCTCTGTCTCTGTCTCTGTCTCTATCTCACCTTCTCTCTGTCTCTCTGTCTATGTCTTTGTCTGTCTGTCTGTCTCTCTCCTATCTCTCTTTCCCTCTCTCACGTTATCTGGCTGCTGATAGGGATGTAAAGAATTCTTGCTTAAAAAGAAGCTAGATTGATGAAACATATCTTTTCCATTAAGCCTCAACAGGGGGGCTATTGTCCAAGGCAGTTGGTCCGATGCAAAATTGGGGGATATATCCGAGGGGCTTTCCTTCGGAGGGCTGTGGTCCATAGAGTTTTTTATCCAGACCTCACATGTCCACACTAAGGAAAATGGCCGAGAGAGACAGACCGTGCAGTAGAAGGCGGAAAAATTTGTCGAATGTTTGTCCGAAGAACATGCCTAGATGATTCCGCCGCCTGTTAAAAGCAAGCAAGGAACGACTTCTCCTTCGATGCAGAACGAATGTAAATGACGATCGAATGAGAAGAATTTAATTTCGGATTAACATGAACCCGATGTCTTTTGAAACATATATACAAACATAGACATATCTGGGCATAGCTAGACATACCCATGCATACGTAAACATACTATACATTCTTTTAATTACCAAGATACATTTCGTCAGTTTCTCGTCAAAGTCTTTTTCCCACCCTCTTTCCGACTTTAAAAATCTCCTTTAATCTCTGAACAAACATCGTTTCAACTGTCAATTGTGAGCGATGGTAATCAGTCACTCTGGTTCTACGTGTGAGCGGGAGCTCATATGATAATTTTTGAAATATTTTAGCGCTATTTGGTACTTTAGTGACCTTTTTGATATCGACGGAATTTAAGCCATTCGCGTTGGCATAATTATAGGCAGCGCTTCTGTGAGGTAACTCTAATTGTCTCCTTTTGATCACACATGCAGGAATAAGAATTTACAATGGCAGTTGGTGTTTGAACGTTTTAGCCAAAGGGAGCGGACAGAAAATACAAAACAGATCGAGACAAGATTGAGAAAAAGAGCGACTCTGAAAGAGTAAGATCACAGATGAGAGCATTAAGCATCTTCTCTGCTTGATATTACAACTCTCTTTCATCACCATCATCGTCATCGTCATCGTCATCGTCATCGTCGTCGTCGTTGTCGAGCATCATCGTCATCTTCATCTTCATCGTCATCTTCATCTACATCTGCACCTGCTTCACCAGTTTCAATGTCAGTTTGCTTACCTTGCTGTCGTCAATTTAACCCTTCTTTTTATCGTTATCTTCAGCATTGTAATCAACATCATTATTGTTATTTACTTCTTAATGGCTTCATCAATCATCATCATTATCATTGGATAATGATAAGAATTTGGAGCGCCTGAGTAGATATCTTGAAGGGGCGCTATATCAAGTATTTTGGATTGATTTTTTCTTGATTGATTGGACAGGATTATCGAAGGGCCGCATAAATTTTCCGTTAAATAGCATAAATAAATAATTAGCACAAGACGCAATAAAAACTCTTAGAGATGAAGGGCATTATTTTCGACATACTGAGTGTGCAGTGAGACATTTGAGGCAGATGTAATGAATGCATCATCAAAAATTACACTAATTGATGTTCATTGATGAGTGACGATATTCTCAATTGTTTTATGTATCTGTTGTATAGGAGAAATTTCAACCGGCATTTGAATGCACCGTTTTAACTGAGGTCAGTTCGTTGTATATATAACTAAAAATATAGCTTCGACATATTGTTTAGGGTGATATCAGTGTATATATATATGTATGTATATATATTACTCTCCTGTTAAGAACCCATTGTAAGCCTTAATGTGAATGACTGCTTTTGACAATGACGAGGGCTTTAAATTCCCTGAGCTTCTTACAACGACTTACGACTATCGTGTACTTAACGACCCTATTTTATGTCCTAACCTTTCTGAAGATGTCAAAGCTGCTTGACTTATTAAAAATGAATAAACCAAGAGATTTCCGTCGCATTCAAAGGTTGATTCATCTTTTCGGATTGCATCACATTCTTAGAACGGTCTCAAAGTCACGATTAATCGCACTATTCCGGACAGACACGAAGCCTACACGATGCATTGCCAAGGCCACGTGATAATTATCCCGCAATTTATAGTTCATCTATTGGCCATCCTAGTTCTTACTGTCTGTTTATCTGTCCTGCAGGTCAAATCCAATACATATCATGTCAGTCATTGATTCATTTATTTATTCATTCATTCATTCATTCATTCATTCATTCATTTATTCTGAGCATTTATGTAGCGCCCCTTCGAGAAACCTACTCAGTAGGCTTCCAGCCCAACCATGACTTAGGAAAAAAGACTCGAGAGACTTGTTTAGAAACTTGACGGTTGGCCCACAAGCAATGAGCGGAGCTCAAATGGGAGAGCGTTCCATAATGAAAGGCCCACAACCGAGATACATACATACATACAATGCCATACATACACGCATACACGCACATACATGTATACAAACATATATACATACATACATGCAATGTACAGACAGCTTTGATCCCATGCTCCTAATTGATCCGTTCTAATCCGAATGGTTCTGATCTGTGATCCATGTGTAGATCCCTCTGGAACAGGTGAAGAACTACTTGGATCAGTTGATCTGTAAACCCGATCATGAGTCAATGTCTCTTTCGTCGATGCGAATGGATCCTATGCTTTCGCAGAGTTCAACTCTTGTCCCTTCCGGGTCCCTCATCGCTGCCTCTGTTCCTCCTCCTCCTCTTCCATCGCAGAGAGTCCTCATGTCATTCGAAGAATCCGTCTGTCTACAGCCATCTGGTGACGGGTTTCGAGGGGTGGAATCCTCGACGACTGTGACCCAGAGATTCAGCGACGCCAGGTTAGACTCACATTGGGTCGTACATACATAAGCATTATACACATACATATATAGATATATGGTATTGTGTATTTATATATCTTTATATGTATGGTGTTGTTGATCGATTTTATACGAGTTTCTCTTCTTAGCTTTTGGTCGAAGTCATCCTGACAGTTGCTATAAGCGCCACCTTTGCCTATATAACACCATCCATCAACCATCTGAAATATACTACGCAAAATCATTGGATGTAATTATTGCGATAATTCCTCGTATCATTATCGACTTCAGTCGAACACTTGTGTGGCGCCTTGCGGCGTCATCAGAAGTCATTAATCTACTTCTATGGTTGTTTTATTGCAAATCGCCAATCAATGATCGCTTTATGGTCGCTCGAAGAGTAAGAATAAGACAGCTGGAACAGATGAAATCAAGTTCAGCAAACGAGATGAATGGGCATTGTAAATATATCTTTTATGGCACCTTCTAAAATCCTGCCAAAGCGATGTAATTAGCTTTCCGTTGCCTTTCATAAATATGTCTTTGTCAGAATTTATGCGAAATACAGGATTCAATTTAACTGAGCAAAGACTTTTTCTATTTGTATTCAGTTTCACTTCAAACGCCGCATCAATATCTCAACCGATGGCTACTTCATCCGACGTAAGAATCATTGTTTGTCTAATAACTATGTTGATAATATAATTCAACAACGTTTTTCTCATTCGTTAAACACATCGATGAATCCTTTGCTAAAATTCTTGCAGCATCAGCGCATACAATTGCATAATTGGCACATATCTCCAATATCGGATTGTCTGCAACTCTGCTCTAAATATCTGAAGTGCTCAGTTCGATGGTTGGATTCTCGGTTTAATGACAGCATTTGACATCAAAGGTCGTTGCTGTCGACAGAAATTTGCTTGACATATTACATCACACAAACAATTAAGTGCTCAATTAGAATGCTCGTATTTTCTATGGGTTAGCATTCGTCTTGTTTCAGCCCATACTGAATCACTGATGATGCATTTGTGCTAGCAAACGACCGACAGGGATTGAACTTTAGGCCTACAGAGATGTTTGAGTCCTAGAGCTACATATGGCCTGTCCACACATCAAACCTTAAACTCTAGTTGTCCATGTGAAACACTTTCAACGTGAGCTACGGCATCGGACGTTTAGTGAATCTTTCGTGGCACAGTGGAAAATCAAGTTGACCTTATATCAATTTCGCACTACACTATATTTCTTTACCTTTCCGCTCAACCTTGCTGTGCATTAGCCTACTTAGCTTGTGTTGACATTACAGTTCTAGAGTGAACAAGAATCTATTTTGTGTCGTTTTTTCTTATCTCGTTCGATAAACTCGCAATTATGTTGAAGAAAATGAAATGCTTATTGCGACTACAATCATGCAAATCAATAGTAATAACATGTGAATCGACAGTGCAACTTAATTGAGATGCATTAGCACAAACATACAAAACAGTATTGATTAAAGCACGGTATATGAATAACCTATTGCTTTGTGCTATGTGTAAAAACAGATGGTCGTTGATACGAAGCAGTCTCCTCCTATCACTGCTTCGTTGAATCAGTCTACATCTTCCTCTGGTTCTTCGTCTTACTCTCCGCCTCTCTTAGACGTAAGTAAACTAAACGTCTCGTCCAGAGATAAAGTCAAGCTATACTCAGTCACGCGTAGCCAACCGTGTGATTCAAATGTATTGAATAAGGAGTTAAGCTGCACCTGCGCAATGTTTAAACCTGCTTAAATTGAAAGCTAAAGTTTTTATAGTTCAAACATCCGGAATATGAACCATGTCTTTGGGTGAATTATAATGCATGTATGTATGATTGCACGTATGCGTGTGTATGTATATATGCATGTATGTATGTATCTATGTATCTATGTATGCATGTATGTATGTATGTATCTATGTATGTATGTATGTATATATGTATGTATTTATGTATGTATGTATGTATGTATATATATATGTATGTATGTATTTATGTATGTATGTATATATGTATGTATGTATGTATGTATGTATGTATGTATGTATGTATGTATGTATGTATGTATGTATGTATGTATGCATGTATGTATGTATGTATGAATGTATGTATGTATGTATGTATGTACGTCTGTGTGTGAATGTATGTATGTATACGTATGTATCGTAATCGTAATCATAAATTTATATAGCGCCACTTCAAGATGAGCTATTAGAATTATGCATGAATGCACGCATACACGTATGTATATATGTATGTAGGTACGTATGTATGTATGAGAAGACTTAACATAGCACACTTCGGGCGCTATAATATTTTATATGATGTCAATTGATAAACTCGTTCTTTTTATCATAAAAATTCATTGATTAAACTTTGAATAAGAAATTACGAGATTGTCAGTGCATTGGAGTCCGTAAGTAACCCGCATCACCTGCTGATTAACAATTCTGGGTTCGAGTGTGCTTTGCAGACTGAGTGTTATAACCAAGGACAAGATGTTAGCGGATATTGAGGACTCTGTAAACAATTACTTGAAGGGTTGAAGAGTGTCTGAACGGGAATGAACACCTACTCTATGTTCGGCTTTGGTACACTATAAATTTATTCATAGGTTACACAGTTTCTGAGTGGCAGGAACAGTCAGTCATTGAATAACGGCAGGTGCTCGTCATGTGACACAGAGGCAATAACGCAATCGACTGCATAACGGATCATACGTCATCAGCTGACACGTCCAGTAAAGCGTGACGCTGGAAAGCGATATAAATCGTCTATATATATATATACACATACATACATATATATATACATATGGGGACGGATGAAGCGTGTCGGTGGTCGACCTATAGTCCCGTTTGTCTACTTGTTGGTGATTTTAGCATTCGATGACATCTTCGATGACTTATAACCCAGCTCAGCATTTCAACCTTCCATCGGTGAGCGGGCAATGCATTATAGGCCGAAGTCAATAGAGACACTCTTCAATTGCAATGCATTGCACTATATACATAATAGATCGACAGGTGCTTTCCCACGCATTCAAACAAACTTTACCCCAATCATAAAATTCTCTGTATTGCATTTACACACACACACACACATATATATATATATATACATATATATATATAATATTCATATCAAGTAAACTTTCACTTGAATGATATGGACTAAATTAAATATAGCGCAACGTAGCATCACTTTCTGTTAATTGGTGACATTATTATAGCGTTCTTCCTATTCTCTTTGGCCATATTGCGATATATGGCGGAGAAATTTATCTTTGATGGAGAATTCTAGATGGCTGTCAACAGAGTTCATACAGATCTTTCCATGATTATTGCATCTAAGCCAGTCCTTGTTCTGGCTATCGTGTAAGTAAGCAAGTATGTACTTTATTGAATCGCCTGCAAATGCACTGCGGACACCTCATAATATGAACGTTCAAAAAATGTACATTCTCAAAATAATCATAACAAGTAATTACACAAAAGACATCCTCAAAGTAGTTAGGGTAAAATAATGTACACTCATAAAATAAAAAGTATGTAAAGCAGCGCTGCAAACATGAGCAGATGCGCTTAATTTCAACTAATCCGCAATATTTGCAACTCAGTAAATAGGTTCCTATAGAGCGCCAATCGAAGGCTAAACGCATTGCACCAGCTTATCCACAAGCGCTGCGTGATATCAGTGGGATTTTCGTTAATGTCTATCAGAGTGCATCACTTTTGTATCAAATTATTGCTGTTGCACCCAGACCGCAAGTCCTATATTCAAGTACGCTTGCACCCAGTTTATGCCACTGAATCAAATTCTAAGACTGCGTATCACTAATTGCTAATTTAAATCCTATGTGCATAGGATCGTTTTAATTGAGCGTTTGTATTTGACACGAATATAAAATACGATAAGGTGAACGAAAGAAACACGAATGAATATAATTATCCAGTTTGTGACCTTTTATGCAAAGGACTGGAACGTCCCTATGTAACGTCGTGTCGCTAGTTTTGGGGCAAGGAATTTTCAAATCTTGCTGACATAACAAGCTGATTCGTTAACTATTTTTATTACAGTAAATTGGCGATAACTATGTCAGCAATTTAAAAAAACAGCCTTAGGAAGTTCAAAACATCATTTTCAATTAAAGGCAATATTTAGATTGGGGCGACAACATCTATGCTTAAGAGTAAAACTAATATTTGACAAGTAACCATTCCTCTAATATAGACTCCTTGTACATCATCTAGCGGATTAACATACACTCTGATCTGTGTCACTTATTGCATGTCTGGGACTTCCCTGTGGGGCGTTTTATGTTTAGCGTTAATCTATTCAATCGTTTTATCCGCTAAACGTTGAGAAACGTTATGCTTTGTAGGGAATCCGTTGCTCCTCGCCGCCGCCGCCAGTCCTCCTCCCGTCCAACGGGGTCTTTCAGATAAATCCCGTTGACAAAAACCCTACGCAATGTATCACGCCATCAACCAGTCTGCTCCAGCTGATGCCAGACGATAGGCAGGTGCGTGTCACGCTTTGATTCCGTTGCGTCTTGTAGCCCCTTCCCTAATATTACTATTGGTGATGTTTCCCCATTTAAAACGGCATTGCTGAGTCGTTTAAGCGTTTCATTTTTATGAACCCATCTGTCAAGACTGTGGCACTTAGACTTGTTTCATCTCGCAACTGTGAACTTAACGTCATGTATGAAAACTGTCATAGACTTGACACAAATCATTGAATTATTCTCCACAAATTGATCCGTCGAAGTTATTGACTCGGCAATTGTAAACTTGACGCCAAGCGTTACGGAACACGTATACAAAAACTGTCATATACTTAATATATATATTTTTGATTTTTCACTAAAAATTGATCCGTAGAAGTTATTGAGAATTACGCGGAGTAGCAGTAAATGAGCCTGTCTGTCTGTCTGTCTGTCTGTCTGTATGTATGTGTGTATGTATGTATGTGCGCACGCTTTTACAATTCTTAAGTAATGTCTTGAATAGCTACACAGAGATCTAATCGGATTGCGCGCTTTGATCGAAATTGAGGTTCGAATCTCTTGAACGGATACCGTGTTATTTGCGCTCGCATATACCTTTGACATATAATCAAGCAGTACTATTTGAAAGCGATGTAAACGTAATAGTCAGCTTCAAATATCTAATTAAAAATTTTAATTGACGCAAGGCAACAGCAGATTTAACGAGCATAACATGCTCTTTAATTCTGCTGTATATTATACAGTATATATTATAAAGTATATCATACTTTTAATTAGGTCTTAATGGCGCCCTTTGCGTCGCCTCTTTAAAGCTCAATGGCCATTGACCTCCATTGTCCAATTAAGTTAACCATCGGTTCGAGGGTTGATGAGAAATAGAATGAGCTACACTCGGTCACTAAGTTCCACGTGTGACACATAGAGGAGCGCTATTTTCCATTTGTAAGTAAGCAAAAGAGTGGACTTTTAATAAAGCAAATCAAACGCTAACATAATCATAATCATATCACAATCATAACATAATCATAGTAGACAGTGTTTGTAAAATGATTTGCTGTCGTATGCGGATCAGGAAAACTCCAAAAACTGAGTGCTTCTATAACGTTCATTACAAGATGGTAGACCTTTAAAAGAATGGCGAGTCAATTTATAACCAACGACGCAAAAGCATTATATTCGAAATATAGTTCCCGATAAAACGGCATCCGCGATATTCTTTGCAACAGATGTTATGCTGCAGGAATCGTTATGTGCAGTCTTAATGCCTCATGAGAAGCGCGAAATAGTTCAGAAACCTTTAAGACGTCAATAGCTTATGTTGCTATTAGATGTTAAACATCGGAATAATAATAATAATGATAATAATAATAATAATAATAATAATAATAATAATAATAATAATATATTGAGAGGCGCGTGGAATTCCCAAACTGTCCGTATTTACCTATTACTAAACATTGCCATGCATGAGGTGATGATTGTGGGAATGGAGGAGTCAGAAAAATCGTGCAAAAGCAAGAACATTCCATGCGGTTGACTTGACACAGAAGTAGATTAGGACGCAATATATCCAAGAAGAGAACGAAACGCGGTTTAAGATAGAAGTAGGCCTGTATGCATATCTTCCAAACGCAATTTGACTACGGAACAAATGCGTTGTCGTAATTATATCAGTAGCAACGGCGACTAATTATGATCTTAGTTTCAGACATAAGAGCAGCGTAATTCGCTATCTTTCATTCGATCATATTGCGCATTAGCCCTTCAAGCAGGCATTTAATCGTGCCTTTGACCTTAAATGCTTCTTTCACCTGATCGCTGTGATTGTACCTGTCTGTCGCTAGGTGGATGCATTCACTGATCAACTTCTTCCGGATTCGACGGCAGAATTCGTCGTCCGGTGGCTCATCTCACAGAGATTCTCCAACTTCATCAAAACCTTTCAGAACTTTTCCGGTATGATCATAGTTCGAACATTCTATCAGTTTAACCTTTTGCTAAAGTTTGCCTGTATTTTCTAATTTATCGTCCTATTCCAATTTAAATTTTCTAATTTAGCCTTATATCGTTGTTTGCTTCTCATTCCTGTCAACCCTTTTACCTTTTGGTTCATCCTATTATTTAATTAGTTTGGCATTTTTCTCAAGTTAACCATTATTTTACTCGAACTTATTATTCCAGTTTGACAATTATTGATAGGCCTATAGATCAATCCCTTATTTTGCCTAACTTCTTTTTTATTCATGTAAAACAGTTCGTTCTATTGACCTTATTGCATCTCATTTTTGGAGCACCATCGTTTCCTGCCTATTGCATCTTTTCAATGGTACCAGGTTAGTTTCGCGATAAGTCAAATAATCACCAGGTTTAATTAAATAATCGTCTTAGGGTCATAATTGGTATTTTTGCTAATTCAATTGAAGACATAAAATGTGTTGAAACTCTTATTTACCCATTTAAGAGACTGTTAACTATCATTAACATTTGACGTGTAGATGATGTTCATCATTTCAAATAAAATTCACGTATTTGAAAAATAACTACATAAACCTACATAACTCGAGCGAAAAACATAACCGAAAATTTTGTAAAGGTATTAGTCTTTTGTGGTATAGGGCCCACTTTCCCTAACGTCACCTTCTGGCAGTACTTATGCAAGTATACCAGCGTTTTGTTTTCCTTACTGCGGGACTACTTCTACCACCAATGAAGTGTGATTAAAAATGATGAAATGTTGAACTAAAGAGAATAATAACTGGTATGAGAAAAGAGGTCTACAGTTGAAAGGAAGTAATAAGAGGAGGGTGAAATAAGAATCCGAAATAACGAACAAGCAAGTCTACAATAAGGAGTATGGTGCTATACGGATCGGAAATATGGACCATGAAAAAGGAAGACAAGCATTGATCGTGTCAGCTGGATGGAGCGCAGGACAAATGGAGCGCTCCTACAAACGGTGAACGAAAAATTATCCCCAAAAGGAAAAATGAGAAGCCGACAGAGAAAATTGCTGGGTCATATAACTAGGGAAGACTCATTCCTGAGAATCATAATTGAGAAAAGAAGGAAGGGGAGATAGAGGATGACGGAGACTGATAATGGACTTGGTGGTGGTGGAGGATGGTTAGAAATAATATTTTTTTGAAAGAGAAGGCCGGGAAATCGTTACGAATGGCGACATTGGATGTACGAACGTGCCAATGAAAGCAGAGTACCAACAGAAGAAGCCAAATAGCCTATCACAAGCAAGTTACTCTATTTGTGCGTTAAGTTTTTACACTCTTAAGAAGAGCAAGTGCTTCAAGGAGACACGGTGTAGCCTTTTACAGCAATTCGACACAGCGGGATCCTTCTTATTTACAGACCGTAAACGGAGACACTGTTAAGGCCGCCATGTGCGTCTAACTCTAGACTCTAGACAGCAGAACTTCTCCAGGGTATCGTATAATCACACGCACAGTGTGTGTGTTTTAGTCGGTTCGGTTCACTGTGGGTAAATCCATCTGCCACCCGCGTATACACTGACAAGATACTTCGCCCTCTTGTGCGGCTTTACACCGAATCAAGTAAGGAGGACGTAACAATAGCCTCGCGCACCTGCCGTTGCTAAAAATAGCCGGAAAAGTATCTAACTCATTTCGCGCATGATCGACGCACGCGCCAAGAGAATGCACAGGACGCAATGAATATCGTACGAGTCCCGTATTGAAACGGACGCGTGCAGATGGCTCGCGAGACGAGGGAGGCGTTCGGTCTTTGTCGTTTAAGCGTCCCGGACAAGTGCCACCTGCAGCGAAGTAATAATTTATTGGCCACGGCTCCAAATGGGGTGTAAATTTATACGAAGCGTCAACACAATTTCAGAAATGTTTGGTAGGCAATATGCTAAATAGCATTGTGTGCAGTATGTTTCCCGTTCAACTATCTGAATTCTTACTGCGGGTTGCTAGATATATACGTATTGTCCTTTGTCTGGCATTTGATTAGTTCAAACATTGATGAAGTTTACTTACTTGCTTGTCACTCAACCTCCCAGTTACTCGTCAGGTATTGGCTCATATTGAGCTACATTTAAAAGTTTACAATGGACAATATGACGCTGTTCTATGCCTTGCAACCGAAGGATTGCAATTTTTAATCCATCGCAAGTCAGTTGGCGAACTTGGACAAGTTGCTCACTCATTACTGTCTGAGTTAGGCAGCAGGGAAGCCACCTCGTTCATCTCATCATCACCGGGTGCCTTAAGGCCAAATGGACCTACCTACGGACAGAGAATGTATCATCATCACCATCATAAAAACAAGAGCAACTGAAAAGAATCGTAATCGCATACTCCAAATTTCTAAAGCGCCACGCGAAATTAATTTGGGCGTGTATTCAGGGCCATCTTATCCAGTAGGCACAGTGCCTAGGGCCTACGAAGTTACCAGAGCCTACGAAATTTTTTAGACATTTTCTTTAAATGCAAAAATAAAAAAAGGATATTGAGTAATTGACAAAAGTTCAATCATTAAACTGTAACGAAGAAGAAATTGCAAACTTATTAAATTCAGTTGAAAGTGAATAACTTTGAAATATTTTGAGTTGTTAACTTACAAGTTAGGCTGTGCTACTTGCCACTTGGCTTATAATATCCCCTATATGCCTACATTATAAATGTTAACTTTGCGGCTCTTTGCGAAATCACATATCACATCTTGAAATGTCATTTCGTGCAATAGCTCGTTCTCGATTGAAAGTAGCGCAAAAGAAGAAAGTGTTGACCGCAGATAATTTTTTATAAGTTTGAGTTTCGAAAAAGAACGGAGAAAGGCTGTAGGCCTATGTATGTAATCAATGCGATAAACGTTTCTTTTTGTTTAACGAACCGTCGAACGTGAAGCAACACTCAATAATTCACAATGGAGAAAAACATTATGTATGTAGTCAATGTAATAAAACGTTCTTCTTACACAGAGTTCTACACTAATCAACCACAGGAAAATTCATTCTGCATAAAAACCATTCGTGACTTGAAAAAGAGTGTGAATGTGTGTGTTTAGGTTTACACGTTTAATGCTTTTTGCAAAACAGTAGTTGAGGTATATGAAACAGTGCCTAGGACGTATACGACGACCTTAAAACGGCCCTGCGTGTGGGTATATTTGAGTAAGGGTTATACCATAAATTCTTACTATATCGAGTGCGATATTTCATCTATTGTTTCAATTGAAATTCCTTTGAACTCATTGAAGATCCATGTCATCTGTCAGCTGACGATGGGATTCCGTTGATAATTATTTTAAGTAAGACCAGTTATATGCCTCCTGCTCTGTTCCCTTTCTATGTTCATTAAATGTTGTCATGTCTATAATTGCCTAAATCACACGTTAAAAAATTCATGACGCCTCTTGGGTCTATACACAATGTCAGCATGGCAAATCTTTAAGTCGTGCCACCATCAAAGTTTCTGCATTTGCTATAGAGGACCGTAGCGATCGTTTGGTATTATTTGCCCTCAAAACTGAATGAACTCTTTTCGGGAACAGTTTGTTGCTTGAATAGCAGGTCATTCACACACAACTATCGACAACCGTGGAATCATCTTTCAAAATTGTATCCAATTGCATTTCTAATCTGTGACCGCTAGATGTCAGGTCGTTGACCATTTCGTTGCTGCATTGCGTAAGTCTTAGCCAATGATGAGTTAGATTTCGTCGTGTGCCACATTGCACGTATCGATTCAACAGCAAATTCACGCGCAGTATGACTCATTACTATGATTATATAAGTTTTATAGCGCCGCCATAATAATGCACAGGGCATTAACCGACGGCGCACCAAAACAAATCCGAAACCAGGTAAAATCCAGGAGGTCAGTACTAAGAGCAGTAAACAATTATGACAATTATGTACAACACAGAGGTCATGAGTCGAATGTGTTTCGAGTCATGACATCAATTTCAAATTGAATCGATTCGGCCGTCCGATTCGTATTCGAATTGAATTTCGAAGCGTTGCAGGTTGCTATAGATTGCGAGGACTTTCCTGTAGTTTTGTCTGGCCAACCGCTTAACGCTGATTTGCTTTCCAGTAACTTACAGTTAACTGATCTTACACCGATCCTGCCTAATATTCACTGGTTATAACCAGGGCTCCGTGGTGCGGTATTATGGCGATTATGCGATTTCGCATTTTTTCGCTTAAATAAGTTGGTTTTGGCATAAATTCCAAAATGGAATGTTTTCAAAAATTATTGCATGAAGTTCGGAAATTTTAGTCAGTGTCAACTATAATTGGCTATTATTAGCCTAGCGGGGCTATGGTTTACCGACCAGACGACGCAATTGTTGATGAATAAGACTCGTGTTTTTTGGGATTATGCGATTTTTCGCATAAAATACGAAAAAGTTTCGCTTAATCCCCCGGGGCCTAGTTTCAACTGACCTCGCCTATAGCTAACCTCACTTTTCTTTACCACATGCTGTCATTGCCTTGCCGAACTGCGTTGTCCCGTTAGGAAGGTTTGTCACGCCATTCGTGACAATTCGAAGTTAGCTTCTCTACAGCGCATGTTTCCACTTATAATACGACGAACTCTCGGTCAAAGAAGTGCATTCCTTTCATCTGAGGTGGGGTCAAACCCATTCTATATACATACAGTTATGCTGATGGCCAGGGTAGTTCTTAACCTATTCGTTCGAACAAAACACTGAACTGCATTGAAATGAAACAAAGGCTTCCTGCTGGTTCACGCAGAGTGCAGCAATGGATAGATAAGTCTTGCAAACGATGTGTCAGAAATTATCTCAACGGTTAAACGAACCGTTTGCTTATGAGCGTGCAAACGGGGTTTCATTGTACGTACATGTGTGTGAATTTTCTGTTTTGTGTCACCAGGAGCTGATTTACTGAGATTGTCACGCGAGGATCTAATCGAGATCTGTGGCCTTGCTGACGGAATCCGACTGAACAATGCTCTCAGGGCCAAGTATGTTTACGTCAATTATAGTAGGCCTACGATAAAGGAGGAAGAGAACGTGTAGGGATACGCTTATTTGCGTAAAAGAAGCCACATATGTACGTTAAAGGTTTTTATATACCTATAATTTTTGTAGTAATAGAGGTTTTTCACTTCCACAGTTCGTCCGTGGAAATGCGCTCTCCCACAATTCGCCCCACCGAGATTTCTCCTCTACTTGATTTACTTACAGAAATGAGATGAAATGAGAGAGAGAGAGAGAGAGAGAGAGAGAGAGAGAGATAGGTAAGAACATAGCTATATCACCGATCTATATACGTGAAGTTCAGAACAGAGTTCCATGGCAATGCAGAAAAACTACCAATAAAAATGGACCCGATACTAGTATTGCTATTGAGACGTTTGGGGTTTAAACATTGCCTATGCTTATACACGCCACAGATTATAATTTTATGTGGAGGAGTAATTAGTGACGGTGCCTTTTAAAAGGGAGAAATGAGTTGAGGAATGCATGTATAAACTTACATATACATTGATCCGGACAGTGCTATTGTATATATTGTATATTGTATATTGTATATATTGCATATTTGTATTAGTATTAGCATATTAATGGAACGTTGGCAAATGCTTAGTGTTAGTATTAGAATATTATAAGCATATTAGTATCAACATTTTTGTAAGAATGATTATTAGTAGGCCAATTAGTGATTAGCATATTATTGGCATGTTAGTATTATAATTAGCATATTAGCATGCTAGAATTAGTTAATTAATATTAGCATATATATATATTTATATTTTAACGCGTTTTACTGTAAGAGAATTTTGATGTCGACGTATGGATTGCCCTGACGCCTCAAGATTCTGCTAAAGTATGTGTGTAATGGAATGTAATGTATACTCCTCCTAAAAATCTTGGCTCTACAAAAATGCTGCGTCAGAGATGGTTATGACAAATCAGATTCGCGAAAGTCATGTTAAGCGAATTAGTGGATGACTTTGGATCTTATGGGTGTTTTGCTGCGTCAATTCCTAGCGATGTTGGGCGTCTTATATCGGGAGAAGTCGTAAGGATGGGAAGAATGAGCGACAAACACATTGGCATGCAGTGAATGTTATGTCGTGTCACATCGTCATCGTTGCTTCGTGACGGTTGACTACATGAATGGGAAAGTGATGTCCAATGCTTTTTGTCTTGTACGATGTTCATTGAGCTTGTGCCTCTTAAACCAGTCCACGCCATGACATTGTCAAACCAGCAGATTCTGGGTCTTCCACGACTTCGGTTTCCTTCCACTATACTCAACATCACACTGTTCTCAATACTGTCTTTAGGCTATCTCACGATGTGCACGAAGTAGTGTTGTTTTAATAATGTTTTAAATTTAGTTTTAGTTTTAGTTATGATTGTTAGTCTTCATTTTTAGTTTTAGTTTTAGTTGCGATTGTTTCTAAATTCTAGTTTTAGTTTTAGTTTTAGTTTCTATGTCTCAAATATAGTTTAGTTAGTTTTAGGTTTGTCAATTATAGTTTTAGGTAGCTTTAGTTTTGTCAATTAAAACTTTGGTTTAGGTAGCTGAGTTTAGTGTAAGTAAGCTAACTATAGTTTATAAGTAATTATTAATATAGTTTAGCTTAAGTATGATAATTACAGCTTTAGTAATTTAATATCAATTTAAGCTATGGCAATAATATTTTAATTATATTTCAATTCTTATCAACTGTCAAGGGTAAACCATAATTATTATGGTCTACCACTGACATTTGTCACACGTGAGGCCAAAGACGAGAGAAATTTCAACATATCTGAATTAATTAAGTGAACTTTTCGCAGTAAGTACTATACATTTTTGCTAAATAAAAAACATAGGATTCGAATTCGCGGTAAACGGTAACAGGAGGTAGACACATATCATTCTCCTCGTGTGTCTTAACATAGATGAAACAATTACTAGAAATGATAATGTATGGCAAAACGTCACATCATTTGCAAAATTATGTACATATCATGCAAACAACGAATAGCGCCTAAGTTAGGAACATTTTCAAGCAGAAATATTTATTTTATTCCGGCTAATATCATTTTAGTTTTCTTTGCATCAATTTTCGTTTTGTTTTAGTCTTAATCGCCACAAATTTCGTTTTAGTTTTAGTTTTAGTTGTCCCTGTGAGTTCGTTTTAGTTTTAGTTTTGTTAACGAAAACTTTGGATTTCGTTAATTGCCATTTTCGTTTTAGTTTTCGTTAACGAAAACAACACTAGCCCGAGTACCGCAGTTTTCTGGATTTGATGTGGCCCAACAGTTTGCAGTCAACTTTCGCCATTTGATACACTTGTTCGGTGATCACCATTGCGGTCCATAGAATTCTGAGCAGTTTCCTCATGCACTTGTTCTCAAATGCTTGCATGCGTTTCTCTTCTTCTTTCTTTATTGTCCACGCCTCACAACCATACGTTGCTACTGGCCACGCCAAGGCCTTCATGAGTCGCAGTTTGGTTTTAGTACTGACTGATTTATACATCCAGATACTTACCAACTTAAGCAGTGAATGCTTTAAGATTTTTGGGAGGAGATATTTAGGGAAAAGACGTATTGCAAATTCAGGATTAGAGGAGGGAAAACACTAGATGCTCAGCTGAATGTCCATTTTCATTTTCCAAAGCTGCACTCAGATATGATCGAATGTGGCTGATAAAAAACTTAAAATTTGCTGAGTTTAGGAAGGAATATGTGTTTTTAGAGCAACTATTTTGTTGTCAGAGACAGACATAGCTTCACGATGTCAGAGATTCTTACAAGCTGAATCTGATGACACAGGAATTAAACGAGCGGAGAAACAGTTAGACCCCAACAGGTAATGATGAGTCCTTTGACAGCAATCGGAAGACATCGCTGCCACAGACAAAACTGCTTTGCATCTGAATAAGAGCAGGTGTTGGAACTGTGAAGCGTGACTAGAAAACGACAAAAGCACACAGTCTATATCCCAGTAACGAAATGTGACAGATGTGGCCTATGTACCGCTAGAAGCTTTTGTTTGGCTACTATGATAAACCCGTTTGTTTGGGAGCGGATTTGCTAGACAATTAATAAAATATTTTATGTAATTATATCATTATTTATTTATCTTATTCTTTCTTTATTTACCTATATCGTTTAAATTATTGATATTATTTATTTTTATTTTTATTCTTTATAATGCACGGGAAACATTAGTAAAAATCGAAAAGCTGTGAGTTAGGACTTTCACGAGTCTGTTGAACAAAGTCTGATCGGTATACTTGAACTCGCAGCCGTTCGATTTCAGACCCTGCCCAAAACAAACAAACAAACAAACAAAATTGTTTTTATTGACCTCGGCATTTACATTATGACAAAGTTGATAATAAATTTATATGACATGTAAGGTTCAACAGGGAGGATAAGACCCGAGAAGGACCGAGGTCCTGTAGGGGGGCCACCTACATATCAAGAGGAAACAGTTGTGATGGTTGTGATGCACTCTACCGAATTGTGTCGCCGTGCCTGTGAGCGTTCTATCAACAATGATTTCCGTTGTTATTGTACGTTACGTCTGTAAAGACTGAGAGAGACAGATCCAAACCATTACTTTGGAGTCACAGCAAGAAAGGCGGGAGAACGAAGAAAGGTGGCCTGCGTCAACCTGTATAGGTTTCCATACCTGAATAGATGTCTATTATACACCTGTTAAATATCTTTTGGTCGTGTGACCAGACAGCCAGAAAGATAAACGAGGAAGCTGCGACTTGACTCTGAAAATGATTTACCTTGAAACGGTAAAGGCCTGGACCTCGAAGAATAGGAGAAATTAATGAATATCTGTCGCGTTTGAAGTAAACGGACGTTAATGGGCAACGAAAGATTTAAAATGTCCACACGACAATAGGTCCCTGAATGGCGAGTAACCATGTTTTACTGCTGAGCATTCGGCTCAAACGGATTCACCATCTGTCGTCTTGCTTTGATTGACATTCCGTTGACGGTTACAAGCAGACCAAAAACCGCTAACCAGCGGCACGCGCCCAGCCAAGGCCACCTGCTGCTACATATAATATTATATATATTTATATATGTATATATTTATATATATCATACAACATTGCGTATGTGTATATATATACATGCTATTAATAATTGTTCTGCATACTAGTGTATGTATAATGTAGGCCTATGTACTTATATAAATATACTAAATGATTTTTCTGCACGCGCTCACATTCCTGCCTGGGGTAAGGACTAATTGTAAATTAAGACAGATTATCATGCGATGAGTGAAAGACGTGGTACGGTGGCCAATTAGTTAGAGCGATCGGCCCGTAACATCAGTGTGCGCTGAGTGAGCGGGCGCGACCCTCGTCCGGGGAGTCACTGCGTAGGGACCTTGAGCAAGTCCTTCACTCACAATTGCTCTGCAGCACGACTGTAGTTGCGCCGTCGAGGCATGTGCACTTCTGAGCAAAAGATGTTGGAAGAAGGGCGATATAAAATTTCAGTTGTATTGCGTTGTATATTGCAACTCTCTAATATTAATTGGAAATCTATTATGTTTTAGTGACTTCTATAGCGTTATGTTTCTTATTCGGAAAGTCATTCATCAGCGAGACCGTACCGTAATATTGCAACCACTTGTAGAGATACGCTGTAAGACAGACGCAAATATATAGAGCCCATAATATTTATAACGAATGCAGGCAAATTAACGACCTGCATGTGCAGTCTTCCTCTGTCTGTAGACCTGCATAATTACGCTCCGCAATACAATCCTGAGTTTGTCTCTGCTGAGGCAATTGACTTAAGGACGAGATCGTTGATAAGTTGATACGTTACCATGCTGCAGGCTGGAAGACCTACGAGGAACTTTCCTTGAAGGCATGACATGAATTGCAACTATACGATATGCAGACTGCAAGCATACAAACACGTGCCATTTTGGACACACACTCCATATAGAGCGCTAATTAAATCTATCCAGGTGCATTGAATTAAATCCCCTATGCATTTCTGTCACAGGAATTGAGTTGCATGCGAGACACGTCTGCACATTAACAATGATATTACTGAGTTTATTAAATAAATGTGGAATTCGCTATAATGATTTCATTTTTCTTTTCTAGAATAATTCGGCCGCGCTTGTTAATCTACGTCTTTCAAGAAAGAAATGTTCAATGCGGTATGTGTTATAAAATGATATTTCGATATATATACATATATACATATATATATACACAAATGTATACAGTCTATTCATGTATATATATACTGTGTAGGGTTTTACTGATAAAGATTGTTTATGATCGAAATATATAGCACGGCTCAGCATAATGTTCTATAGATATCTAGGCCCTGAAGTGTTCCAGACGAAGAGCAGATGGTGGTGAGTACACCTGCCAATGGGTTTGCCTATGTCAATGAGATCAGAAAGTATACACCTGCTCGAGCATCGCATTCGTCCTCCACCTTCTCTTTAGAAACTCTTCAATGGTCTTCGGTGTCTGGTTTCAAGGGCCTTTTGAAGCTCCATTAAAATCGAAGCAATTCAAGAACTGACCACAGTTTGACTGCTATAGTTGTATATGATTAGTGAATGAATCTCAAGATTTTAAAACGCGTGGGTGGACGATGTTGGCAAATACAAGAGGTCATTGTGTTCTAAAATAAAACCCATTGAATTAATCGATTATAGAAGCAGGTGTATGCTTTCTGATCTCATTGGCATTAGTAGTTGATGAAAGGCTATTAAATGGCCGCAATCCATGAAGAAGAAACTTGTGTTTAAGGTTTTTTCGTCTAATACAGAACTGGCTTTCAGTTATGCTCCCCTCATCAAGAATGAGGGAATTTTATGTGTAAGCATATTATATGCCTTTCAGCAAATCGTTTGACTCTGCAGTGTAAGGTCTACTGCTTGTTCTGCTTTTCAATAAGTCAACACAGCACCATGATGGCTTAGTCGTAATAGGCTCCTTATTCTGTCAATCGAATAACCTGTTACACGAGTTTCCTATTCTTTCCCTGCCTCCGTGTCGACTACGATTGAAGACCAATCCGTTCGTATCTAGTCAAGAGCACCTCTGATGATCTTTTTCTTAGCTGCGCTACATAATTCTCTATTACCAATGCCATCTCATTGACCGTCTGTGCGTTTTCTTTCTTTACAGACATGACGCGAGGCTGTTGTTCGAACCGCTCGTCACCCCGCCTCATTGCTTCCACCCTCAACCGCTCAGGAGGATTCCCCGCTCTGCCTGCCCCACTGCCCTCCATTCCACACTGTCCCTCTCCCACGTGCACCAGCTCCCCATCGTCAACGCAGTCCTGCATCGACTCCACATCGTCTGCGCTGTCTCCCCATCCGTCAATCAATGCATCACCGGACGCCGCTCGCAAGGCCAGATCCCGCCCACCGCAACTTCTACTCCCGGCGAAGTTCAAACGATCGGCTGATTACGACTACGATTATGACTACAACGACGCCGACAACGACAACAATAACTGCTGCAGCGAACCGTCGAATTCAAACGCGATAAAGATCAGTCGAAAGTCGCGAGAACTCTTCCACAACGAAGGTAACATCGTCATAAAGCAACAACGACATCATCATCATCATCATCATCATCTACTACAATAACAACATAATTATAGTCATCGCTGCCTAGTTAAATAGACCTGCTCCTTGGTTTCTTGAATACCAGTTTGCTCTATATATGGAAACATACTGGTCTGAGCGCCGCAGTGACTTTCAGTTTACTCTCATGTTCCCGAAGCAGCTGGGATCTGTGGAACATGGTTGCAGAATATTAGAATTAGAGAATTAGGCCAATGCAAGCCTGAGCCTTCCCGAGTCGGTTATCCAGGTTACTCAGCGCTCGTTGCTCTGCCCCAGCGAGCTCTCTGTCTCTTTCTCGTGCTCTCTCTTTCTTTCTCTTTATCTTTCTCTCTCTCTCACTCTCTCTCTCTCTCTCTTTTCTCTCTTTCTATCTCTCACTCTTTCTCTCTCTCTCGCTATCTCTCTTTGTTTCTCTCTTTCTATCTCTGACTCTCTCTCTCTCACTCTGTCTGTCTGTCTGTCTCTTCTCTCTCTCTCTCTCTCTCTCTCTCTCTCTCTCTCTCTCTCTCTCTCTCTCTCTCTCTCTCTCTCTCTCGCTTGTCTAATACTTTGATGGCTCGTTATAATTTGAAGAGAGTGTCGTTCCTTTTGGCCATTTCTGTTGGTTCTGCGTTCTGATTTCGAATCAGTTGGACTCTGTAAGGAAGCACAAAACTCGCCAATAGCTACGATGGGTATCTGTTGTCTTTCTCTTTTTAGCTGTTAAGTCCTGATAAAGGGGTCGCTAAATTATTTTGTTTTTAGGTCAAAATTTTAGGACAAATTTAGCGCTACGCGGTGGCTGGGTGAGCACGGGTTGAAATCCATCATAATCAACAACAAGCACCTTAGCGCCATCAACTGATGCGTCGTCATTAAACAGCAGCGCTACAATATCCCCGACATCATCATATACAGATCATGGATGCAATTGTGTTAACATGTTGAATGTATAGAATTATAACTGTATTCTGACTGTCTGCGTACACCTTTCGTTTACACGTACGGGTAACAAAATCCTCTATAATCATTATGATCTTGTTAAGGCAATGGTTGATTGGCTGGTTGGTTGTAGGCGGCTGTTTCGCAGTGTACCTCGAATTCCTGACGGTGGCTCATCTGCAGGATAAGTTGGCCGCCCTCTACCGAATCGAAACGAACCAAATCTACGACATCTTCTACGAAGGACCTACTGGAGTACGCGTTCTCGTAACTGACCCAGTAAGTCACCATCGATCGATAGAGGGCAGTGGCAATATGTATAGTTTGGCTGAGTATTGAAGGATAGAGTGGGGTACGGTATAAACGCCGCCACTGTTTGGACTTTGACAGTGCCAGTCTCAAGCCTGGAGAAAGGCGGAGGGCGACACCAGATCATCTTCGACATGGAACGATGTCGTTAAAAAAATCAACAAGGTACAGGAATGGAACAGAGTAGGAGAGGATCGGTTAAGTTGGGGATGACAATGGATCGTAATCTCCAAACTTCTAAAGCGGCCCTTGAAAGCCTAGCGCAAGGCACCAGCTTATTGACAAGCGCGTGCTTGTTCACGAGGGCTGGGATCATTCACGATCACTGATATTATTCACAAGCGGCTAGAGAATCGTAAGATAGGGTAGGGAGTGATTTGCTAGACATGATAGGATATGGGGTAGTATAAATTATTAAGAGAGGACAGAATGGGGTATGGTAGGCTAAGTATGAACAGGCTAAATTGTTGTTATTGCATTTTCATGGCGAAATTACATTTGAAAATTCGCTTCTGTCCTTTCAGGTTGTTCAGAATTTTACGGATCATAGCAAATTTGGACTCCAGACTCACCAAGGTAAGACATTCGTCGCAAAGACACGTTCATCAGGTGTAGTTTTGTGCTGAATTTCGGTTGAATGGTTAATTTTTTAGCTCAATTGTTCGTCTATAGTTCCATTTTAAAACTATCGTTGACTATTTTCGTCACCGCTACAATTTACATGTATGCTAATGAAACCGATTCAAATAAAGACCACCAAGCAGTCATCGTCATCAGCGTCGTCGTCGTCGCTGTCATCGTCATCGTCAATCGTCATCGTCATCGTCATCATCATCATCACCATCATCAACCTCATCATCATTATCATCATCATCGTGAACACTTTCATTGTTATTTTCGGAGCATTGTCTAGATTACGGGCATACATTGAAGCGACGTTTCTTCTCAAGGACAAACTCATCGGCCATTTACTCATTTATAAATTAGTTGTCTAGAAGAGCCACTACATGCCCAGGTATATCGTGAAGGGGCGCTATATCAGGTGTATATTGATTGATGGAATTTCTGTTCTTAGCGACATTTAACATTACATGAGCTAGCAGAGGCTCTGACTTTTTCCCTCCTAAAGAAGAACATGAGTTAATCTATTATTTTAATTGAAATAAACCGACAGTTAACAATAAAATAATGTGTCATTCACTATTCAGACGAGGATCACGTTGGACTCTATCACGTTCTCATACGACACGGGTCCAGCTGAAACACCGTCGTCGATTGACCTATGTATTCAGGAATGATCTCGACCAATCAAAGAGGAAATGAACTCTTGATCAGAAATCAAACCACGAAATCATCACTTGTGATCAATTCCGATCATCTCTCAGCTCAATTATGATCTTTCAATGTTCTGCTATTTTAGAAACACTATCTTCTATTCGAAAGCTCAAAATATTTTCAGAATCGTTTAGTCGCAGGGTGATTACTCAAAAGCGACAAGTTTTAAGGCATTAATTCTATATAATGGCTTAGAAAGGCTTATTTGAATCTTACGAAGTTCATTTATTTTAAAAGTTAGCGGTTTTGTTTGATTATTAACTGTTTAACAACACTGTGTCATAAAAGAGATTATGAGATTATTATAGAAATTGATGTTTAGAGATGATGAGCAACAGTTTCAATTGTTTTTAATTCGTAAGAAATATTTTTAAAATTAATTTCTAGTAGTTAAGTTTGTCATGAATGTGCGCAATAATTTTCATAGCTATTTGTTGATGTTTAGAGCCTGTATCAGTAGATCTTTTAGTTTATGAAGTGCTTGGAAATGGGCGAAGGGCCATGATGTGCAATTGTTTGATTTCTGCATTAATTCGACCTACAGCGTTTCATTCTGGAATGTCTCTATTTTGTTCTGGGAAAATTTGTTAATCGCATTCATTACGACACGTCATGAATGGTCTATGTCGTGAATAACTACGTCATGAATAGATCATGTCCTGCAAAGTCTACCTGTAAATAGCGTATACGTCATGAATAGCTGACTGGCAAACGCATGAACAGTTTGCGTCAATAATTGACTACCTATGAATAGCTTACGACATGAATAGAATGCATGGCCCATACCTAGTGTATATATTTATTCTTTAATTAGTAGTGATTTGAATTTGTAATTTATATGCCTTTAAATATTATTTGTAATTCTAATGAATAATTTCTGAACTTTTCGATATGTTATTTTCTTCGTTGTACGTAACCCATAGGATTAACCGATATGACAGTTTCAATATTCCGGTTTATTCTCAATGGATAGGCCAAGTTGAACAGTTTACCCAGAATTCTTGGGGTTACCTAATTAGGTTTCAGCATTTAAATCTGGCAGCAATGAATTATAGACTCTCTACGAGCACTTTTTGTGCAAATTTTGTTCGATTCACTTGACTACATGGATTGCTTCTGCTGCGTATTGCTTTTGAAGTTGGCTTACTGAGTTAATAGTTGTCAAGGAATTGTAGCGGTAAAGCAAGACACTGCTTGTCGGACCAAGTGTTGTGTTATAATAGCTTACTAATGAAACTGCGTGACAATAAGATTTCCAGAAGTAACTGCAATCCAGCGCTTTGTTTCTTTCGATCTAGACTAACATACGTAGCATACTCTAATTTCATAAATGAATTTTGTCCAGACCAGTCACTGGCGTTTTCTCATGGAATTTTGAACCCCCGCCTCGGACAATTGCCCTCCCCCCAGGACAGTTTCCCCATGGACAATTACCCCTCCCCGATTATGCCTAGGACATTAATTTTGTCCCCTGGATAAAAGCACCCTCTATGTAAAGGTTGAATGCAAAATATAATCATCATCAATCCAGCTTTGATAATAATAATAATAATAATAATAATAATAATAATGAGGGTGGCGGTGGGTTACAGACTGGGGTTACCTGTCTGTTTACCTCATTACTGCCCATGCGGTGCCCTGGCCGAGAGAAACGGATATCACGGTCTCTCATGTGGCCTGGGACGCTGGCCCAGACACGCGGACCTGAACGACCTTATTTGTAGAAGTTTAATCCGTGCAGGGATCCCCACTGTCAAAATCCGGTGGGCTTGACCCGATCTGATGGTAAAAGACCAGACGGTCTCACTCATATACCATGGCGGGCGGTGTTTAATATGGGACGCGACAGTCTCAGATACAATGGCAACGTCGTATCTGCCAGAAACATCACAAAGAGCGGGCGCTGCTGCCGAGAGGGCGGCGAACCTCATAACTCAGAAATATGCCGAGCTAGCCTCCACGTACGTCTTCACACCGGTGGCATTCGAAACCTTTGGCCCCATCAATTCCGAAGGTCAAAGCTTCCTTTCAGAACTGGGACACAGACTGAGCGCGGTCACTGGGGAGCAGAGGGAGACGACTTTTCTCTACCAGCGCATCTCGATGATTATTCAACGCTACAACGCAGTTGCTTTCAAGGGAACTTTCGGTGCTCAGAAGTCCAACGAGCAGGGCTACTTCGGACGACATCACCATTAAATAGATGAAATCAACTCATGATAATAATAATTCAAAAATATTAATTAATTAATTATTTAATCGCAGTCTCATAATAAGAGTAATAATAATAATAATAATTATACATATATGTTTCACATTATGTTGTTATCGCCCATGATGAGCTAATGGAGTGTTGGCAATGTCCCGAAGAGGCAGACTGCGTTCCCACGCTGAAGAACAACTGAGATACGTTGGAACAGAAATGACGTCTCCATTGGATCGTGGGTTGCAGCACTCGTTCGACTACCAAACTCTGAGATGAACTCCAGTCCTTCCCTGCTCCAAGCGCCGCCGGATTCCAAGGAGAGGGCTACGAAGTCGTGGGTGTTGGTTATGGTGGAATACTTGGCCCTCTTTTAATAATAATAATAATAATAATAATAATATTAATAATAATAATAATAATAATAATAATAAATATAAGAAGAGGAAGAAGAAGAGAAGAAGAAGAAGATGAAGGAAGAATGAAGAATTAGTTTAATTTCAACCTCACAAGCCGCAGCATGACAATAAGTAGGTCTGCAGTATGAAACGATGATGACATGTTATTTATAAAACTTTTATTAAGTAAAATATTTTGACCGTCAATCCGACAGTTGCAACTTCAATTTACGCATGAATCATTTTTCATCAATCCAACTTCTCTTAAAACAAGTTAATAAGCAACCGATTATCATGTTACTCAGAAAACAAAGCGAGGCAATCATCTACGTAATTGTGTTGATTCATTGATGTCAGTTAAATAATATATCCAACAAATCAGACATTCAGCCGAGGGACAAGTTAACTTATGAATATTCTCTTTCTCTTGTAAGATGCATAAATATACTGAAAACAGTCAGTTATACGCATTACCGGTACCATCTGTTGTTAAAGCACCCTCTAACGAATCTTTATTGCGAGCTGAAGCGACATGCATTATCATCATAAAACTTTTTGTTCTTGATTTGTACATATTATGCATTTGGGCGAGCTTGATGATCTAACCGGAGGGCAATTGCCATAGTTTGTGACAAATTTCGGTTCCCTTCTCATCTGCCTATTCCTCAAAACTGCATGGCGGATGTTACTTAGACTATACAAAGCGTTGAACAGATGCATCAAAATAGGTACAGCGCTCCATTTTCAGCTAGAAAAATGCAATTAATACAAACACATGAAGTGATTATTGAGGACGGGATGTGGCGGTTTAGTCAGCCTAACAGCGTGAACGAAACGAAACCACTCTGAATAAGCTTTCTGGCAGTTATCCTGCTTAAATAGTTGAATTATAATAGCTTGTTATAACGTGGACTATGGATATCTGGCAATAGCAGATGCGCTTTTGAAACACTAAACGACTTCTTGGAAGTCCTCCACCATAGCTTGAGGATGCGCATGGCCTAACCAATAGCTTGTAAGTCACGACCTTCTGTGGTTTCGAGCTGCGTTAGCAACATTGGATCGGGATTCATCTCTAGTATCGGGTGAATTCGATCGATTCGCTAGATGGCGCCACGTGATAGCCTCTTCTCATTCTGGGGCCACGTGCACGAACTCCTTTTAGTCGGTCGTAAGTCCAAGTCCGGACCAGTTTTCGCTGTAAACCCGACTAGAGAACTAGATTAGTGTGCACGGAGACGCCTAAGTTCTCTAAAAACCGACTAACGTTAGTCCACCTGGGCCCACGTGTATGAAGCCTTTGAAAACGGACCTAAGTCCTAGTCCGGACCAGTTTTCGCTGTAAACCCAACTAGAGAACTAGAGCAGCGTGTATGGGGATTCTTGGAGACGACTAAGTCCTCTAAAACCCGACTAGCGCTTGTCCACCTGGCAGGCGTAAGTCTACTAGTCAGGCTTAGTGAAGTAAAATGGCGGCCGCCGTCTCGATTGGTCCACTTTGTCGAAGTTTCAGACTTCAAGGAGGGTTTAAGAGAGATCATTGTTCACTCTGCTATTGTCGGACGATAAACTGAAATATTTTCTACGTTTTCGCCGTCACAAAATGATAATTATAACGGTGATCTTCGTTTAATCGGGAGTTTTAACACTGGTGTATACATCGCATCGCCGAACACACTGCCTTTCGCTTGCAATGGTCGAACTAACCTTTCCCACATGCAAGTTCAATAATAGCTGAGTAAGGCAATCGTAACCTATGCATAGTAATTTTTGCGGAGGAGTAATATTGCGATAACAGCGAAATTTGTGTTTTAACAAAATCATCTGTTAATTAAAACCCTGAGCATAATAAATTTCTTTGCTAGATCATGTTTGAAAATAGCCTATAAATAGATAGCGCATGCGCAACTAGCCATAATCGCGCGAGCCATTGACGTTGGGTTTTCCCACTCCCATCCAAGTCTCTGACCAGCAAGTCTGCGACCAACGGATCACTCGTGCACGCTATTTTCCCGTAGTTTCAAAAATCAGCCTACGAATTCCGTCTTCGGGCCCAAGGCTGGACGAGACTTACGACCTACTAAAGGGCGTTCGTGCACGGGGCCCCTGGATTCACAACTACATACACGTAGTCAGCTTAAGATCCCTGTATCTTCAGAGCGTATTGTCATGCACCATCCTTCCGCTTCGATTACTAGGCCGTAGCGTATAGATAAGGGTGGTCGGTACTACCATACTTCCCTCTTTTCAGAGACAAGGGCACAGACATCCCCCACACAGAGTTATCTTCAATTAGGCCTACATTATTAGACATGGGATTGAGAAAGCCTGCATGGGGGCAATTGAATACTTTATAATTCACTTTGGGTCGATTCCCTATTCATTCGCATCGTCACTCTCCCTTCCAGCATCCATGGAGTTTGTGGTCCGTAGCGATTGAGGTGCGGCGCTTATAAAAGAAGCGATCATTGCTTCTACGTGGTAAACCCCTACACTGTTTAGATTTTGACAGTGCCAGTCCCAAGCCTGGAGAAGGGAGGAGGGCGACACCAACTCTTCTTCGATATGGCTGGGTGTCGTTAAAAATCAACTCACAGTTCTACGCGGTAAGGGTTCGTTGGTGAAATCACTGCAGCGTCTAATCTAACCTGGCGCTCTATAAGTTTATTGGGCATTGTGTTTGGATAGCTGATTGACTGTCCGCTTGCGAAGTAGTAGTTGTCAGCAATGCGCTTTCTGTCTCCCTCTGTTCCGTCATCGTGCGATTCAAATTCACATTCATCGTCATCATATTATCAACTATTTACCCATAGTAGTTTCCGTCATCATTTGTGCCTGGAATCGGTTCTCATTTGCTCTATCAAGTGCAGAGGCGGCGATCACTGGGGGTCAAGGGGGTCAAGTCACCCCCCACCCTTTACAGAGAGGGGACACGTGATACGCGTGTCCCCCACATGTCCTACCCCTCTAAATTGGGTGTCCCCCCACCTGTCAAACGAGATCGCCGCATCTGATCAAGTACTTTGCATGTCTTTATGATCTCTCTTCCGTTCGCTCCATTATTTGCAATTGTGTGTCCAGCATCAGTTCCATGGCTGACGAGGGTCTAGATGGAGGGTTACTCATCCTACTTACTTCCTATAAGTCTTTTTCCATCACAACATTATCTAAAAATTCTCTAGACTTTTTCAACTACAGGTTTACTCGACAGTAATGCAATCGTTATACAATTTCACAATTATTCAAACCAAAATAGCACCTGTCCAATTAGCAAACTAAAACAGAGAAACACTTTTTACATTTCCTGCTCTCAATGAAACTAGATAATTTCGTAATAACATGCAATATATTTGTTCTAGGCCTACGTTAACCAAGGGATCCTTTGTTTCTGCTCCGATCCTTACGTCATCTCCTTTCGTTCGTCTGTCAGTTCTCTTGTTTCCGTCAGTTTTTCTTGTCGTTTCTTCTCTTCTTTCCGTCATTAACGCTGCTACTTAAAATGGATTCACTTCTACCGTCTTCGATTCCTCATTTCTCTCGACTTCTTGTCACTCGTATTTTCAGAGTTTTCCACCGTCCCTTTGGCAGTTAGGAGACATTCTTGCAGTTGGGTATATCTACTTAAAAATCGGTTCAGACCTGTCGTTTCATTACATTCTCGGTTGTTAAATGTACGTCTTAACTACATGTATGTTCTCTCTTCCACGGGCATCATCTCGCGTCCTTTCCCTGAGGTCAACCGACGCCTGGACTCATCGCAACCCGTTGCTCAGTCGCTTTTCTAGGAATTAAATCACGTGTTCAATGCATGTAAATTCCAGTTCTTTCCCACATTAGTCATCGCCATCACCTCGGCAATCGGTTGTATAGGCAATCAACAGTCTTCCTTCCTTCTGTTCATCTCTCTCGTCAGCCATCACATAATTATATCCTTTCCTCTTAAATGAAAATGTATACGTTTTACATAGGACTTTCGATTTGATCGGATGAAATAATTCAACACCGCTGCCCTTTTTGAATCGGCACTATGCGGCATACAAGGTAAACTACCTTATGGAGGTAAACCGCGATCCGAAGAAGGTTCTATCATAGGGTCAATATAATGCTACGTTATAGTTAGACAGACCACTTCAGGGAGACATTGCTTAAGGCTAGATCTGGGTCATTATAGGTAGTCATTGCTTGTGCACTAGTGATGATATTAGTTGGTCTGACGGCCTGTATTTTTAGTAAAGGTATTCGGCCGGCTTCAGAGGTCAAAACTAGTGGCTCGTTGGATACATTGTCGGTGGTGTTCTTATATCTGGTTGGTCAGAACTGGGTGACCTGGCAGTCTGTTTCACAGATCAGGCTTACTAGAGGAACAGTATTCTTGGATCAGGTCCCTCAGATTCGGCTGACCCCGCTGCTCGGTCTGACCGCACTGCCGCTCTGTCTGACTGCGAGATTCGGTATAAAATAGCCGCGCACCAAAGACAAAGGGCCTGTCTGGTTGGAATCGCTCGTTGTCCGTGGCTTCGTTAAGGTACAGTCAAGTAGATTAAGATCTTGGGGAAACTGCCGCTAGAGATGCATTGGTGAACTCCGCTATTGAACGTAGACGGTAACTGTGTCATTATCTAGATAAAATTATTCATATATTTATTATTATTATTCTGAAATCTCAAACTGAGTAATTGATTATCAACTTTATATATACGAACTCATTATCAGCGTGATAGTGTGTAAGTGAAAGAACTCTTAAAGCTTGTATACTAGGTCGTCTAAACACGCTGTGCAGATTGAGTTTAATGTTCATTTCTAAAGTCGTTTGATTATTATTAGAGTTATCGTTTACGTGTTAATAAAACAATTTATTTCATTACATTTTATACCTCTCGTGCGAGTTGCTAAGTTCACCCATAATTTCTAGTAGGTAGATACTTCGTCTGGTTAATATATGTCGGAGATACTACGAACTAGATGATAGTTCTAACAGAGTCGAAATGAGACGCAACCTTGTGTGGTGCAGTTGAGTTTGAACCTGCTGCGATTTGAAACGTAATAAAAAGAAAATAATTACATGTGAAAGCTTCAGGCCCTCTGAGCCCCTCCCACAATATGTCGGATGAGTCATCAATCTGTATTGCTATCACTGGACACGGGATCCGCTGATTGGCTAGGAATGCTTGTCATGTAACGTGGAGAGTAGGGGCTCGAGCTTCCTCTCGCTTGCAACAGTTCTTCAAGTACAAATGCGTCGTCATGGACTAATGCTTCTTAATTATAAAGTGACGTCATAGAAATGCAAACAGGCATAAAAAATTGATGCAATGATTCAAACGAAGAATGTACGGGTGTAGTCACATCATACACTTCAAATCGGACTTGAGTTTGATGGGCCCTAGGAGGAAGTAATGCTTAAGATCCACAAATAACAGATACTGTGTTCCATAATGTTCAACAACCAATCAAAGCGCACAGGTTATGTTTTGAAGCTTTCTCAGAAAACATAAATGTGTATAGGTCTATAGTGATGAAAACTCTTGCGAGTGAGATATACGATATATACAGTAGATATATATATATACTTATATATTATATTATATATATTAGGGACTATATATATAATGGCAATATATTTTCATAAATATATATAAATTACGCAGGCATGTAGGAACGATTATATAACATTGAGCGCGAAGGGCAGTGTAATAATAATACGTGAAGTTTTCAATTCGTGTTTTTACCGTTTCAGACGCCATCTTAATCAAGTGTATATTTTATTGCATAGATTTGCATTTCACAAGAGCTGACTAAAGGACCAACTACATGCAGTAACGCATTCTGTAAATGTCTGTTTGAACCCTCAGTCCAACCAGTGATTATATAGGGTGGATCCCAAAAAATTTGGTTCATAATTATATGTTAACAGTGACGAAAAGTTGTGTTTTGTATAAAAGAACCGAGGAAACCGCTACAGTGGTTTATCAGCATGCTTCATAGTAAGGGACTCCTTCTGCGACACTTACTGCTGAGTCTTGAGTACGCCTCTGAGTAGATATCTTGTATTTATGATTCATTGATTGATTGGTGGATTGATTGATTGATTGAACAGCGTCTGATTCGCGTGTGCGCCTCGTATGGTCCAAACAGCTTGGTCATCAGAATGCGAACAGTCATCGGTGACAATCACAAAATAAATGATGATTTGACAAATATCAGCCTAAAAGAATTAAGTACAGACCAGAAATATATGAGGGAATTAACCAAAAACTGTTTCTGATGGCCACTGCCCAGATGACTTTGCCCAAACGAAACCCAGGCTGACCAATAAGTCGCAAACATGCAGGATTTGATGGCAAAATTATACTAACATAGATTCAAGCAGATTGCAAGAAAAAAGACAGGCATAGGCAACATATATTCTACCTGGGCGACGCTGTTCAAAACTTTAACCAGAAATTTTATTACAAATTTCTAAGTTTTCCGATTATACAAAACTGCTTCGAGCAATTGGCGATTAAATTATTTGTGGTCCCCAAAATTTAGCTATACAGAAAGGTTGACAAGGTAAGCACTGACAACATTAGAGAGCGGGTGAAACAAGAAAGACTGCCGAAGTCCACACGATTAGTACTAGAAAGGAGGCTGCACTGCTCTTGATCTTATAATTAGCACCAAACGAAGAACATACATGTAGGCGTACATCATTTCAGAAATTGAAGGAAACGTTTGGTATTAATTTGTGCAAGAGTTGTGTAGACTACTCATAGAATTATTATGATGACCGCCGGCAGACACTCTCACAACTATCAAGAGGAAGTTAGGAGATTTATTATGTTATGTTAAAAGGGAACGAAATTGAGGGGAAAGCTCTCATTTCGGTTGGGACTGGTTTCGTCTGGTGGATGCATTCAGCAAAAATATTCACTGTTTTGTCTTCTTCACAACACAAGACGAGTTCAACTGTGCTCAGTGAACTGTTGATGCTGAGTTTTATTTGAGTGAAGACAAGAAATTCTATATCTGGACGTGTTCACCTGTAAGCCTATACTGTGCGGCTTGTACTTTCTCTTCACGGGCGGAGACTTAGGGAGGCAGCGGAGGGGACGGTCCCCCCAAAAGTTGAGGTGAGGGGGATGGAGTAGCCTTGATCCCCTCCAAATTATAGGCGATTGAACGTGTGTTTGCTGTTGTCTTTCTCATGTCTGAGGCTGGTTCGTGGTGTGCCTGCCTGCAGTGTCCTAGTTTGCGGGTTGTCTCTGGTCAGTGAGTGTCTCATCATCGTGAGGTGCAAGACACCAGGCCAAGAGCCGAGAGATAAGAGGCCCTGACCTCGCCTGGGTTTCGATGCTGTGTCTGGTAAACGTGTGCCTAGCTGTGTGTCGGCTCTCTAGCATCGGTTACACAGCGGTGATGCTTAAGGTATGGTGTACTAAGCAACCGACGGTGCAATTATATACATGCTGCAAGAGAGGCTATGAAAAATTATAATGAATATTAAATTGAAGTCTTGACAAAATATTTTTAGGCCTTCATAACATACATGCTTAAATTCACGCAGACCAAACTATCTTTTAAAATAACTTTCAGAACTGATTATGCCTAATCTGCACGGTGAAGGTTGAAATTGTTATAATTATACTTTTAAGGAGTAGGGCTATCCATCAAACAATGAAATAAGGCGGCCCTTCACGGCCACCGTTGTTCATCTGCTATCAACTCTTTTCACTTTGTTCCTAAGAGTTTATGTGGTTAAATCCTCATCCTTAAGTTTACTCATTTTATTTCATTGAGCGTCTTTGAATTTTTGAGTGATTTAGCGTTGGTTTTTTGTGAAAAATGAAGCGAGATTATTATAGTAGTCAACAAACAATCTCATATACTAGAGGAGGTATGCGTTATCTGTAGCATAAGGTAAATGTAGACTAAAACCATTTGGACTTGTATCCCATGTGCGACGGAATAACCGTGAATATAGCGCGTATACGGTATTGTGGCAGTGACGACTTTAGCCATAGGCTCGGGCCAACTTACCTGCTCTCTCCTGGTTGCATGCCAAGGTCCCTCAAAATCAGACCCACCCATCATGGTTGGCTAAGTTTAGTATTGCCAAGGCTTTTTATCATTATTATTTTAAAGTGTTAGGCTTGCCAGTTACGGCGCTGTGCATTGCATGACTAGTGCGTTTCATTGAAGAATATTGGCCTACTTACTTAGTTCTATTTTTAGTATCAATAACAAAATGCTCATCACATTTCCGTTCTCTAGATCTACGCTCAACTGTGCTCCCCAAGTATTGCTATTCTGACCATCTAAACCGTCATTTAGTACGCTGTGGTCGATTGGCTGGAGTGGGAGAGACGTAGGGGCCTAGAGTATACACAAGCCATGGAAGATTAGCATTGACCTTCACTTTTCGATTTATTTTTATTTCATTAATCAAGATCAAACTTAAATTATCATCTCCATTGAGCTATTCATTATTAAATTCACTCAGCAGAACAGCAAACAAATGTAAATGAAAACGCTTTTATATAGCTACCGTATATACGCCTATAATATAACCTAGACCCATCTCATTTTTCAATAAGAGTCTGGTCCGGTGAGATCCTTCATCACCGCTCGTCCTTTTGAATGGATGCCACGCCATCATTATGCACTTGCCTTGTTCAAAATGAGATGTGTAACGTAATGAGCGCCCTGCGTGGCCGACGGTTGAATTCGACTCCTGTAGTAAGGTTTTTATAAAATTAATAATAATAATAACTTAGGGTTCCCGTGCAAGGACCGTACTAAACCAAGATTTAAATCTCTGAAATAATGCAGGATCGATAAGCGAACCGCAGCAATAATAAGACATTCGTTTATTTAGACATAACAATATCTGACAATAACGCAGAAATGATTAGGCCTGCACGAGTGACAATAAACAATAGTAGGCCAGTCGCTGAATTAAACGTAAAAAACTAGTAAATGTTTTTGTATGATGATCTGGAGATAAATCTAGAGTCGTCTTTGGGTGGGAGGGCAGGGTTGTGTGCTCTTAATTGGTGATTGGCGTGGTACGGAGTGGAGGTAGGAGTTGGTTAAAACATGCTCGGGGTAATGTAAAATGGAAAAGAGGAGACGCACGAGACGCGACCTATTTTGCTGCATCCATGATTTGGAATTAAAATGTCTTCCGACCTGTCCCCGAACCAAATTTTTTCAGCTGTCCCCCCCCCCAAACCCGCGACCAAGTCTCCGCCTATGCTTCACTTCAATAATAATGTAGACCTGGTTCAACTGATCACTGAAAATGAGCCGCTTGACTTCGCACAGTTCATCAATCACTGAATTCATTGTGAAGTTTTGTTATTGTGATTCAGATATCAGGCTATAACTTAGGTAAACGGAAGTTGATATCCGCCCTGGTTTCTTGTTCACTGTTAGGCAGAACGATTCTGCAAAACAGTCAACACAATAATAATAATCAACACAATAACAACCAACTCAATAACAGTCAACACAATCAACTGTCAATAATAATTAGAAGGTAGTTCGCTCAGCGCCCCTAAGTGAGATCTGTGAAGAACGCTATATAAATTCCGATCGATTGATTGAGTTTGATTGCGATTTACGCATGGCTCTTCCATACAACGTATGACTCTAATTGTTTGCATCAAGATGCACTTCTGAAGTCACTAGAGATGGCACTATCAAATTACAGTTGCATTATATTTCATTTTATTGCATGGTATTATATGGTATTGCATGTTATTGCACTGCGTCGCATTGTATTAACAACGAATCCCAACATCTAAAGTAGCATCAACAGTCTTATACCAAGAACGGACAAAATCCCTGCATTCATTTAATTTGTTAATCTAAAGACATGTACCGCACTAACTATAGCGACACTAGACATTCGTCAGCGACATGGCTCTATTAATAGTCTCTGTTAGCGCCAGACTTTATGGGTTAGGCCGTATAAGCCAGGTTCGTACAAACCTTAGACCTGTCATAGGGTGATTTAAGTCTTGTACTGTCTGGACCCAAACCGGCTTCGGTCAGTGAAAACTCCACCGTTGGACCGAGTTGTCTTTGTCTGTATTCCTGCTTGTCCTTTTGCATTCACAGCGTATGTGCGTCCGTTCTTGCACCTTCTGTCTGTCAACCATCAGCATGTGTGTCCTACCTACAACCCATCTGTTTCAGATGCTTTTACAACGTGGGTTGTATCTCTGAGCTTCTGAATGCTGAACTTTATTGCCTTGTGTATAATTGCACACGGGCGCAATTATCTTTAATACTGATAATTCAATTATAAAATAAGCTATACTAATCTTTAAGCTTCTAAAGCGCCGTATGCAAGCCAAGCGGAGGGCACAGGCTTATTCACGAGCGCTGCATCGAATCAGAGGGGTTGTTCAAAGGGTATGCCGTGGAAGGTCAGAGTCCGATTTCTAGAGGGTCAGAGGAAACAATCATCACCATCTAGTTCTTGCATTGAGCATGTAATTATTGCACTCACCTGCTATGTAAACAGATCTGTAAACATGTAAATAAGAAATGCTCAATTGAAATCATATCGAATCTAGATACGATAGTCTTGCTGCTATCACATCTGGACAATACGTAACATAAGGTCTGCTCTTATAAAAGCATGTCGCAGACCAAAACTGACTAATTCTTCTTTGGATATCTTAAAGAAATGCGAATCGGAGAGCGCGATTGTCAGTCTTCGTTTATTTCTGTAAAACTGGCACACCGCAGTAGGATTACAAGAATAGTAGACCTATGCATGCTTAGCGAATCGATGGTCTAGTCTGGTCAATCAAATGGAGATGTGGCATTCTTACTAGTTTACTTCTTACTCTTCACGTCATTGTTTGATCCAATATACTACGCCCTCAACAATGCGCGCGTTAACAATTTTCGATAATACTATAATAGACGAACAGAAATATCAGGAAGTCATGAGGTGAAATTTTTTGCGGTATAAACTAGATAATTTTGTAATAACATGCAATATATTTGTTCGTAGGCCTACGTTATCCAAGGGATCCTTCGTTTCTGCTCCGATCCTTACGTCATCTCGTTTCGTTCGTCTGTTAGTTCTCTTCTTTCGCTGCTACTTAAAATGGAGTCACTTCGACCTTCTTTCGAATATTCTTTTCGTTTGACTTCCTGTCACTCGTGTTTTCAGAGTTTACTAACCGTCCCTTTAGCAGTTAGGCAACATTCTTGCCTAAATCTACTTGAAAATCGGTTCAGCCCTGTCGTTTCATTACGTTTTCGGTTACTATAATTTCAGTTCAGTAGGTGGCGCTGCTATTACTTTGGTTGAGTTATGAACTGTATAATTCTTCTACCGTGCGCAAAAGTTGAGCGGGGGTCCATGACATACATGTAGACCATACGCATTGATATAATAAATACTTTTGTGCATATTTGTGTTCTTCAGTCATTGATTTATACATACAAGCATGTATACTTGTATATATATTCACACATATAAACATGCATACGGATTGAATGACAGAAGTTTTGCGTGGGTTCACTTCTTTACATGGAAATCATCAACCCGTGTCATCTTCTTTCACGGTAGTCGCATCCTCATAAAAGTCGTGGGATCTGGTTCGAGCCAGTCAGATCTTGCGCTCATCTGAGCCAACTGCAATCATCGGTTTTTATAAGCGGCTGTTTTTAACCAGAACTAATACTAATCAGAAAAAGGTAAGTTGCACCATATCTATGCCTAATTAACATTAAACAATTAATTAGTAGAAATGAACGGTAAATGTAATTAATTACTCAAATTTTATTCTTATTTTACTGCTCCCTCTTTAAACTCAAAGAGTGGAAAGCAAACGGGCAACTGAGTTGCAAGAAAATGTAGATCTTACAATTGACCCAAAATATTTCGCGCCTTGTTATTAGTCTAAAGATACAACTGAAGCATGGAACAAGATGAATCGATCTCAGACGAGTCCCTCAATCGAAGACAGTCAGTTAGTTTCAACGTTCCAGAAGCATCCTTCGAAAGCGACGATGCAACACTGTATGGGTGCGTATCGGTTCATCTTCGGCGCAGATAATTAGACACTTCTAGGTTTACAAGACGTTTTTACTTACAGACTCCGGCAATGAAACTTATCAGGAGCGTGGTCTTGCAGAGAAGCACAATTTGAACGTAGGACGTTATTAATCCTAAGACATTTAATCACTGGACGATTCATCGGAAGCTATTAACTAGGTCGCGAACATAAGATCGCGCCTCAAAAGATCGCACAAAAGGTTGCGACACAAAAATCGCAGACTTATAGGATCGCGGCACAAAAGATCGCCAATCTAACTTAACATTGGTCCTTGGTTGGTCGTCAAACTCCAGACACCCGATATGGAAGCTGGATTGATTAAAAGAATAATGCACAAACGGAAGTTAGATTGATGAAAATAATTCATGCTTAGGTCTATAAATTGATTGATGAAAAGATTATTGCTTAAGAGAAGCTGGATTGAATAGATAATGCGTATAAACGAAAGCTGGATGATTAGAAGGCTGGGTAAGCAGAAGCTGGACTGATGATAATGATTTTGCTTAAATGGGAGTTGGATCGATGAAAATAATGCTTAGAAATTATTTAAATTTGGTGATGTGTAGGGCGGTCTTCTGTACTGCGATCTTATTAGTCTGCGATCTTTTGAGCCTCGATCTCTTTTGTGCGCGACCTTTTTTTACATAAACCTGATACATCCGAGGACATTTCATTTCATCACCTATATTTAATATTATGGCTGTTTACTGATGACTTTTTACGAATATCATGGGACGTTTTATCAAGTGGAATGCTCGTTATACGTTTCATCTCTGTCTTTTTCATCATGCCAATTCCTCAGCTAATCATTTCTTAATCAAGTCTTAATTGGCAGTGCAATTTAAAGTCGACCCATCTTATTCACTTGATTTGAAATTGTGGTATAATTTGCAATGAACAGAAAATTAGAAATTACGCATCTCCTAACTTAGTCGGAAATATTTGCAATTTCGGGCTAAAACGTTCACATCTCACTCATCTGATTCTAATTCATTATTACATAAACATAATCTTAATTGATGCCAGAAAAATAAATGTCTCGCTTGCCTTGTCTGCCCTTACTTCAGTGGGATTTGGTTCTACGAATTGGTCATATTGGTCACGTTATGTTAATAGTATGTTCGTAAAATGTCATTCGTAAGCATTCATAACAATAATAATATTAGCTTGCAATGTTGCAAGTTAAAGATTTCCGAAGTTGTCCTACATTTCTTGAAAAATTAAATTGCTACGACGTAGAGAAGAAATAAAACAGTAACTTTATTTGTATTGTGTGGCTCGGTGGCCGATTGGTTAGAGCGTTCGGCCCGTAACGCTCAGTGTACGCTGAGTGGGCTCGACCTCGTCCGAGGATTCACTGAGTAGAGACCATGAGCAAGTCCTTCGAGCACAAAATTTGTGAGCATTTAATGCAATTACACCGTTGCGGCGTGTGCACTTCTTAGCAAAAAAATGATGAAAGAAGGGCGATATCAAATTTCGGGATAAATAAATAAATATATTAACTAATTAATTATTCGTGATGAAACCTTCTTTGATAAAACGTCCTATGACGAAACAGTCTACTTGATAAATTGTTCGTGATGAAACGTTTCATGACAAACCGTTCCAGATAAAACGGCCTGTGATGAGCAGTCCGCTTATTGAAACGTCGCTTACCGACGAGATTAGAAGTTCAGAACCACGATATCTTTTCTACTCACCAACATGTTTTGGTATTTTTTCGGAAACCACGTTCAGTGAATATAACGCTGTTGCAACTAGAGCAAACCTAGCGCCATTGGAAATCAACGATGCTCGTCGATAGTGTTAGGGTGCCGCGGTATTTTCACGGATGGTTAATTCACCAGGCTTATCGTCAATGAGCCTCGGTGAGCAATGTAAAAATCATCTAGCAGCCAACCACCATTGTGCGTTTGACATTTTATGTATGCTATACATATAAATGTATATATATATACTCATGACTCTATGCATTAGGTACGAAGGGATCAGGCATAAATCAGACCGTGGCGATTCTGCTGCGCAAAACTTCCGCAATGGAATCTAGATAAATAGTGAAGGCCTTGATGTGTTAAATAACTGTAGTGTTTAACTCCCTCGACTTTCAAAAGGCTTTCTACTTTCGAAAGTGTTCACACATAAGCGCCTTGGAACTACATCGAAGATCTTTGACGTCGCCAGGAGCATCTACGATGGATGTCGATGTGGACTTCAGGTGGGTGACTGGCTTCGGGTGGTGGAAGGAGCACACCAGGGTTTGGATTGGTCCCCTATCATTATGTCATGCCATGGGTTGGGAGTTGGCGACGAGGGAGGTGGGGGTGACAATGGAGCGAGGTTTGATACCTGAATGTTAGGCTATGGTCGAAATTGCCCTGCTGGACCATATTCGAAGGGTATGACAGATCTAACACACTGAATGCAGAAATTAGAGGAAGAAGTACATGTAGGACTAACCATCTACCAAGAGCAACAAAGATCGTGATGGCTATAAAATGGAATGATCTATGACAGAGAGATTGAACCCATATGCCACATGGGTCGCCTGTGTCCTGTGTGTATGTATGCATACACATTACACACGTGTGTATAAGTATCTATTATCTATATATATATATGTTTGTATTGTATGTATATATGTGTACATGATGTTTATTTGCCGAAGTAATAGCGATTGATTGGTACTGATTTTTTTCAGAGATCAGTTTGACTTTGAAGATGTTTTACCAAGGACAGTCAGTATCAATGACAAGCGAGTGATAGACCCAGATGCAGTCGACTTCTACCGACGACAAAGCAACCAGTCCTCAACTTCTGACACCTCCCTTGCTGTACCAACGTGAGCTCATTTTCTTCTTCTCCATTTAAAAGTCCTCTTTCTTTGAAGAATAGTACCTAGTGGCGGCGCTGCATGGAAGCAAAATACTCAAATGCGTACCAAAAGTAAGATAATAAGTCACAAGAAATATTTCAACAATAATTTTTACCGAAGTAAACGAAATTATAACATTTGACCAAGTAATTTGTAAATAGAATGAAATTTTAAACTTCACATACTTGCCTGGTACTTAGGAGGAAATGATGTTTGCGAGACTCAGAATAGCTAATATTAACGGCTTTCCATAAAAGCCGTTTTACCACGAACGGTTCGTCATGAAACGTTTCATCACGGGCGGTTTTCACCGGACAATTTATCAAGTAGACTGTTTCGTCATAGGACGTTTTATCAAAGGAGGTTTCATCACGAATAATTAATTAGTTAATATATTTATTTATTTATCCCGAAATTTGATATCGCCCTTCTTTCATCATTTTTTGCTAAATAGTGCACGCGCCACGACGGCGTAATTTGCATTAAATGCTCACAAATAGAGGACGATAATCGAACATCTCCTGTTTAAAAACGTTCTGTTTTAATTTTACTTATAAATAACAGTTTGAAATTGCGTACCAAATCGTCAAGGCCAGTGCCGCCATTTAACTAGTACTGCATAACATGGTATCGATAGCATAGTAAGGCATGAAATGGTATTGCCTATTACAAAGTTAGGTACATGTATGTGTTAGCAGGTATGAATATAATCATGAAATTCTTAGTGCCTCAATTTATGGTTTTTGTGATATTCTATGGTTCCTTAATCGTCTTCAGGATGGCCCAATATTAATAGACATCTACATAAATGCATACATGCATATATACATGCATATATACATGCATATATACATGCATATATACATGCATATATACATGCATATAGACATGCATACATGTATGTGTGTATGCAACGTTGCCAATCTTTGATTTTTTTATCATTTACATTGCTACATTTTCCAGTTTCCTTTGGGCTATAGTATTTGCTCTAATAAGAGATTTTGAGAAAATCTATCCTACTGAATTTTATTCAAATGTAAATATCGAATCAAGCTCCAAATTTCATTGTAATGGAAATCTATTCTTCTGAATTTTATTTAAAAGGAAACCTGCCCTTTATAATTTTTAGAAAATAAAAACATATCCTTCTGAATTCTAATCAAATGGAAATCCATTCTTAACTTCATCTAAATGAGATCTATCCCATTTAATTTAATTGAAATGAAAATCTATTCTTATGAATTTCAATCAGATGAAAATCTGTACCTCTAAATTTCGTTTAAATTGGAATCTATCCTTTTGAATTTCATTAAAATGGGAGGAGTTTTGTGTTTTTGCATGGCTTCTGGGTCATTTCTTTTGTTGTTGTTTCTATTGTCCAGTGACAATCTCATGATTGGTATTAGCATCGTCTATGCCTTTGTGATGTCGATCATTGGTTTCCTCATTCCAATTTCTGAAGCTCTGACCGAATCGTGGTTGGACACCATCTACGGAGCGGTAAGATATCCAGTTAAATATTATTATCATGACAATAACAAGAACTTTCACTACTACTATTACTATCGCGGTTACCATTTACAGTTTTCGTCATTTTGTTATCGTCATCGTTGGCGTTATCATCATTACCATCATCCCCACAAACGCAATCCAATAATGCAATTACTTCTTGTGATATTGCTATCACCAATACCATTACTAAGAACAATGATGAGATGATGATGATGATGATGATGATGGTGATGGTGATGATGATGATGATATTGACGATAATAATAATAATAATAAACACCATCACTGTAATCATTATCGTCGTCACCATGGATCGAATCGAGAACAAACGTCAAGCATTTCTTCACAGGTGTTCCTAACCTACCAGTTGACGATCGGAATAGTATTCTTGCTCTACATGCAATTCTACCATCTAATAAAGAGACGATCGCGCAAAACAAACAACTTAAAAGGTGAAGTCTCCGCTGAAAACCTTGGCAACGACCCCTCTCGGAATAGAGGAGGGTCTGGTTCACGACGGAAGTCAATAGGTAGCTCTACGATTTGGGTCGATATGACGTCATTCGGAGATGTCTTCACTCATCCGGAAACCTCGCTCTTTCTCAGAGTTGGAACTCTCGGTAAGTTAGCGACGTAAACGCTTAGTTTAGATGAGAGTTAAATCTTAACACGATAAGGTAGATGCTGTTTGGTAAAGTATCTAGGTAAGAACATGCTATGTGAAGCACCTTAAGGAATCGAAATACATGATAGGACAATGCAGGGCACATTGAGATTAGAGAAGAAGGTGATTAAAACACGGGGAAAGGTCAAAGTTTGATCAGATGTGGTGAGCTTTTGTTAGGTTTTGTAATTGCTTTGTTTGGTTGTACTTAGTTTAAGTTTAAATTAGTTAAGGCTTGATAATTATGCCAAGCCAAATATCGACATCCATGATCCATCTGCACAGTTAGAGGACTGTGTCGTCATATTTGTGATCTATGAGATCTGGTTATAGGACATTCCATTCTGATTCAATATCACACGACATTTTAGAATAATTGTAAGCAAATCGGACGAAACATCGACAGATGGTGCTCAAAGCAAAACAATACGTGTTATTGTATAGGCCTAATAATCGGTAAAACTGCAAGTGCCTTGCATTACCAGAGAATTTCCAAATATTTCATTGCTATTTTGTTGTGCTGTGTCATTTGGTGTAGCCTCTATTCAGAGCAAGTTAGTCACTTTGAGGCGCTCGTGAAGCCTAGATTTGCAAAGGGGTCATTGAGTATACCGATAGATTGGTTACCGTTTATGTGTGTGCTTCTAGTGTTTAGCCTCGGAAACCTTGTCTACTATGGCTTTGAGATCGCAGGCTACATGTACATGGATCCATCCTGCAGATCTCAGTATCGATTTGGCTGGACCTTTTACCTTCGATTAGCCTTCATCTTACTCCAGACCTACTTTCTGTTCAAAAACACTGGGGTGAGTATCATCCTAAGATTCGACATCCTCGTCATAGGCATCATTGCTATCATGATGATACTCGCAATTTTAATAGCCTTAATCAAATTTTCTTGACAATTATTGATGGTTATAATTGCAATTCTTATTATTCGTATTAGCATTATTGTTGTATTAGTTTTAAAATTAATGTCCTTATTGTTCTTATTTTGATTTGTTACATTTAATAAACGTTGCGGTAATCGGAAAGCGCTATTATTTAACAATATTCAGATTAGGTAGTACACTGTGTCAAATCACGTTTTGAATGATTTACCTTCAAGATACCCTTAAAAACGTTATCTACTTAGCTTGATCTATGTATGATATTCTGATAATATCAGATATTGCAGAAAAGTCAGTCTTTTACGTTACACCAAGTATTGCATCAGTCAAATTTCAATGGTTAGGCATGTACAGAGGCGACGAACCCGGGAGTCGAGGGGGACAAGTCCACCTCCACCTTTTACAGAGAGGTGACATGTTATACGTTTGTCCCCCCCCCCCACACATTTCTTACCCTTCTCATTGGGTGCCCCCACCTCTCAACCGAGATTGCCGCCTCTGGGCAAGTACATTCAGGTCGGATATGCTATTAGATGAGTTAACTCATATAACCTAGATGAAATAAAATGTTTCGTGACACGTATCCTCACAGTTTAGTGATAGAGTTCTTGCCTTATTCATATTGATTACTATTTGGACGATCATGTTGTTCGGACAGGCACGTTCGCTGGATCATGAGCGGACCCGCAACGGGTCATAGACACTTGGCTGTCTGGCAATATCTTTTAATATAGAGTATTGTATTAGAATTGGAAAGACACGCGATTTCTAAATACAATCGTAAATGTGTGTATGTGTGTTTTACTGAAGATTTCTCTGAACATACACATTCATGGCGTTTGGTTTGGAATGCTTCATCTTATTTCGACAAACATCTGTCTCTGGTTCAGGACAGTAGTACAGGAAATTATGGAGGAGGTGGATCATTTCAACCACCCTGACGGCCAGGATACGAAAACTTACGGAGTTACGGACAACACCGTGTATAAAGGTATGCGCATATTCCAACAGTATCATCTATTTCGTATGATTCCGTGACTAAAAGCGAGGTAAGGCCAGACAAAGTGGATAGCGCTGTATGAATTATATTGTTGCACGATTCACCTATTCCTGGCCAGCTCCTGCATTCATAGAAAGGCTTCTTTTACATAAAATTCGTGTAAATTTGGTTCCTATGCAAAGAGTGCGATGATGACGATGACTTTCACTTTTGTTAGTAGGACACACCGGTTGACACATCAATTGACACAGTATACCCACTTGGAAGTATACCCACATTCAACCACATCAGTCTATAGTATGCGCGACTTCCTCCACTGGCTCCCGTCAGGCAGTGAATCGAGTATGGAATAGCTGTCTGCCTGTATTAATCTGAAGATGCTGGATGGGTCTCGTTTTTGCCTAACTGGTCGAGCTCTATAGCGCCACCCGTTTTGCTCGGGACTAGCCCTCTCTGCGCTTGGCTGAACATGGTCTTCACTTGCTCACACCTATATCACACATAAAATATATGAACATATTAAAAGAACTCGAATAAATTTCTCAGAATCAGCGTTCCGGTTCTTTTATTCTCATACATCAAAAACTGACAGCAATACCTTTGTTATCATCGTAAGTCGTTAGTCTCGGACACAAAATACTGAATGTTCAAAGCTTCTCTCTGAACTGTATCATGTTTATATATGGGCTTATTAACAACCGGACTGATGCAAGTTTTGCCGGTATTTCTCCCACGCATCATACACCCTCAATGTTACCCATCCTATGGTTGTGTGAGCAACCGGGCAAGTCTACCATATATGTGTATGCAATTAGGCGGTGAATAATACACCCCATTGATCACTAATTCACCAGAAGCACTCACCTTCAACTTCCGGGTTGATATGAAAATAAGTTTTTGAATTGTCTCTAGGGTGGTTGAATATCCGAGATTGTGTGAATGGGCTGAAATAGGTGTCAGCACACTAAAATTACTGGCACTACTGTTTTCGCAATTCAACTTCATGTCATACTTTGCCAAAAAAGTAATTGTAATGGCAACTGTCGCAACAGCGATAACCTGAGAAGCCTGACCTCCAGGATAATCTGGAGCAGGTTGGGTTGGTTGAGTCGACTCACCAGAAAGGCGGCTGACTCGGCGTCATCCTTACACGCGATTACTGCACCCCAGTCGATCTCAACGGCTACCCACCGACCATCTCTGTAACTGGCTATTTATGTAGCGCCTTATAAGAGCCTCTAGAAGGCTCATCTCTCTTATCTGGACACGGCGTCATTTGGTCGCGCTGAGGCTTGGGAGCGACACTGAGTAGTCCCCTCTATATAAGGCTCTATGTAAATTCTCGCATTGAATGAACTAACGAAAATTTCGTTAGTTCATTCAACGCGAGAAGTCATACATGGCCTTTTCAAAGGGACTCAAATAATTGATTTGACTATGCTTAATACGGTAGTATGCATGGTTTTGTTGAAACCGGTAAGAGTCAATAATGCACGATGGGGAGTTTTTGTGCTTATGGTAAATGGAATTTATAATATGGCAACTTCATGCAATAGCGTTCTGATGATGCACGCGGCTTTTTATTATACACTGCTACGAAAAAATTATACGTTAATAAATTTCAATGTAACTGCCATGGCTTATATCATGCACACTGTTAGATTGCAAATGCATAGAACATGTCTCCCCACCTGAGACACCAATAAGCTTTATGTTAAGTCTTTTTTGTACAACTGAGAAACAAGTGCACTATATAAATTATATGTACATATGCATTCAATTTTTTTACTGTAACCAGTTTAACAGCAGCACAATAGGTGGTTCGAAATTCGCAAGGCATTTGCTCAACTGGGGTTAATAAATCTCAATCGCTCCATGTAATTTTGGATCCCCATAAATTGGGCATTGAATGATCACTTACCAGATACCTTGCGGGAACTATGCTGTTCCACCTTGGATGTCCAATGCCAAGTTCTTCGTTCTTCTTTACAGACCGAACTTCGTGTCCTTCGCTCTCGGACTTCCATAAGGTAGCGCCAAGCCTTCTCGGTTGCTGGTACTGCAACCTGGAATGGGCTCCCTGCCACTATTCGCTTAGTGCACAGGGGACTCTACTAGTTAACGGGCTGGGTCGGAAGTGCTCCTGAATAGATATTTTTGAAGGGGCGCCATGTTAATCGTCCTAATAAAGATAATTACTAGTTATATATGAATGCCGATCGACAAGTTTACAGATTTTAGAATCAGATTCACTCAATAAGTATGAGAACAGCAGTTACAACTTTCATTAATTCATTCATTAATTAATTCATTCATTTATTCATTCATTCATTCATTCATTCATTGGGTATAGTCTTATAATGTATTTCACACTATATAACATATTGAACATTGTGTATAATGAAGTGATCTTTTCTTTTCTAGATGTTGCCTCCAATTATTCGAAGTTAAACTGCAAGGACGAACTGCTACCTACCTTGTCACTTTACCTCTTTCCCTTCATCCTTGAATACAGTCTAATCGCCGTTGGTACAATCACATCCCTTCTCCACGTCATGGTCGTCTCGAAGAACGCCCAAGGCCATCGAATTCAAGACATTCGCAACAACTTTCGCGTTGTCTCCTTGCAGAGAAAAAATGCGACGCAGGATGTAGAGGAACAGCAGCTTGAAGGTTCCTCTCGTACCTGGCAACCGGACATCCTCGGAAAAGCCCATCGGGGCTTTTTCGCCGCTGCACTGGTCGTTGCTGGTATCATTGCGGCTGTCATACTCTTCTACTTGTTGCCCCAGCGCAAACGTGACAGCTGCTTGCCGTCTCTTATTTATCAAGCGACGGACTTGTGTCTTCACGTCTTCCTCCTTGGTGGCTGTGTCCTCGGCTTTGTTCAGATGAGGCCACTCGGTTTTCTTCCCAAGACGATATCAACGGACGATGTCTTAATCGTCATCTCAATGTGTGGCTCAGTGATGTATGACGCTGCAAAGATAATCGCCTCGTCGGATGCCCTCAGTCGCGCTAACCCGGACAACAGGATCGACGTGCTTCGACTGTCTGCTTCTCTGGTTACCTCTGTCCAGGTGATCGGACAGGCGTTATTCTTGGTCTGCTCGCTCAGGAGATACCCCTCCCATACTGATCACGTCGAGAGGAAGCCAGGGCGCGGGGCGATCACCGCTCTGATCATTGGAAACGCTTCCCTATGGGTTTTTCAGACGATACTGGCGAAAGGTTCCGACATGACGACGCCACAGAAATTCTACGGTGAAGTGCCATGGTTAATGCTGATGAACGGCAATCTGCCGCTGGCTCTGTTCTTCTGTTTCCACAGCAGCATCTGCTTCGCTGATGTCTGGCATCACGCCTACGCTCCGTTGGGATGCGACAGCCAGATACATGTATCAAGATCCAATTCAATATCGATTGCGCTCGACTCGAGCTCTGCATCTTGCAACAAGACTGCGATCGGTCCAATGATGGGGATGACCTCGAGTCCGATCTTTTCTGTCAGTAAGAGTGGACTGTCGTCTTCGACGAGCAACCTTTGGGAACATAGCAGGGGTCAAGCCAGGGTCAGCATACACCGCTCAAAGTCAACGGCTTCGCTCAACTCTACGTTTGCACGAGCCCACAAGAAACACAGACCTCAATTTATTGGTGCCGCTTAAGTCGCTCTGTTTAAGTCTTTGCATATGTCCTTGTCCTGTAATATTTCTGTCCTTATTTCTCTCGGTACGGCGACATCTTGCCACGTAAACAGTTTTGCGCCCTACCTGTATGACCTGCTTTGTTTAAGACCATTTAGAATGTAAATATTCTCGTGATCCCATCTGTAGTTAGAACCCCATTCGAGACAAGTACGTACAGCGGACTGCTTTCTCAAGGCACAGACATAATTTAACCGCAGAATTATTTATTCCGACTTGGGATTAATTTTTTTTGCTGTCTGTCATAGTACTAGTTTTATCTACTATCATACGACAAGCTGCTATCTTTAAATTTCGCTTTAGTATGATGAGCAACTTCTAAAAAATTTAGAACAATGTAACATGATATTTTAGACAACAGTATTACGGTATTCAAGAGTAAGCTGGCGCCCGGATAGTAACTTTGCAGTAGAGACTTTGCAGTTTAGAGTTTACCTGCACGATTAGATAAAACCAGAGACTGGTCAAAACTTATAAACGACAACGCGATTGCAATGCAATACGTTCTGTAGGTATTAGAATAAAATACATGACATGACTTTATGGCTCTAGTTGAGTATATATATATATATATATATATATATATATATATATATATATATATATATATATATATATATATATTGTTATTGTATATTGTATATATTGTTATTGTATATATATATATATATATATATATATTTAGGTCTACTCGCTTAAAGATCTTACTTGCTATTTATTTAGCCTTTGCTTTTATTTGGTTGTGTCGACGATTTTAATTTTATTGCGATATAAGACAGTGTCGTTTGAGACGTAAACTAAAATAACTTAACACGCGTCGCTGCTATGATTTATATACGATTGTACACAGATCACGTAAAATGAATTACACATAAGAATTTTAAAGTCTATGTTTTGTGTTATTATTTATGATATCATATAGGCCTATTCACATATACAACGGGGAGACAAGACACTAATCATAAAATCGTGTTGAAGATAATATCTTCAACACGATTTTACGCTTAGTGTTTTAGGCTTATTATGCCTATGACCCTACATGTACGGGGGTGCAATCAGGGCCATATAAAATTATACTGATTCGCGGTATCTGGTCTTGTACAGGAGCTGCAAAATACCTTGTAAATATTCGTTGAATTTTGAAATCGAAACCCGTTTTAATAATTAGCTGAACCTAATTAAAATATAAAACTCCTGTCGTCCAATAACAATATCATTTGCATAAACATTAAGACTGTTAAGGATGGCACAAAACATTATTTGAAAAATTTAGATATTTTAAAAAAATGTTATTTATCAATAATTAATGTTAGGTTAATTTAATTTTTTCGAGTACTTGTATACAACGTGCCTTCAAAGTTTTCACCTTCGGACTCAACAAACGCTTCAAGATTTGCGCGCCATTTCGTCAGTAGCAGCATCGAATAACTAGGTCATAAAATTTCGCCCGAGTTTTAACAATTCGCTGACAGAATTCTTCAATGTCTCTGTTTATGCATTGCAAACCTCCGATTGCATTTTTGCTTAACTTTGTAATCAACCGACTTTGAGCCCGGGCTGTTTAGCGGCAAAAGCATAGGCGACAACAAATCAGAAGTCTTGTTTTTCTTTTTCAGCAGTTCAACAGTTTCACGAGCTCTTTGAGCTCGGGAGCCATGTTGCTGAAATGTATAAAAATCTGAATATTCGTGGATATCAGGCAACACCTTTTCCAGCAATTCCGGTAATAAGTCAATCCATTTTCACTTCAGATTCTAAGAATAGGATTTTCATTTTAACAATCGTCAAACGAAATGCATCAAACGAAACCTTGACTGAACGATAGCATGAAACAAACGATCAGCTGAGGTGTTTAACTTCAGTTCTTCGGCGGCATCATTAAGACGTTAATGATAATTATTAACACTAATGCCGCACCAAAGTACAGTCAAATTATTGGACTATTCTTTGGTGTAGCAATAGTAAGAAACTTTTCGTCCGTAAACCATATAAAATTTAGGAGCCTACCATGTCAGCAGGATAGCGATTATACAGCTACCTTTAACACACAACCCGTAAGTGCTTGTTGGCTTCCGTCAATGCCGTCGCTAGACTTTCACATAGCATTTTTACCCAAGATCTATCTTGACTATTTCTTGCACGAAAGTTTTTTAAATGCGAACACTCATGACTCGACATAGCTTAACATGAGACTGTGACTCAAAACAAAACTCTTCACCTATTTCCAAAATTACAGCCGTTATGTTATTACAGTTCTAACTCACAGGAGTCACTATGACGTCACTATCAGCAATTATTTGCTGATAGTGATGTCAGGATTAAAAAGACTTTGGAATTTTAAATAGTCGATGAATATTAACCAGTTGTCTCGTTTTACTGTAAGTAAGAAGTCAATTTCCCCATACACATCGCTTTATAAAAATACGTATGGGGCAGTTCACATATTATGTAACGCTCAAGGGGTAGGTGGTTTTGTTACCGTTATATTGTGTATGCGAAAGGGGGTAGGTTGAAGGTTTCGTTATATAACAAACTTTTTCAGCTTATGTTATTTTGTCTGTTTCCCTGTTAATTGGAAATTCCATGTACCACTGACCTTTCTGTTTAATCGAAGTTCACAATACGTTGTGAACCAAAACTAACACTATCAGCTGCCACCTGGTGAATTGATTTGACGTTCTTACTTTTTATTTATAAACCCACTTTTAACAATTTCCTGTTTGCAATTTTAGCAAATTCCTGTGCATAGCTTTAAACGCTATTAAATTCAAATTCTGTGTGATTTTTCTCGATTCTGGTTTAAATTAAAATTAATTCACTTGAAATAATTATTTCTAAAGGTATTATCAAGATGTCTGATTTCATTTTCTATAGTATGTGTAAATAGTTTACGTTTTGCTTAAATACCCAATTGTAGGTGTAGTATACACTCTGTATCATACGCTGTTAAATTGATAGAGTTGTACCGCGAACCTATCGATAAATACCTGATAGTGCAATATTAAACCAATCGATTCCGTGTGATCATATAATCCTCATTTCTAGTGCCAAACAGGAGGGAAACAAAAATGATGTTTCTATAAAAGTTTAAAATTGAGCAATATACTTATGTCAATTGTATGTCTTTTAAGGTGCTTATATAATGTTTTGTTAGGGGCAGGTAGCATATCTATGCATATGGGCTGCTGTTATATAATGTTTTTAGGGATAGGGATTGGTTAGAAATTAAGATTTTATGCGCTATATACTATTTGAACGGCCCCTATAGTATTAGATAGAAATGTCCAATGTTAATTTGCGACTGTTGAAAAACCCAAATCAAATTGAATTTAATTGGAGGAGACGTGGAGTGATATGACCGCGAGAAAGGATCTTTACTGGGACCCCTACTCGTAGTGTCGGATTTTGCAACCGCTCTTCGAGTCCGTCCATAGGTTCCATAGGCCTAAGCCTACATCAATGTTGATAAAAATGCATGCTCAATCATGATTTCACGATAAGTCTGACTAGGTTTCTCGTTCGTGGAGTAGCCTCTGCTCTGTCCGGGAAAAAACGTGAATCGACCTATATAATTGTAAGTCGTGATTATCTTAGGTGACCCCATAATATATAGGGATCTAGATCCCTTGAGGGCTTTCCGGTTATTGCCAATGCCAGCCTGGCGAATTTTGAACCAAGCATATTTTGCTGCTAAAATTATAACAATGCATGGAATTGAGAAAAATTGAATATAATTATATCGACCTACATAATATTACATGTATATCTTGCAGGTTTATCTATATCAACAGAATACATACAAAAGCCTTACAGAAATGTAACAGATGTTTCAAATGGAGCCACATTTTCTATGCATAACCAATCTGTTGATATAAAGGCCTATAATCCACGGTAGTCACATGTTATCTATTAACTAAAGAAATATTTTCGTATCAGTGTAGAAAGTCGCATGCATCTTCAAAGGGATATTGCACGAAGTTAACATATGCCATAAAATTTGACCATGAACCCAAACCCTCTATATCATCTATTATATTGCCGCAAACGACTTCCTGAATTAAAACCACATACACTACGGTACACACATCAGTCATATAAATTTTGTCCTGTTGTCTATTCTGACAGAGTTGGCCACGGGTCGGGCTTACCCGCGGGTCGGGTCAGCCGGGTAACGAATATCTGTAGATTAAGCGGTTCGGGCCGGGTCAATATCCTGGTGGGTGGGTTTGGATCGGGTCCCAGACTCGGACCCATTTCGATCCACCAATTTTTTCAGAGCTCAATTTTCAACTCTGCTTTTCATAATGATCCGTTACGGTTTACATCTTCTGTGCGTGCGTTCATTGGCAAAAGATCCTCAATGCACTTGAGTGATGAAAGAACAGCAGAAGACACCCCAAGGCTATCGCAAAACCGAATGAACCTGACATGCGCGATTGACTTCTGAGACAAATAATCGGACGCATTTTAAGTAACCGATTCTTTGCCTCAGAAGTCAATCGCGCAACTTGATGCTACCCGTTCGAAGATATAGTGATGGAGTGTCAACCACCGCCCACCCGTTTGATTGGACGCCCAGCCTTTTAGGCTCCCTGTCCAAGGATCGTGCTAGCCCGATATTCAAATCTTTTACATAAGCCGGCATCGCTTTAGCGGTCCACATCCGACCCTGGTGTTAATCAGTTACAATCAAATAAATTGAATATTGGGAAGGAATTAGCGCTAAAAATTAGGGCAACTCCGGATTTTTTCGTGTTTACACCGAACTCTGTTCAAGCTGTCGTATGGAACAATTTCTCATGAGTTTATGACAAAATGAATGGCCGACTGATTAATTACAAGCTCGCGAGTTACCTAGGACAGGTCATGTTTGAGGATGTGACGCTGGGATATGCGGGTCGAACTCTTACATGCCTAATAATATCCGCAATCATTTTGCATATATTTATAGAGAAAATAAGTTTATGCCAAACTAAATGGAAAACAGGGTATCTTACCTGAGACGCTCTCAGAAATCAATATTATTATCCTATATGGCGGTCTGGCTGTGTTGCGTGTGTACCACATTGGAATTTGACGATAAATAATACTTGTAGAATTGGCACTAAAGTGTGTTCGGGTCGAATTGGGTCGGGTCAAGCGCGTCATGGGTCGGGTCAGGTCAGGTCAGATTTGGTCGGGTAGAGTCGGGTCAGATATTTGGCTCACTAGTCGGGTCTGCATGGTCGCGTCCATTTTTTGATGGGTCGGATTGGGTCGGGTCATGAAAATTAGGCCCGTATACCGTGGACAACTCTGTATCCTGATGTTCCCATTGTTTTTGCTATTTCGGGGATTGCCATTAGAATAATTATTACTCCTGGTAATAATAATCAACGATATATGTCAGACCACATAGACGAATCTGAGTGACTTTAGATGTCAAAAGTGCCGTCAAGAAAATAGCTATATTGTCGAGCAGTATAATTGCAACTTGGTGGCACTGAGGCGTTCGCTGCAGGTGCCTGATTTGAGTGAATCATGCATAAATATTTATATATATATATATATATTTAATATAATATATAGCATACTTGTTCGGTTGACCACACAAATTGCGGTTGGATAGCATCCGGTTAAAATATCTAATGAACATGATGCAGTTCAATGAGAATCTTTATACAATCAGTGTTATAGTCCCGTGACTCATGAGTCATGACTGATGCCGATAACAAAGGTATATCGTTGTGAGCAGTTGATGCTTGTGAATAAAAGAACCGGAAGACGAATTCTAAGAAGAGTGTTCGGGATATATATATATATATATATATATATATAATATGCATATAAATATATATTCAAATAACTAGACAATTTTTCTCAGAATTCGATTGTATATATATATATATCGAATCCCCTTTGCAGATCTTTTATTTCTACCTGATTGGGGTGTGTCAACTCGTGTGTTCTAGTAACAAAAGGCGACATTCATCATATTTCGCACCCTGTTTGTATAGAAGGTAATCTTAGGTAATAAAATTCGGTCTGTAGATGTAGAAGTAGGTTAGGGATAGATGAATCGTGCAACTGTATTATTCACGATGCGCTGACCTATTTTTCTGGTATTACTTCACCATTAGCCATGGAATTATGCCAACTAAATTATACGGTTAGGTCTGTGGATCACCATTTTGGAGAGTGGTGTCTGTTGCCTGAAGTAAAGTTTCGGAGTCGTGGTATTTAGAATGCTGAAAAGCCAAACTTCTTAAATTTCATGTAATGCTGCTCAGAACCTGAGGCGGATGTTCGTTGAAACAAGATGAAGCATTCTAAGCTAAAACGCCTTGAATGTGTTTGCTCATAGAGATCCACAGCAAAGCACAAACATTTTCCATTGTAGGCAGATATCGGGGGGGGGGGGCATCTTTCCAGATTTTAACAAAACCCAATTAATATTCAATACCTTAATAGCAATCCGATTGTTATCTTTTGTTCTGTAAATGCCAGTATGTAAATACTTCACCCGAAGTCCAGTTCTGGCACATGTTTCTCGGGCTTATTATGAGGGGAAACGGGAAACTCCTATGAAGTAAAGTATTTCACGCAGTGGTTGCTCGTACAATTGCCTCGTAGACCTTTAGCAGTCTCGAAGAAAACGTGGCGCGGCGAACGTCATCTCCCATTGGAATTGGGTAAACTCTTGAAGATAATTGAGGTTACAAAATGTTATGCAGAGTCACACGCCACAAGAGAAATAAGACGCTATACCGAATGATACAATTTGTGTAGCCTAGCTAGCATTGCAATGTGAATGGGCGGAATTGCTGACATTGAACACAAAGCAGTCGACCTCTTCACGACATCAAATGTGAAACGTGCACAAAAGTTATAGGCCTACGCATATATATTCTCAGCCGACAATAACAATGACAAATCTTCAGTTTCTGAAGTCATTCAATCTTTTATATTATTTGAAGATCATGACTAATGTAGTGTTCAATATTAAGAGATATTTCTTCATTTAAGATGTGCTTCTAGTGTTCTCTTTCGCCCTTCATCACGTGATCTTCGCTCCTTGCCGATGTACAGGTAGTGCGATACGGCGACCGACCACTTGTGTCTATCCAGCAACCGTCCGTAAGCACCAGCAGAGGCCACATGCTGCCTAGCGGAAGAAAGCAGCGGTGAACGTTACAAATGACTAATTGCATATAAAATTATATGCATACATAAACAGATACACTATATACATGCCGTCACTTCTCTTTATTCTCTGTGATCTGACTCAATTTATTCTTCTAATTCTACTTATAAATTGGTTAACTTCTGGCATCACGTGGCTAATAATTTACAATGACAAGACTCTGTGTTTTCAAGTATTTCTTCCTTCGTTTACAACACGAGTATTAAACCAAGACTTAATCTACAAGACATTGAAAAAATGTGACAGGGAAAACGACTATTTGTGTAGGCCTACAGTTGAAATCGACTAAAAATTCAGCAACTTGATCATTTGGCACCATTATGTACTCAGGGCAAACGAATCTGTGGCCAACTAATTATAATTGGCAATACAGAGCAAGGATGCCAAAACATATTTGGCTCAGAGCATGCAAAGGCGCATCGCACACGTGTATATATATAATATATATATTATATATATAATATATATATTATATATATATAATATATATATACAATATATTTACAGAATACATGTTCACACAGATACATAAATTCATGCGTAGGTCTAAATATATACATACATATATATCACGCATGCAAACATGCGTTCTCCCATAGCAGCATTCAGATGGGTTGAATTTTAAGGACGCTCACTTGGGTGTGGAAATCATCGAAGCGTGTCTTCTCCCTTCGCGCTGGCGCATCTTCATAAAAGTCGTAGGAACTGGTTGAAGCCAGGCACAGCTTGTGCTCATTTCGACCGACAGACATCACCGATTTCTTGAAGCGGCCGCCTTGAACGTCAACAGACTCCTACCGGTGAAAGTGTAAGCTGGATTATGGCTTTGCCTAATTAATAATAGTTAGTTAATTAGTTAGACTGAATGATTCTTTAGGTATAGGCATTTGGACATTTTAATTGCATTCTTTCATACTGCGATGACTTTGATGAGAATACATTAGTAAATCCCCATATATGGACAAGCAGATGTTCTTACTTACTTCAGTGTAATTATTGCCCATTCATCCTATGGTTGACTCTTGAATAACTTTTGAGAGCCAGTGTGGCAGGTAAGGTGTACTCTAGGTAGGAGATACTCTGGAGCACGTTATACCTAGGTATAACGTACTGCGCTGACTTTGATGAGAATATAGTGCATTGCAATGAGGTGCAGATCACGTAAAACGTACCATAGAGTAAGCTATACCTGGAGTCATCGTGTACTCCAAAGCACAAGTTACTTGGTCATCATCCAGGCATGACGTACTCTACTCAGATGTCATGTACTCTAGAGTCCACCCTTTCTTAGGCGTGGTGGACTCCCGAACAAATGTTGATCTGTACCTCATTGCAATGCACATTGTGGCCACGATGGGGAATGTAAATTTAGTCAACGGGCAATATTGACCTGACGAACGTTTGCCCAATCTAATTGGTATTGGTGTATGACACAGCGTCAAGTCAAGTCAAAAAGTTCACAGACAGATGGTTCACTAACAGATGGTTAACGACAAAAGGTTCACGGACGAAAGGTTCACGACGCCCATTTAATGCAGAATTTGGAACGGTGAAATCATTCGTTCTTAAAAAGAAGTTGAATCAATAAAGGATATTGTTTGCTTATATAGACGTTGGATTTGTGAAAAGAAAGCTTGCAAAATGCACCTTTTATTGATGAAAAGAAAGCATGCTGAAATAGAAATTGGGTTAATGAATGACATTTTTTTCTACTTTAAGTGATAAAAAAAATTCTTACAAAAAGTAGAATTTGGATTGACAATAGAAATCTAGCTTAAATGGAAATTGGATACATCAGAACAATCTTCTGGTCTGATGAAAGAGTTATTGCACAAAACAGAACTATATAATTAATTCTTGTTTGGGATTGATAACAAAATACTTGTCTAATTGGAAGCTGAGCTATTGATGTGAACATTGCATAGATATAAACTGGATTGATAAAAAGAATCCTACTAGAGTAGACGTTGGATTGATATAAGAATCATATTTAACTAGTATCTGGATAATGATAAGTATGCGGTTTTCATGCAAGCAGGAATGATGACAAGAATTTAACTAGAAAGTGAATTGGTAAAATAAATTATGTGCCACTAAAAGAATGGACTGATGAAACTAAGTATGTTTAACCTAATGCTGGATTGATTAAAAAGTTAAATAGAAGCGGGAATGATGAAAAGATGTTTGTGTAACTAGAATCTGGATTGATGAAGAGAATTATGTTTAGCCACAAGATGGACCGAAAACAAGAATGAAGGCATTATGGAATTATGAAAATATTTTAGAAGAATGTGAATTGACGAATAGAATCATGCTAAAGCGAGAGCGATGAGAAAACTGTTTAAATAGAAGTTGGATTGATGAAAAAATTATGCTCAAGTGGAAACAGAATTAATTAAAAAGAATCGTGCTCAAACAGAAGTCAGACCGATAAAAGCATGTTCTTTGATTTATGAAGCTGGACGGATGAAGGAATATATCTTAACAAAGTAGAAGCTGGATTTATGAAAAGACACTTTCTCAAACAGAAGCCGGGTTGATTGAGAAATGCTTGTTTAAATTAAACCTGAATTAACTGGAAGAATCCATCATGAGGGGAAGTTATGGTGATGAAAAAAATTCTGCTCTAATGGAAGCGGAATGATGACAAGATTTCTTATACGAATATAGGCTGATTTGATGAACAGAATTCTGTTTAACTATAAGCTGAATTGGTGGAAATAAATCTGTTTTACTAAAAGCTGGAATGACAAAATGATAGCCATTTAAATTGAGGCTGGAATGATAAAAAGTTTTTAACTAGAAGCTGGATTAATGACAAGAATTCTGTTTTAATGGAAGTGGAAATGATGAAAAGATACACGCATCTATAGGCCTATAACAGGAAGCTGAACTGATGGAAAGAATTCTGTTTGACTAGAAGATGGGTTGATGAGTGGAATCGTGAAATGTAGCTTCTAGTTAAACAAGAGTTTCTATCATCAATCCAGCCACCATTTAAGCATTCAAAATTTCCGCTTCAAAATAGACCGCAATTTCTCATTATTCCCGCTTCCATTAGAAAGGCAGCTTTTTCATCTAGCCACTCTCAAGGTTAAATATTTTCATCATTCTGGTTCTGTCTAAACGGCATTCTTTTATCAATCCAGATTCTAATCGTAATCGTAATCTCAGCATTTCCGCAGCGCCAAAAAAGCCAAGTCGCGGGAGCTAGCTTATTCAAAGGCGCACTAGTTAAAAACTCATTCTATTCATTAGTCTAATACCAGTTCAAATCGCATTCATTTCATCATTCCACCTTCTAGTTACAATCTGTTCATTATTCGCGTTTCCATTCATCAATCCAGCTTTTAGTTTAACATAGATTGCGTCGTTATTCCCGTTTCCATTTAGGCTGATATATTTTCATCATTCCCGTTTCCATTTAAGGTGATATCTTTTCATCATTCCCGTTTCCATTTGGGCAGAATTCTTTACATCATTCATTCTCGCTTCCATTCAAGCGCTTCATCAATTCAACTTCGAAACTAGGAAGAATTATTTTCATCAATGCAGTTTCGGCTTCAACCAACTAGAAATCGCATGATGTGTCCAGGATAATGACTACAGTGTTCATAGACCTATTGGCTTATTTTACAGACTAAACTGCGATTTCGCCAGGATTACTATGCATTGCGCCCGTAATGCGCATCGCATTTAAATAATAATTAATAAATATAAATAGTCAATATTTATGCTGGGCAAGTAATTAAACGAGGGAAATCTCCGGGGGAAAATGTCCTGTGGGAAATGTTCTGTGAGGAAATGTCTGGGGAAGAAATGTCTGAAGGGAGATATCCGGATAACGTGCGAAAATTGATGATGATGAATTTAATTGCAGCCCAAGTCCATTGTGTCTCCTGGTATCTCTGGCTCTATAGAGTATACAATTCTACTATAGTCCATCCTACCTGCTTCAGTCCATCCTACCTGTTATAGTCGCTCTCGTGCATAGGTATGCCGTTCTCTAGAGTCCACAGTGCCTGCAGGTTTCATGGACTCTAAAGTACCAGATGTGACTGGAGTCCACCCTGCCTCCTATACCAGTTCAACATATTTTCAAATTTCACTTCCTATTTCATTAAAAAATTAAATACAATAACAATGATTGTTTGTCTGTTATAACGTTTTGTACAAACAATCGTCCGGTGAACAATCGTCCGGTGATCATTCGTCCGGTGATCATTCGTCCAGTGATCAATCGTCCCCATACCGTATGTTGATGGAGAATCAATCACTCAATTAGATTTGGCTGAAGCTTCTTAAATTACTTGCCTGTCGGCTGCTGGACGGGAATTTTTGAACTCACCTTAGTTTCTGCTCGATTTCTTCTTATATGTCCTTTTTTGGTTCCACTTTGGATTTTCCTTTCAGTTGGATTGTTTGTAATTTATTCTGCCTCTTTTTTCCTTGATGCTTACTTCATTGCGGCTTGGTTCTGGCGTGCCATCGCTTCATTCGTCTGCATTATGTATAGGCTTGGGCGAATTGGGACTTTTACTAATCGCGATTAGCTAGCGCCAACTAATCAATTAATTCAATTAATCGATTAATCGATCACTCGATTAATCGATTAGGTCGATTAGTTTATTAATATTTTCATAAGTCGTGATATTAACTCAGTGAATGCTCTGTTAAAATAGCCTACGTAGACTAGTGATGGAAGTAGCACTGCATCTTATTTATGACGTGGGTGATATATTATTTGTCTAGGTTCAAGTATTATTTGCAAATTTGACGTATAGCGTAATGGGCGACATGCATGAATTCCGACAGTTTTATTGATTCCTGTGATAGCTTGTCATCATTCGTTCATTCTGAACTTGTAACTGTACTAAGGTTTGACAGTTTTAAATTATACGAAATTTATTATAATTATTGTTATAATTTTTTGTCAGAGGTAGTCTAGTTCTTATTCCTTAGGCTCTTAAAACTATGTCCGAAGACTGTGCGGTCTGGAACGGCCGATCACTAGACCATCCCTGGCTGCTCGAAGGAACCTATTATTATTATTATTATTATTATTATTATTATTTTGTTGTTGTTATTATTATTATGTTATTATTATTAATAATATTATTATTATTTTTATTATTATTAATATTGTTATTGTTATTGTTATAATTGCGTCATATGATTGTTGTCATGACCGCCTACTTAGAATGCTTTATTGGTGTTTTGGTTCGCTCAGTCACTCCAATTTAGATTAGTTCGAATGTTAGATAACTTCTATTAGTTTATTGATTCGATTAGTCAGTAATCATTAGGCCTATGATCTAACTAATCGAACAAATCGATTATTCGAGTAATTATTTTGTGACCTTCGATTAATCTATCGATCGATTAGTTACACACTTGATTAATCGATTAGTTTTCCAACACCTAATTATTATACCGGCGTTATACAAACTAGCGAACAATATTAGTAAAAAAAATTAAATAACTGAACACTCTTGGATTGACTTATTGGATAACTTCTTAGATGGCAATCAGATCGCGATGGATGCTTTATTGGTCTCTGCATGGAGTGATTTTAACTTTGTAGTTTCTCGCGGCGTTTGCATTTTTTTTCTGCTTTTGACCAATCAATTGGAACCTAAATGAACTGCCTTTCTTTCCATGTGAATTACATTTGCCCCATTTCATGATTCTGGTCGTGACAGGCTGAATCACTCAGAAAATTCACACGACCGACCGCCTCTGCCTCTCATTCTTGGCGTCTCTCGCAGACAGTAAACAGATAGGAGGTTGAACGCAGCGTTTACTTCATAATTTTCAGCCGACTGTCTGTCTGGCTGACTGCGTGTTGCACAGGCACGACCGTCGGGTGAACCCTGTCTGGGTATGAATAGGTCGTCATTCTGTTGCTACGACGTCTGATACGCTTGACGTACATGTAGGAGGCTGATTCAGACATGCTCCAAGGATCTCGACTGACGACAACTTGTTTGCTGCCAACATTTATCGCGTCGCTCTGAAGCCGACGTAAAAAACTGATAGATTTTTATGTCTTAGATCAGTGAATCAATTGGTCCGAATCCGTAAACAAACGCAAAAAGAATTTGATCGGAAAATAACATCAGCGCGGGGTCCGCACCCCAAAGAGTAGGAGAACGGCAACATTCTGAATAAATTTGCATCTTGACTTCAAGTTAGCGATTGATTCAAACGCAACAATGACACTAATAAACAAAATGATTATAACAATAAAAAACTGATTGTCCCACTAATAATAACACTGAAAATAGCAATGACTCTATCATTGATTACGCCTAGAGAGGCAAATGCCTCTAAAATCTAAAATAATATATTGTTACAAGAAGGAAGGCTGGAATAGCCGTCTCATAAAACAGTTTTAAGGTTGAGAAAGTTAGCATAGACTTTTGACTTCTACAGCTTAGAGGAAGCAGGCGGTTGAAAAAGTTGACAATGAATAGTGCGGCTTAATGTTGCAAGGGTCGGCATTGAGTTCTACAGCTTTTAGGTCGAGAATGTTGTCACTGACTGACTCATATAGCTTAATTGTTGAGAAATTGGTTTCACTTCTGCGGCTGAGAAGATCGTGATAAACTTCTACGGCCTTGGAAGTTCCGGTTATGGTCCTACAATTATAGATAATTTATTGGTAACAGAGTGGCAAGCAGAATAAATGTTCCGTGCTGTATCATTCGTCAACAGAAAACCTGTATCATGGAACCGGGTGTATCGGTCTCAGACGAGTTCCTCAATCGAAGACCATCCGTCGTCAATTTCAACATTCCACGTTCATCCTCCGAAAGCGACTTGTCAACAACTTATGGGTGCGTATCTATTGATCTTTGCTGATGGTTTTTTCTGTAAGTTGAGCGTTTTCAGAAACTCAAATGTTGCACGTTATGTTTACCTACATGGATAAAAAAACTGCTCAGTTTCGTGGACTTGCGGATAAAGATAACATGAACTAAGACGATATTGACGATATAACATTAGCAGCTCAACTTTCCATCTTTCCTTTTTTTACTTTGCTGGAACGTAGTAAGATATGCTTGGACCCTGTTACAATTTACCAAGCCTAATATAGTTTCACTACCCTCCCCAAAAAATCTACTCAACCAATAGCGAAATAAATTATACGAATTATGTGTAAATAAATATGACAAAGTAAATTAAAACTTATGGATATAAGATGCGATTTAAAGTAATGCAATTATTCTTTGCGATGAAATTACTAATATACAGGGCCATATTAACCCGAGGCAAGGCCCCTAGGCTTCGATCTTCATTGGGTCCCTTGAGGATTGACATTCCTAGCGCCTACCCAGTTCCACCGAATTTCACGCTCTCCCCTCGTATAATAAATATTATTCAAATAATACTATAAACGAAGTAGTAAGTGGAGTAATAAAGAAAATGATATAATCTTGTTAGACAACTTTAAGGTATTCAACTTGAATAAATACCCCTTGCCTCTTGTCGTACTTTGGCTGTTTCGTTCAGGTTTTCTGTAAATTGCTCTAAAACCATTCTTATTTTTTCGTATGCACAATTGAGTGCCTTTTAAGCATCAGAGTGTGCAGACCATCTCGTGTCACTGGGGCGTTTGACAACAGGCAGACTACGAAGGGCATTGACTGATAGCACAGAATATATAAAGCGCTTTATATATTCTGTGCTATTAGTTCCCACCGACGAGTTTATGCACTGAAAAGCAGTAGATGTTCTCTAACGATTCAAAGAATTTTGAAGCAGCGGAAATGTTGTCCACAGTAGAGTGGCCGACCACATTTAGCGAACCTAGGAATAGGCAAGAGGATTTTATTCCCGAATTCTTCCTTGCAATCTCGAGTACTTGCTACTCATATTTGACGCATTATCCTAATTTTCACGCTTTGCTTCTACAGTCACTTAACATAATCTGATGTTTTGGAAATAAAATTGCAAATACTGTGTTCGAGCTCTGCAGCACCGAGAACCATAATCTCAATAAACTGTACAAACCTTCGTCGTCTATCTACAGCGATTATAGCTACAGACATATTTGACGACGAAGGTCGTGCCTAGGCCTATGAAGCCGCAAAGATAAAAAAGAACTGGATAATAAACTAGATAAATTATAGGCATATGGCCTACGTTTGGCTGCATTTGAATATCCATCGAAATGACGATATCAATGGATTTGATTAGCATCCAGCAACTTATGCTACAAATCAAATATTTCACCACTGTCGCACTATATGCCGCGTGGGTCCCTGTTTTCGGTGGGTCCCTAGGCTTCAGCCTAGTCAGCATTGTGGACAATACGGCCCTGCTAATATATATATATTACTTTGTGTGGCACAGTGGCCGATCGGTTAGAGCGGTCAGCCCGTAACGTTCATGTGCACTGAGCGAACGGGTTCGATCCTCATTAAGGGAGTCACTGTGTAGGGACCTTGAGTAAGTCCTTCGCGCACAATTGCTCTGCAGCACAACTGCAATTGCGCCGTCGAGGCGTGTGTATGTGCACTTCTGAGCAAAAAATGTTGGAGGAAGGGCGGTATCAAATTTCGGTAATAAAGAAATAAAGAAATAAAAAGAAATATAGCCTGCGTCTTATATTCAAACGAGTCAACTGCAATTTTCAAATAAGGTTGGCATAATAAGATGCACAATTTTATTATTTATTGAATGATTCACTCACCTTACTACACAACTTGATTTAAGATGTTTACTTAACATTTCAAGGCTATCTATCTAGTTTTATAATTGAATCATGCCGTCTCAAAATCTCCACTCCTCTTCAATTCCGCCCTCTTTCTTGGCACGGTTGGAGCATCCCTCGCTCCGGTACTGATTTTTGGAACTTATTTACCAAGCTCCGCTTTTATAATGAATCAGAGGTCTTTTAAAGTTGAGCCAGATGGCTATCCGTCCGTGAAAATACCACGACATTTTAACCCTTAACCATCAGACCAATACAGCTCGCAGTTAAAGGGTTAAGATGTTGTGGTATTTTGATTGGCTTTTAGTCACGTGGCTTCACTTCGTTGTACCAATCAGAGTCATGTCAGATACATCAAGTTGTCAACCTCCTTTGTTTACATTCATACGCATGTCTACGTAAAAGTACATCATACGCACCATCAGCCAAACTCCTTTGTGTAAATGATGTATTTTTATACAAGCCTACGTATGCAAGTATAAATGTAGGACATTTCATAAATATTTATTTATTTTAATTTAAGTTTATTTGGCAATTCAGGGTGCAATGTCTTTGAAAATATGATAAAAAATATTTGTCAACTCCACATGAGACCCAATTAAGGGCGAGAGGGCCCCGCAAATTATGGCTACCAAATAAAAAATAAGTAGAGCAGTTTCGTGGAGCCCAACAGAGGAGAGTATCGTGGGTAAAATCGTGATCTAAATTCAAAGCCTCGTCAATGCAGATGCTCAAACCGGTTTAAACCGGTTAGAATCGATCAAATTCTTGTCATATATTCGCCCAATTTTAAGATTGTTATGCTCTTTATGACCGCGGGTGACCTTCATGGTCAATGTGTGACATACAAGATCATGGCTCTTATTATCTATAGATCAAAAGACTTGGCAATACTAATTATGTATGTGGCTCATTTAAGGTGATTAGGCAAACAGGTAATTGAACAGAGTTTACTAAAATTGGCTTAGATGCAAGGCTGTTAATATCGCGATAAAGTACATCTCAATACTTGGTATCGGCATTCCTGTCTTCAGTATTGCAGCGAGTGTCGCTATAGTTTTATTTGGTTGGTATCGCGTATGCATCGTGATACATTTTCTTAGCCAGTCATCAATACGCGATAACAATACTTACCCCACTGCAATAACAAAATTATATTATTTCTCTTGCGCTTGAATAAATCGCGGTCAGGGAATGACGAGCAATAAATCGTTGCGCTCCAATGAAATGATGGGTCTTCTACGTGTGGCGAAATGGTTGATTTTGACATGGCTCCTTTATAATACATGTATATGAAAATAATTATGGAAATTATGCTGCTTTTTCTTTAGCACGTGTTTTATGTGAATAAAAAACAAACCAATTCATAGAAAAGTATGGCGAAATGTATTGGTATTGGTATCGCAATACTTTTTGTGATGAAGTATTGGTGTTGATAATTATTGCATTACATTTTCTCAAGTATCGTTAACAGCCCTGCTTAAATGAGGTAACGCAAACTAGAGCATCGTCGTCAGCAAAGCTATGACAAGCAGCAACACGGATCGATAGAAGATAGGAGATGTCTACACATACCTATAGGATGAAATTCATCCTATATACGGCTGACATCTCCTATCTTTCTTTAATAAGATAGGATCAACCAGTTTAATGTAGAGTCGTGGACAAGTTTGGTTCTGGAATCACCGGTAATAATCATTTATTGCATTTTTCAGAGAACCAAGTGACTTTGAAAGGGATATGCCAAGAATCATCGTAATGAACGATGAAGTCACTGACAATGAAGTGACTTTTCCAGAAGCACAATTCCGACGACGAGGAAGTATGTCTTCAACCGCTGACATGTCCTTCGCTCTACCCACGTGAGCTTCTTTCCTCCACTCCATTTGACAGTCTGAATCTTAAACATTTTTCTTAAAGTAGAATACCACATATTGCACAGTATTGCATATGGTAGTATACCATATTTTATACTATATGCCATATATTTTTATATGCATTGCAAGGCATAATATAGATTTGCATTGTCATAGACTAGTACTTTCAGCACAGCAAACTTTAGTAGGCCTACAGTGTCGAGGATGCAAGCAGGCATGTAAATATGGATTTCTTTTACACCCTAATGTGTATGGTTCTTGTGATTTTTGTGATTCTTGCGTTGCGCAATATAAATAGGCTGCTACATAAATATGCATATATATTTTTTCATGCATACATGCGAGACTTGGATATTCTATAGCTGACATCGCTTGGCCTACACCTCACCCCGTTTCCATCAGGCTACAGTACTTGCATTAAAATGCGTCCTGAGGCAATCTATCTTTCTGAATTGAATTACAGTGGCAATCTACACTTTTGAATTTAATTAAATCGGAATCTACCCTTTTGAATTTCAGTCAAAATGGAATCAATCCTTTAGTATTCAATTCAAATGGGAATTTGTCCTTTTGTATTTCATTGAAATAGGACTCCATCTGACTGAGTTTCATTCAGATGGGGAGCAATTTTTCTTTATGTATCGATTTCAAATTGGAAGATTGCTATTTGGTTTATTGCTTGGCATCTTGGTCATTTCTTTTGCTGTTTTCCTTATCCAGCGACAGTGTCCTGATTGGCATAAGCATCATCTATGCCTTTGTGATGTCGATCATTGGTCTCGTGATTCCAATTGCTGAAGCTCTAACAGACATGTGGCTGGACACCATCTACGGAGCGGTAGGATAGCCAGCTACATATTATCATATCAATTTTCTGTAACCACAATTGCTGCTACTCTACTACTATTAAGGTCTTTATACTTGGCCGCCTTCATCATTATTGTTGTCATAATCATCATTAGCGTCATTATCGTCACACCACAGCCACTATACGTGCTTCAACTACCTCTAGAGCAATTGATGCCATCAATACTGATACGGATACTTCCATTATATAGACTGCAACTTCCACTACTACCAGTCTACCACTGCTACAACTTCCCCCTTTCCACTGTTACTATTACTTCCGCTACTACTTCCACTACTGTTACAAACTGTGATACTAATAGATAATAAAAGCAAATGTCATCATTGTCACTATCGTCGTCGTCGTTGTCATCGTCGTCATCATGGGTCGAATCTTGAACTAACTGACGTCATACATTTCTTCACAGGTGTTCTTTACCTACCAGTTGTCGATCGGTATTTTATTCTTGCTTTACTTGCAATTCTACCACCTGATACATGGAAAAGTGCGTCAAAAAATCAACTTGGAAGGTGAAGACTTTAATGGAGACTTCAGCACCGAGCCCTCTCGGAGTAAAGGAGGCCCTGGTTCACGACGTCAGTCGATATCTAGCTCTACAATCTGGGTCGATATGACGTCATTTGGAGACATCTTCACGCATCCGGAAACTTCGCTCTTTCTCAGAGTTGGTACTCTCGGTAAGTAAGCGATGGACGCGCTTATCAAAGCTTTGTAAGACGTAGACAATGGATTTGTAAAAAGAACGAGTAAATGACAAAGGGATTTCAGAACGGCAACGATTTCTATAATTTAGCTGTAAAAGGGCTTCACATTACATTCGTTAAGAAATGTGTTCTCTGAAACAGTGACATGTATTGAAGTGATGCCTGCCTACTTATATAGCGCTATAACTTTGTAGAAAGATCAATTTAGGCATATGTCTAAAACCATGAGAGTATGTATGAGGGGAAGCGCAGGGGTTGGTCCTTGATTAGCAGCTTCATGCCTGCAGAGACACTTCCAGAAAACATCGCAAACCTGTTTTTGGACAAGGAAGCCTATCGACTTATGGTATTCTTCGCAAATGCGAAAGGTTGGGAAATGAACAGAAACTGATAGAAGCGGAAATGAAGCCACGAACCCTGCATCCATCTGCATCTAGATCTCTATCTATTCTCCGTTCTTCTTTTTAGTAGTCTCGTACCATCACCGACACCCTGACCTTTCGGACAGGCGGCAAATAGGTTCTGCCATTGAAGAAGCAGCCTACAGAATTAATTTAGTCATAATTTTTGATGATGATTAGTAATTGCTCAGGGGATACAGAAAATGAGCAACGGTTGGATTGGACGGATGAAAAGTGTAGGAAGTAGTTCTTCCGTTAGGAAGGGACGTAATATAATGCCTATTAGGAGAGAAAATTTAATAAGTGTATTAAATCAAAACAAGGCAAGTAGGACAACGCTTGGTGAAGTACCAATAAGAGACTGTAAGGTGAGGCATCTCAAAGAAAGGTAATGCAAGATACGGCGATGCAAGGCATAGCAAAATTAGGATGGCAATTAAGGAACTCATAGAAGCAAGGTTTGGTCAGATGAGGTAAGATTTTGTTAGTTTGTACCAAAGTCCTTTGGACTAAGTTAAAGGTTTAATAGTTAACGTTGCTTAAGTTAAGTGTCGATCTCCATCTACACAGTTAGATAACTGTCGTCATTAAGTCTACTACTTGCGATCTGCAGTCTATAGGATCCTATGTTATGATCCAGTATCAATGGACTTTTTAAAGTTGCAAGTAACTTCACCGGACTTTTTAAAATTGCAAGTAAATTCAATGGATTTTAAAATTGCAAGTAAATTCACTACACTTTTTAAAATTGCAAGTAAATTCGACGAACAGGGAAAGATTGCGGAGGAAGCATGTACGTGGCAATTTGGTTCTGTGTGTATAGTCCGAAGATTCGATAGTCCGAAGATTGCATGGTGTCCGGTCGCTAGGTGATTAGATTACGGATTTAATGGTAGCTGGATTGATGAAAATAAATCTGTTTGGCTAAATGCTGGATTGCATCTATCTTTTCATTCATCCGGCCTCCATTTAGGCGTGATTTTTTTCTTAGAAATCCAGCTCCCAGTTTTATACATTTTTTTCGTCAATTAATCCAGCTTCTAGTTAAATTAATGTCGGAGCATAGAATCTTCGCACTATCGAACCTTCGGATTATCGAGCGGTCACCTTCAGTTTTTATTGATAGGTAGACCTATAATTCCCTTCATTCTGCACTATCACAGATGGGACAGGCGTTTTTAATGTACTCCATTGTGTAGTGTCAATTGTTATCTATCTCTATCAAAGCAGCAGACTCACTTTTGAGGTGCTTGTGTCGACCTTGCTCAGCAAAGGAGTGAATCAATAAACCCGACAGATTGTTTAATCTCTTCTTCCAATGTGTTTGCTAGCGTTCAGTCTTGGGAATCTGATCTACTATGGCTTTGAGATCGCCGGCTACATGTACATGGATTCGGCCTGCAGATCTGGCTATCGATTCGGTTGGACCTTTTACCTTCGATTTGCCTTCATCTTACTCCAGACCTACTTCCTGTTCAAAGACACTGGAGTACGTATCAACCTATGATTCTATATTAATATCATAATCAACCTTAATATAGAGGGCGGCAGTATCGCTGTTCGAGTGTTGTGGTTGACCTAATATCTAATACCTACATTTTTTGGTCAGGCGTCTATCTTAACACTATTCTCAGCTAAATCTAACTAACTCAGGATATCAGGTCAGATCGTTACTATTTTATGAAAAACAATTTGAACCCTCTCCAGGTCATTGTCTCAGATTAATTCATTATTTTCCTCATGTTTAGCACCTGGTCTTATCTGTAAGTTTTGCCTAACGCCATTTTTGAGCCATATCATGAGTAATAAATAATGATAGCACTGATAGAATCTGGAACTGCGCCCGATTTCTACTAACAATTGGAAATGTTTGTTTTACTGAAGATTTCTCTCAACAAACACATTCACGGCGTATGGTTCGGAATGCTGCACCTTATTTCAACAAACATCTGTCTCTGGTTCCGGACTGTCGTATATGAAATTTACGAGGAGGGGGAGTTTGCTCCGAACTTCGATGTCGATGAATCTATCCATTACGGAGGAGTAACAGACACCACCGCCCCAATAGGTAATGCACAAAGATACAACTGTTTCATCGCCAGCAGCAGCAGGCTTCTAGTTGGTATTGTTTTATAGCCAAAGTTAAGGTAAAGCCTGACAAAGAGGTTAGCGCAGCATGAAATGGTTTTGCGTTTGAATAGTTGTAGGCTTACGTTTGATCTTGGGTAGGCAACGTCAGGGGCGTTCAGACAGGGAGGAGGTTCGAAGGCAAACGCCTCAAATTTCACGTAGAGGGACATTTTTTTAATCTAGGGGGGGGGTATTTTGCCTTCCAAACCCATGGAACCGGGAAGTTTGCCTCCATCACTCAGAGGGGGATTGACGCGCCTGGGCAACGTACATGTAGGTCGTTCGGTAAATAATCTCAAGCTCTTTGATCCGCAAACCTGATCGAAAATTTACAAGAATCAGACAGCGAGTGCAAGAGAAAATGGGTTTTGAACGAGGCTGTAAGGCTTAATTTTAAAAACTGAAGTGAAGTATTCCACACGTGTCAATAGTAAACATTGGCTCTTTTATTTGCATTAGGGTTTCTTGAGTACTGCTCAGTACAGGAGGCGGTTGAGATGAGAAACTAATAACACTGGTCATATGTGAGATTTGCAAATAAGATATTTGGAAGGAGATTTAGCCTTCTTAGAGTGATGATTTGATGCCAGAATTAAATTACAGTATGATATGTATGGATGAAACATACCGTGGTAGAGGTTAGCACTTAACAGGCTACAAATTGTGGTGGGTAACAGCCACTAATAGGTAGGCGATATGTGATAGATAAAACCGATGTCTTTCGCTGTCTTAGAGGAGATATTTTCAATGTGAGAATTCCAGTTAAGAGATTGATCAATATAGACGCTAACAAGCTTAGTTGAGATTACCTTGAATTTCGGAATGTTATTACTGATTATTACGATGTTTGAGACAGGGGGTAGTTTGCAATTTGCAGTAAGAGGAATACAATTGGTTTAGCAGCGTTCAATAACAGTTTACTTGCTTGGACCAGTCCCTGGCCCGTTACGGTTCTTTATTGATTTGCAGAGTAGCTAGGTCCTGCTAGGAATAAGAATAGTGGAAGCAAGAATGCAAGTTTCGTCTGCAAAATAATAACACTGGTGGTAATGACATTCGGTCAATCAGTAATGCATAACAAGAAGAGTAAGAGACCTAGAATGGAGCCTTGGGATAATCCATATTATATATATTTCGTAGTGTACATAGAAATGATAGAACCATCGCGGAGTACACAATTATTGCCTTCTTCTCGATGAATTGCTCCGAAATCATTCCATGGCCACACCCTACTATACAGGTTTTCTAATTTGGGTAAAACATTGGTGAAGTACAGAGTCAACGGCTTTGGCAACATCTATAAAGATGTCCAAAGAGAATTCGTTTCTCTCAGAGGCAGCCGAAACGTGGCCCAGTTGGTCAATAAGTGACAACGGATAGCGGAATGCACCGACTGCAATACGAACTGAAACGAACATAGAGTTTTCTTATGTAAAGAGTTAAAATAGACCACTAATTCTGATCACAATCAGAATTTTTATAACGCACTTCCTCTGCGTGAAAGGTAATATATATATATATATATATATATATATATTCAGAGGCTCTCCCGAACTTGGCCTAGTGGAAGGGAAAAATCTTATATAATTATACATGAAACTTGTGCATTTTGAAGTTAAATTTTCTGTTTTAGATGTTACATCCAATAGCTCGAACATATGTGAAGATGAACTGCTACCTACCTTGACCCTTTACCTCTTTCCTTTCATCCTTGAATACAGTCTCATCGCTGTTGGTACGATCACATCCATCCTCAGCGCCACGGTCGCCGTGAAGAACGAACACGGCCATCGAATCCAAGACATTCGCAACAACCATCGTGTTGTCTCCTTGCGAGGAAGAATAGCGACGCAGGGCGTGCAGGAACAGCAGCATGCCTCTCATGCAGGGGAAACGAACCTCCTCGGAAAATCCCATAAGGGGTTTTTCGCCGCTGCACTGGTGGTTGCCGGTATCGCTGCGGCTGTCATACTCTTCTACCTAATACCTCGGAAAAATAGTGATGATGCCTTGCCGTCTCTTATCTATCACTCGACGGACTTGTGCCTTCACGTCTTCCTGCTTGGTGGCTGTATCCTTGGCTTCATTCAGATGAGGCCACTCGGTTTCATTCCTAAAACGATCTCTACGGACGACGTATTAATCGTAATCGCCATGTGCGGATCGGTCATGTTCGAAACGGCTGAGATCATATCTTCGGTGGATTCCATCACTCACCCAAACCCAGACAGCATGGAAGACGTGCTTCTACTGTCTGCTTCGCTGGTTACCTTTCTCCAGGTGGTCACACAGTCGTTGTTCTTGATCTGCTCGCTCAGGAGATACCCATCCGATACTGACCACATCGAAAGGAAGCCAGGGCGCGGGGCGATCACCACCCTAGTTATTGGAAACGCTTCCGTCTGGGTTTTTCAGACTATATTGGTGAAGGGTAGCGACATGACGGCGCAGAAGTTGTTCTTCGGGGACATTCCATGGTTGATGATAATGGACCTCAATCTGCCGTTGGCTCTGTTCTTCTGCTTCCATAGCAGCATCTGCTTCGCCGATGTCTGGCATCACGCCTACACTCCTTTGGAATGCGACAATCAGATGTCGAGATCAAATTCAATGTCGAATGTGCTCGATGCGCCCTCTACATCTAGCCAAAGGAATCCGAAAGGTCAAGTGTTGGAGCTGAATTCGAGTGCCATCTATTCGATCAGTTAATGCGGACATCTAATTCGTTCTGTCTCTGATCCTAGCCACAGTCTCTCTATCTTTGTATCAACATCTGTCCCTGTCTTTGACTCGTGTCAGTCTGGATATTAATCTCAGTCCGGCGACATCTTGCTCAGCCTGTCCATGAAAACCGTATCTGTGTGATGGACTCTGTTAAAGGCCATGTATCGACTATCAGTAGTTAGAACCGCATCCGAGACATTTACAACAGACTGCTTCCATGAAGCATCGACATAGTTTAGCCAGTGTTTTATTTATTCTCACTTGGCGTTTTTGCCTGGGATAGTAATAGTGTTTATCCGGCGCCTGTAGATCTTGCTAGAGATTTTTGCTTCATGGACGACTCTCTACGATAAACTGCCATTTTTAGAGTTCTGGAAAATGTTGAAGACAATGTCACATTTGATATTTAAGACAACAGAAATATGATATTTAAGAGTAGACTGGCGCTCAGATATTGCTTGAATGTAGAACTTTGGAAGTTAAGAGTTTACCAGTACGATTCAGTAAAAGCAGAAAGAACGGCCAAAAACTACAAATAACAATGCGATTGCAACTGCAGTACGTTTTGTAGGTGTTGAAATAAAACACACAGCGTGCTTTCGTGGCTCAATTCGAGTAACTACTAACTAGGCCTACTCGCTTAAGAATTTGTTAACTATTTTATAAATGCCTTAGAATGTTTGTATCGACAATCTTAGTCTTACTGCCAGATAAGGAAGAGTCGTTCGAAGTGATGATAAAATAACTCTCGTCGTTACCACGTTATATGTTATGTTTTATATGCAGTTGTACATTGATCGCGCATGATGAATTATAGATCTCAATATGTGTATTGTAACGGTCATAATTATGTCATACACTACCTACCTAAAACAAGTTGTGACCCAAGGTTCCATCTTAGGTCCACTCTATTTCTTGATTTAGATTAATGACTTCATATATGCTATCTAGACATATTCACTCTCTATTATTCGTTGACCATACTAATGTCATTACTTATAGCTTGACTACTCCAAACTTATTGATCTGTTACATCATGAATTAACCAACAGTACTAATTGGTCAACCGTGAACAAACTATCTCTTATACGGAGGCCGATATTATCGCAAACCCTTACATGAAATTAATAAGCTTCTTATGCTAAATAACATTTCGATAACTAAAAGTTTCTTTAGTGTTTTACATTGACCAATCAGTCATAATGATAAAATTGCAGCGAAAATTTAAAAAAAACCATAGGAATTATATCTCGTATGGTTTATCGCTTGCCTTCAACTCTCCGCATTAGCCTTTGCTACTCCCTGGACCCTTGATCACCTTTTCTTACTTAGGTCTATGGTACAATGGTCTGGGCATTTAACTATTACTCCAGACGAAAAAGACTCGACTCCACATACTTCAACATAGGGCCTTTCGCGTTATTCGTCGTAACTTAAACCGTTCTTCATTGGGCTCGTGTTCTCTAATACTTACACTCAATGAATTTATGTACAAGTATTTAAATAACTTATTACAGTCATGCTTTACAAACTTTTCTCTACCGTTTTCCAACATAGCCCTATGGCCTTCGTAACGCTGATAACTTCAGACCATGGTATTTCCGAACTAACACCCGCTTTCTCTAAGCGTCCCTGACCCTCAAGCGTGGGATAAATTACCATCAAGACTACGTCTGTTAAAAAAACTCTCAGTTTAAGAAAAAACCTAAAGAACATCTGCTAATATAATAATAAAAATATAATTCTCTTATTTATTGAATAACCTCTCTAGCTTAAAGGTTATGCTTCCAAGTTTGATGTCTTCACTGTGTATAGTCTTAATACCTTTGCCTTACTGTGTACTTGAAAGTTAACTATTAAATTAAACTTTCTGTTCATTGTCTTGAACTCACTTGCAAAACCGTGCTCCTACTGATTTTGTAATGGGTGTCCATGCTCGTGGGACCGCTGTCTCTTTAAGGTTTCTCCCTCTGTTCTCTTGCCAGACTTCCTGTACTTTCTCATTCTTTCTTGATTCTTTATGTCCCTGTTTTTATTTATTGGTCAATCGTCGATAAATTCTTGGCTATAAATAAACTATCTACTGTGTGTCATCTTATATATCCTACCGACCCGGCTCTCCGTTCCTCGGATAGGGGAGAGCTACTACTGGTCCTAATGAGCTCGATCGACGATTAAGCAGCACCGAGCCTTCTCGGTTGTGGGCTCCTCCATTTAGAATGGACTTTCGCTAGTGCTGCGCAAGCTCCCTGGGAACAATATGCCAGCATTCTATCATATCAAGTCATTTTTTTGTCCGAAGCCTGGCTGAGAGCGCCTCTGAGTAGGTTTCTAAACAACTTTCCGTCCGTGAACCATGTAAGTCTGAAGTTTGCCATGTGAGCAGGTTTGCCGTCAAACAGCTGCCTTTAATGCTCAAATCGTGTGTGATTGTTGACTTCTGCTAATTCCGTAGTCGACGTTTTTAAAATTATTTTTAACCGAGGCATTTCTTGACAATTTTTTTTACTGATTCTTTTAGATCCGTCATTTCCAACGTTTTGTTTTCAAATTTGTACTTCGAAAAAGTCACCATGACGTCATTTTTTACGGGGTCACTCGTAAATTACAAATTTTACTGATAGCAATGTCAGAATTAAAACGGTTCTGAAATTTTGAACGTCGATGAATAGGCCTACTAACAGTCTGTTTTCTGTGTAGCTTATGTTGGTAAGTCTAATTCTGTTGATATTGTCTGCCAAGTACAAGATAATTAATGTGAATAGGCCTTTGTTCATTTTGTTCAATTAAATTCTATTGTGTTGTTACTTTTTAACAGCAAAAATGGTTGTGGCTCAAAATTCACAAGGCATCGGCAACAATGATATCGTGAGCCTCAAGAGATGTAGAATAAATGTAGCCTAGACTCCCAATAAATGTGGTCAGCAAGGATAAATTCTAATTATAATGTACATCGATAGGTTTACAGCTTTGACTATTGGTTTCACTTAGATAAAAAAACTCATTCGGCCTACAATGCTGTATATTAATATTATATGTAAATGCTCGTATCTGACCGTGCCAGTCGCAAGCCTGGATTAAGAAGATGGACGACGCTAACGATCCTTATTATCGCAACGTCATTTGGGTAAGGGGGTCGTCTTGTACATAATGGTGTACAGCGCCCCCTCTCAAACCTCCATTAGAGGCAGCTACGCGCATTTTCGGTTGCAGGCCTTGAATGGATACCCTGCGACACTTCACCTAGCTCTGAAGACTGTTCCATTAGGTTCTACTCAAACCCCACAAGTTAAAACTGCATAATTTTGCCGGGGTTCGATGGAAGCGCTCCGGAGAATATTTGTATTGAAGGGGCGCGTTATAGAATCACCCTACCGAGCGACTGAATGAACGAACTCTTGAACGGTTAACATCTCGAAGGATTGTCCAATTTTTTTTGCCCAAACATTTATGCGCCATTCTTTCGGAGAACTAAATGGTTCTGTTCTCTGCTCGAAATTCTCTTGTTAAAAAAAATTAGCATCAACATCTAGTAACATTTGAGCGGTTTAATCAGTAATGTCGTTCAACTTAGGCCTAATCAATCAAAAACATTATTACAGTCCCGAGATGACTACAAGAAAAAATAAACAAGAAAAAAATACTTCATATAGGCTCATCGAAACATAAATGCCGGTACAAAATCGCGTTGGCTGTAGAGCTATTCGATTTAAAATGAAGTTATACTCTTGTTCAATTCTCACTTTCTGCTTAATTTTGATTCGTTGCAGCCACATCAACAGCTTTCAGTCTCTGTTTTTTTTATTCGTCACAGACAAGGTTTTAGCTTTCTAGTTCTCACTCAATCTCACTAATTTTTTTTCGACGCGATCATGGCGTCAGTTTTTTCTCATTCAACTTCTTCTTCTCGAGCTTACATTGTCCCGTTTCTTCCATTATCGTCTCTATTGGACTCGTCTTGATTAGAATCGTCCCTTCTCGTGTCTGCCTTCTGCAATTCGATGGAAATAAACATGTGGATGCGCTCGACCTGCTCGCGCAGCTCAGCCAATAAATTGCACACATCCGCTAACAGTTCTGTGCAGAACTCCATGACGTTGAGAAATGGCTCTCCCTCGAACAGGTATCTCCACAGTTTCAAGATTCTGACCCGGACGCAGCACAGATTACGAACTGTTCCAGTAAAAAATTCATCCATTGAGTGCCCGAGAAAATCGTGCTGCCTGCAAGCCTCACGAAGACTCGCCTGAATTTCCATGAAGAGATCGAGCTGGTTCGAAAATTCGAGCGTCTGCATGGCTAGCTCCCTCGGGCATTGCTCCATCAGAGCGGCCGACGAGTTGTCACGAGCGATTCTTACTTGTCCGACTGTTGTGGTCGCTTCTGAGCGCTGCTTGACGTAGAGGAAGCAATCTGTTTGTAACGATGAATTCTTCAACTGCTTGGCACCATCAGCTGAATTTATCAGAGAGTCTAAACAGGATTTCACTGAATCGGAGGCAGACACCGTTCGCGCGTATTTCTCAGGTTCACCTTTGCTTTCCTTTATTGATTGATTTATTTTGTACATCTCTGATTTGTCACTTGCCTCCTCTTTTGCTTTATGTATCTTGTCTTCCTTTGATTCATCTACTTTTTCATCGATCGATTCATCTGTTGTGTCATCCGATTCCTCGTTCTCCACGTCTTGCACTAATACTTCCACTTCACTCGTACTCTCTGCAGGCGACGCTTCAGCTGGGGCCGGATTCGGAACAGCTTCGGAATGCATTTCATGGCCATCTTGTTCTGTGACTTTCTCCATACTTTTTTCATACGGCGATGCGCCAGTCTCGTCCATGGATGCTTCCATCATTCACCTATTAGTAACGTCAAAATTTCTCAGTAACCAGCAATAACGATATAAATCCGATACGTGTCTTTTCAACCAATCAGACGTCGAGTTTAGAGTTACACACAATAACCGCTTTCATCTGCGTACAAAAAAATGCTAAGTAGGAGACTATGGCTGCCAAGCGTTATCGGCAAACTTTAAAAGCGTCACTCAAAGTAAAGAGCATAATACCAGCTTGTTCACGAGCGCTACATCGAGTCAGAGGGGTTGTTCAAAGGGTAGTCCAGTGAAGATGAAATTCAGGTAAACAGGTGGGTCAAAGGGGCGGCGAAGCTGTTAAGGCGGGTACTCGACGGTCGAACGAGTAAAAACAAAATATGATTAACTATTTAAACCATTTAAGTCAATGTGGATGACGAAGCCGATTTACGAACGTGTGCTATTCCACGTTCAGAATATCTAGGCCTACGGCATCACAGTTCAGGTTGGAATGTCAACGCCCTACTAAATCTGCATGAACTGAAATTCGTTATTAAAACTTTTGGGAGTTAGCGTTTGTTAAATACTTAAACATTGAGTAGAGTAAAACTTGAAATCGTTATTGTAAATTCCTGAATAAACTTGATTTCTTACCAGTAAGACGACCTTTGCAAGCGACGTATGGATTTTTTTAGTTGCGGTCCAAATGAAAACGCTCCCAACACGTGTACAGACAGTCGAATGACTGGGTATGATAACGAAGTGAAAGAAGTTTGACCTCAAAGGCTTGGCAGCCAAACGATGCAGCTATTCAAAGCACGCCTATTTGGGAGTACACGCGCTTTTCTATAAAAGCCCAATACATCCAGTTGTGCCCGTTGTTGTGTGCTATTTTCTATACAGAAAGCGCATTCACAATGCGACCGTGTAACCTGTGCGGTCTCCAAGCATACAGAATCGATATTGCGGAAAAACTGGTTCCAAAAAATTACCGGAAGGGCGGATATTGTGTTGAGCGAAGGGATTGAACTGTGAACAACTAACGGTTATTATTGGATGGCTCGTTCATTCAGGTGAGACAATTCTCACCTTACACCTTCCTCTAACGTTGTGCTGGCATGATGCAACAAATGTGAAGCCATTGTACTACGATACCTGACAGAACTTGTTTCAGTTATTTTAATCAACTCATGCCTTGCAATACGATAAATGCTAATTGAACCATACCTGACCTGACCCTGTCATCATTTGACCCCACCTGATTTAAAGCTGACACATTGCAGTAAGATTACAAGCATAGCACGAACAGATGGTCGCAAGTTATTACAAGACTCGAATTTAACTGTGCGGCTGCCATGTTAAAAAAAATGAGATGTATAGCAGCATAATGGCGCCCTGCGTGGCGGCCGACGGTTAAATTCTACTCCTGTAATAACTCGTCATCATCATTCGCTCATACTTACCTGTGATCATACTGCGGTTTGTCAGTTTGAAATTAAACGAAGATATTATTAAGGTGATCATCCCGTTGTAATCTATTTTAGCAAAAGCCGACGCCTAGCGAATGGAGAACTAATAAACTTTATCACGTTGCGGGAACTGACATTGCTTCCTTCTGCTCTTCACTCCAGTGTGTCATCCATTGCTCAATGACCCCAAGCAGAGGCCGCGCTCCCGGATGAGTCGAGGGGGCAAGTACCCCACCTCTTACAGAGAGGGGACACGTTATACGTTTGTCCCCTCCCCATTTTCTACCCCTCTCATATGGTGTCCCCCTCACCTGTCAAACGATTTCGACGCCTCTGACCCCAAGACACATAAATTTTCGTAATTTCATTACATCTGGCAATGGAATCGGATACGATTTCACATTAACAGACCCAAGATATTGGCCTATTTGCCGTCGATTGTAATTTATCTGATAAAACTGATTGTGATTAAGTTATGTTCTGAACACTAGGTCCATAGTGACCTCGTGTCATAATATAAACCTTGACTTGACCCTTGTCAGTTGGCAGTCTTGACTCTATAATTACTTCCATCCACTAACTGACTCATGGGGGCCTACATCATGATCTCCACTTACTCTCCTGTTTAGTCACCAGTACAATCTGTTGACAATGGCTCTTCAGTTGTTTTGAGTATTAATTTATCTAACTTTTATCGTTCAAGCTGTCATCGGTGCAGACAGGTGCACATGTCGAAGTCCTTCATATCTGATTTATTAATTGATTGGCTTATCATTGGAGTGATCTAGCCTGGTAATGTCAATGGAGTGTCTGCTAGTCGAAGTCAACGTAGACAAAATTATCACAGGACAGTCTACACGATCGTCTACACACATAAAATACATACATACATACATACATACATACATACATACATACATACATACATACATACATATGGCCAACAGCGTGAGGTATTAGCCGTGGGCCTATTGTATTATTAGTATTATCACATCCAGCTTTGCAAAGACAGCATCAAGTGAAGTGGGACGGAAGGTAGGCGATCATTCGTGACTAAATTATTAAAACTTACACCAAAATATTCTAGATAAATTTCTTAAGTGTTTTATACAGTTAGGCGAACTTTTAATAGCAATAACAAGTAGACTACATGAATATATGTTAATTGAAAAACTGAAAGCAGGGTGGCAAGTCATTAACAGCATGACTGCATGAATAATTTTATGTTAATTGTAAAACTGAAAGTATACGGTGCCGGCCAGTCATAGATTATCCAGGGATTACCCATGCAGTACTGCTTACATAATAAAACTGCGCCATTGCATATTAAGGCGTTTAAATGATAAAACCATTCAGCCTTTCGCAGATATCAACACTACTGCAACAGGTAAGTGATTAGACCAGAGACACAAGTCAATCGTTTTTCACAGGAAGCTAAGGAGATACTATACAATGCATACAGTTACGCATTGCAACAAGTGTACGGTTTTTGACTGTGTATGTATGTATGCATGTATGTTTGTATGTATGTATGTAAGTAAGTATATATGTGTATGTAAGTAAGTATATATGTATGTATGCATGTGTGTGTGTGTGTATGTATGTATGTATGTATGTATGTATGTATGTATGTATGTATGTATGTATGTATGTATGTATGTATGTATGTATGTATGTATGCATGTATGCATGTATGCATGTATGCATGTATGCATGTATGCATGTATGCATGTATGCATGTATGCATGTATGCATGTATGCATGTATGCATGCATGCATGCATGCATGCATGTATGCATGTATGTAGCCTATGTATGTATGTATGTATGCATGTGTGTGTTTGTGTATGTGTGTGTGTGTGTGTGTGCGTTTGCATATGTTTATATGCTTCTGGGCATTTGTAAGGCTCCATTTCAGAATCCTGCAAGGCGCTTAACAGGTTACATGTAATGCGACGGTTCTGAAAAGCTGAGTCATAAGATGATCCGATACAATAGTTCGTAGGCCTTTTGACAGAGACTGTCCAGTAAGAATATTCGCATCCACGAGAAGGCACGGTGGTGTGCTCGCGTCGTCGCACGTAAGCACCGGACCAAAGAGTCTGTTGGGGCTCCTGAATTATTAGCCAACTGGAAACATAGGCGCAGAGCTCTTTGTTGCGGTCAGGTGTCGCACCTGACGGGGTAAAGTCTTAATAATAGTACTGTAAGAACACTGTTGCTCTACTTAGACTAGCTCTACAATTATATCAGATGTTGACGAGTAGATTATGCTAAAGGAAACTAGCTACACATGAAGAGTAGACACATGATAGTTCAGATACAAACTATCTTTATCAAGTACAAAGAAGAAGAGGTAATAATAATAATATATATATATAATGATTGTGACTAATACATAACTGTTACATGTACTTACTAATGCGAGTATGGGTGAGATGATAATGTCCAAACCCTAAGATGATACGAGTTGACGAGCCTGACAAGATAGTTAGAGTTCTTCGGAAGTCAGACTGCAAGGTTCCTAACAGTGCTCTAGCATATAAGTGAGTTTCCTCAGCCAAAAAGGAAACTGGCCTATCCTAGAACAGACTACTTTGATTGGCTAGTTACTGACCACTCAAGGATCAACTATTGACCACTCTAGCAATGAGGGCTAACTGCAACTGCTAGAGCCTACACGAGTGACTGACAGAACCTATACTGTCAGAATTAGTGAATGTTCAGCTAAACCTAATGTATAATAATGATCTATATATATAAATTGTTCGAGGCTATCTATTGTAATGTAATGTACAGAATTATCACGGTTACAGTCGGTCGGCCTTTGAAAACCGAACCTCCTGGTTCGACACAAGGTACATTAAACAAAACTTAGACTAAAGAACTATAGTCGTCTTGAATTCGTCTTTCTCTCATTGTTCCACGTATCTTGTACAGAGTTAACGGAAGATCGTGTGAGAGTGATAGCGATGAGTTGGCTGTATATAATCGTCACAGCCGCCACGTGGAAGATGTGGATACGCTTCCCGTGACTCATCAGTAGACGAATTCAAGTCGAAGGATAACACGACCACGAGTATAACATGAAATAAAACACACTCAGAAATGTTAAAACACGCAATGTAAATAAGAACGCGGAAAATAGTAATATGTAATGCAGTGTAGAAACAAGACGATACAGAAGTTAAGCCATGAAGTAAACCTAAATGCTCATCATGGATGACTAGTAATGCGATACAAAAGTTAAGCATCGAATTCTCGAACTAAAACATGTGAGGCGTGGCACATTGATTTTTGTCACGATCTGCAAGCTGAAATTATTCTCAAATGTTCGACGAAGTTGATCTTAGACATTAAGTGAACAAATAAATCTTCTAAAATAATAATTATTATGCATAGTTTTGCTATGCATCGATAATGTTAGATAATGTATGATTAAAACATTAAATAATGCTAACGCTAAAAAGTAAATATGCGTATCAATAAGGCACACGAAAAAACTAAGTCTATTCAGACAACTCTGAAGTTATATAAATAAATAAGTTCACACTTATCGGGGGTCGGCCGCTGAAAACCGGGCCGCCTGGTCCGTAAAAAGAAACAAATAGAATAAAAGCAAAAAACACGATAGAAGAAGAAAGGGCCATAAAAGAGCGCGTATAAATAGGAAGCGTAAATCAAACAAACACGAAAACGAAGGGACTATAACATGGTAGCCCGGAAAACGCGACGCTACAGAAAACGACTTCAGACAAAGGGAAGTCATAGCGTCGTACAAACGTACCACGAAGCGACAAGGGATGAGCTTAGCGGTATGTGAAATGCACAGCTGACACGGGTGAGTGAAAACTGACCGTGCTCATCCATAAAGCGTGTTCAGAGAGTCACGTAGAAAGAGTGCAACCCATGGCGTAAAAATAAAACACAAACATGAGCCTGAGCTATCATTGCAGCAATTGTAAAACGCTGAAACACCGTAATGCTAATGCGTTCCGAAGTTGCGAAACTATGCCTAACGAAGATTAGGAAGGAACATAAATAAAATGCAAGCCAGGGAGAGTAGAAGAAACGAAAATAAAATTAGAAGGATTGACAATAAGGTCAATAAGCGAAATTCGCTATAGAAGGTACTACATGTCTGAAGAGACGATCAAATGTCAAGAAATCTAAAAAGAAGTCTAATATCAGTGAAAGACTGAAAAATGGTGTTTATGAACACAAAATGACACGAGACACGATGGGTTAGGACCCGCTGTTCGACGTTATAATGATAATAAGTAATAGTGTGGATAATATAAGACGGAAATGGTGCAAAGAATAATAATCGGGTGTGTGGTGTGATAGGAAAATTTGAGGTGGATGAATCTCGTTTACAAAGATCAAACAATTGTGAATATTCAGCATGAGAGGAGGGTGATCAAGTCCTCCAAACAATAACGATCCGACAATTATGTGACCAAATGTTAACAAGAGTGAATTTAGAAGTTGCGCGTCCGCAACGAGATAATAATAAGTAATAGAAGGAATAATGTAATATCATTATAAGAAACGAACTAGTTCTGGGAAATAATAAATGAAAATAACGTCTACAGAGTAAGGGCCCTTGTGCGTTTGCGACCTTGTAAGGTGTGTGTCAGATGGTAATGGTGCTTAAGGGCATCTGAAACATTCTGTTCTGACTGCCACGAAGGTGTGTAGGTCGTGTCTTGCCACTCTACGCGATAATGCCGGGTGCCATTTATAATTTTGCAGCCCAATAGCCTGTTTGCTTGATACCACTGAGAAGCAGTGGGGGTCAGGATCATGGCAGGAGGTGGTGGGCTGAAAGAGGGTGTCGACGAGGATGGGAGAACGACGTCATCAAGAAGAATGTCCTGCATTGGATTCTGGTCGGTGACGGCTGTCGATGCGAGGTCGTTCGATGGAGTGTCGATCGGGTGCGGATCCAATACCGATGCTTGGTCATCCGGCGAAGGGGGAACGGTGACTGGATCCGTAACTGGAGTAGAAGTATCCAGTGGAGTAATGACTGTGTCGGATAGTGACGTGCTTTGTGAATCAGTGACCGGCGGCGTAGGCGCCGCTATGAGGTCCTGGAACCGAGCAAACAATATATCTTGGTTGTCGACAAAGGCTTTCAGGCGATTAGTGTGTACTGGTGCCTGCAGACTCTTGTTCGTGTGGGCGTTACACAAAAAATACGTGTCACGCGCGCCACACTGCACGATGTAGTAAGGTCCAATGAATTTTCTCCGGAGCTTGTTTGATGAGCCCTACGGATTGTATTCATCTCTTAACCATACATAATCACCAGGTGCATAGGATGTCGGGTGCTGCTTGGCGTCGTAATGTTTCTTGTATTCGTGTTGAGCAGCGAGAATGTTGTCACGGGCGATTTGGCGGGCTACGTGAAGTCTTGGTAATAACTCAGCTATGTGATTATCGGCTGTGATTCTACCAGTTGATGGTGGAACCAAGGCGGTTTGTAGTGGTAGGTTCATCTCGCGGCCATAGGCGAGGAAGGTGGGGGAGTATTTGGTGGATAAGGACGGAGTTGCACGCAATGCGTGAAGAACGGCGGGTATGTACAGATCCCATTCTTTCTGGGTTAAGCAGTAAGATCGTAGTGCTGCCCAGATAACTCTCCAGGAGCGCTCAACCTGCCCATTAGTCTCAGGGTGATAAGAGGCAGTGAGAAGGCGCTGGATGTGGAACCGAGAACATAAGTCCTTGACCACAGTCGCCATGAAGGACTTCCCACGGTCGGAGACCAAAAATTTCGGTGCTCCATACCGAGTGATGATGTGGTTATACAACGCTGTGGCCACGGTGGTGGCTTTCTGGTCAGCTGTTGGGATCATTTCCGTGTATTTTGTCAAGGAATCCACAAAAAGTAAGATGTATTTGTGCCCTTGGGCCGTGGTTGGCAAGGGTCCAGCAAAATCATAATGCCAGCGCTCGAATGGGCCTGCTGCGGGTATGGGGTGAAGTGGAGCGCGAGTTGAAACTGGTCCCTGTTTGGATCGTTGGCAAATGTCGCAACTCGTAATGAACTGAAGCAGATCGTGGTACATTCCTTTCCAGTAGAAACGAGCGCGTAAGACTAGGTAACACCTGTCTATCGCCGAATGCCCAAGATGTGAATGGCACTGCTCCAACACTAGTCGACGCAACGACGCAGGGATCACTATCTGTTTGAGAATCGTGACTGACTGATCGGTGGGTTTTGCACGGGGTTTGAATAATCTCATTAGAATACTGTCACTTAAGACGAAGTGTTCAGCATGTAAAATGATTTCTCGTGCAGACTTATTGTCGCTAGGTAAAAGATTAAACGCTAGGTACTCGAGTAACGGTCTAAGGTCAGCGCACTCAGACTGTGCCTTACGAATGTCTAGTTGTGCATCGAATAACACATAGTCACTAACTGCGTGAACCTTAGTGTGAAATTCGACAGCAGACTGATCGAGCATCGTATTTGAATCAGCGTCCATGGCGTCATTAGATTCGTCCGGGGGAACTAGAGGTCTGAGGTATAAATCGTCATTAGCGAAAACATCGTCTGCTGCAGGAGGAGGAGTGTCCTCGTAAGTGCGGCGAGAGAGACAATCTGCCGCTGCGTTCTGTGTTCCGGGCTTGTGTAACACATTGAAATTATAATTTTGTAGTAACAACGCCCAACGTGTAGCTCGGCCGGAAGATGCCTTCATGAGATTCAGCCACTTGAGGCTAATATGATCTGTGTATACGTAAAGGTGTTGTTAATGAGGTACTGGTGGAAACGTTTTACTCCAGTGACAAGAGCGAGTCCTTCTAAATCAGTGATCATGTAGTTTCTCTCTGACCCGCGAAGATTTCTTCCACCGTACTCGATGGGGTGTGAAATGCCGGCGGCGTCTTTCTGACTAAGGATAAAACCGACTGCTTGTGCTGATGCATCGATCGTGAGATCAAAAGGCCGATTCATGTCCGGAAAAGCAAGTACCGGTGCAGTGGTTAGGGCAGTCTTTAAGGTTTCAAAGGCGTGCTGACATGCGTCCGTCCAAAGGAAGTTAATGTCTTTTCTGAGTAACTCGTTGAGTGGTGCGGAAATCTTGGCGTAGCCTTGGATAAACCGACGATGATAGGAGCTCAACCCAAGAAACTGTTTGACTTGTGTGGCATTCTGTGGTGTTGGAAAACCGGTAACAGTGTCAATCTTTGCGGGGTCGACTGCGATACCTTCCGCAGACAATATGTGACCCAGGAATTTGACCTTGGTTTGTGCCCACTGGCACTTTTTGGGGTGGAGTCTTAGACGAGCTTCTCTGAAACGAGTGAAAACTTGTTGCAGATGGTGCAGGTGTTGTGGAAAACTTTGGAGTTGATTTGGAATTGATTTGGAGTACACCAAACAATCATCCAAATAACAAAGGACGAATTGATTTAATTCGGCTCGGAATACCGTGTGCATGAGCCTCTGAAACGTTTGAGACGCTCCGGACAAGCCGAAAGGCATGCGGTTGAAGTGGTAGGCTCCTGATGCCGTGACAAAACCTGTTTTCCGTCGTGATTCTTCGTCAAGGAAGATTTGATGGTAACCACTTTTCAAGTCGATGGCACTATAATATTCTGGGTGGCTGTCTGCCATTTGATCCAGAATAGTGTCTAAGGTCGGTAGGGGATACGTAGTGGAGGTCGTTTGAGCATTAAGCCGCCGATAGTCAATGACGAAACGAGGACAAAGGTCATTTTTCTTGGCCACGAGTATCACTGGAGCGTTCCATGGGGTGTCACTAGGACTGACGATTCCACACCTAACCATTTCTTCTGTTTGTCTTTCGATTTCAACCCTAGCTGCTGGAGAATGGCGATAAGGACGCTGCGTGGCTGGTTTGCCGGTGGTCTCGATGTGGTGACAAATAATGTCTGTTCCAGGTAATTTGGAAACGTCAGTGGTGAAAGGTCTCTGTGTTCGAAGAGCGTGTCGGAAAGCTGGTGGAATTGATCGGAGGTGAGCTTATCTGCATCGATCTGGAGTCCGATATCTTGTAGAATTTTGTCGCGAGCTGACTGGTCAATTGTAGCAGCCAGTGGTGTAGGTGGAGAAGATTTCGTGGGTGGTGTAGTATTCGGGGACTGTAGTGAGCTGGCGTCTGCGAGTTGGATGAAAGCGATGGGAAATCTCTTGGGCAAGGTCACGGTGGTGTTCGTGGGGTTAAGTATGTTAATGATCGAGACACATTTACTAGGTTGTACTAATATGTTAGCCACTAGAAAGGTCTGGTCAGGCGCTATCTGTAACGGTTGAATTATCGCGGCTTGACCTTGAAAATGTGGGGGGATGTGGACCGGCGCTAGAAGTACGCTGCGCGGTGCTACAGAAATTGAAGATCGCAAATGCAAAATGGCTCCTATGGGTTTCTCGTGTTTGAGACACAAGCCAACCGTCAAAAGGTCATTGAAAAACGTGACAGTACGATTACGATAATTGATCACAGCTTGCGTGTGATGCAGAAAATCGGCTCCAAGGAAGACGGGGTTGACAAGTTGGGGAATCACCAAGAAATCAAAATGTATGGTTAACCCCTGAATTTGTATGGGCAGAGAAAGTCTGCCGAGCAATTTGATCGGTTTGCGATCAGCTGCACATAACCTAATTTCTTCAACGGGAAGAAGTTTTTGGTGGTGTTTGGGCAGCTGATTGTACACTCTTTCACTGATGGCAGAATAAAAAGCACCAGTGTCCACAAGTGTTGATCTGTGCTGGTTAAAAATGAAAACTGAAATTTCGCCGGTAGTGCTGAATTTCTGGCACACGGCTGGTTGTTGGGCATGTGAAGCCGCCCAGTTGTGCTGTCTGTCCTCGAGTAAACGTATTCGAGTCGACGACGATGTTGTGGATGAAAGTGGAGATGTGTGCGAGACAAAACGATGATTTTGTCCGCGTGTGTTCAAGTGTGTTTGTCGTGAGTGGTTATGTGTGGCTTGCGATGTTGGGCGTGTAGCTCTGATGACTTCCGCTTTTGGTGGTAATGATGACGGAGTTGATTGAACAGTTGGTATCGCTGTTGTAGTTGTGGTTGTCGACGTGGTTAGCATCGTTGATTGTGCGGTTGGAATCACCGTTGTGTTCGTGTTTGATCGTGGCGATGATGTGTTGTATTGGTTACGGAGGTCGGAGTGATGATTATAGTCGTATGTGGTTATGGTCGATGATGATGATGGTACGGCTACGTTCGTTGATGATGAAGGGCAACGATGTTGTCGCTGGTCGCGTACGAATACCCGTTCGAGTTGTTGCGTTCGTACTCGTTTTCGACGTTGTGGTTGTTGTGGCTGTGGGTGGAGCTGTTGTTGTCGTCGTCGTTGTTGTTGTTGTTGTGGTTGTTGTGGCTGTGGGTGGAGCTGTTGTTGTTGTCGTTGTTGTTGTTGTAGTTGTTGTTGTTGTCGTTGTTGTGGTAGTTGTTGTTGTTGTCGTTGTTGTCGTGGTTGTTGTAGTCGTTGTTGTTGTTGTAGTTGTTGTTGTTGTAGTTGTTGTTGTTGTAGTTGTTGTTGTTGTAGTTGTTGTTGTAGTAGTAGTTGTTGTTGTTGTTGTAGTTGTTGTTGTGATGATACTGATGATGATGAATATGAGAGTGGTGGTGTTGTCGTCGTTGGTACGCGACTATGACGTTGTTGTTTGATGGTCTGGTGTGGTTTACTATGTGAGTCCGTCGAAGAAGGTGACGGGTGTTGCTGTAATTGCTATATGGAAGGTCGTCTTCAGGAACGACACATTTTAGCGATGTGGTTTACTCTGTTGCATGAAGTGCACTGCATCCCGAAAGCGGGACAGTCGCCTCTCCTATGTGCGGCTCCGCAGTTGGGACAAGTGTCGCGGAATCGTTGACTGTGGGTATTATCTGTGAATTCAGGTTGTTGTGCTGTATGAGTATGATAACGTTGCTGTGGTGGTGATCTATCGAATGGTTGGTAAGTTGGCTGTGGGTAGCGTTGTTGCTGAGTTGTTTGTCTACTGTATTGTTGTATTGTGGGTTGTGGGCAGAATTGCTGCGGATACGATTGATGTTGGTATGATTGTGAGTCGGCATGAAACTGTTGTGGATGTTGGCGTTCTTGTGGGTGGTAAGGCGAGGAGGTCGAATGTACGGGTAATGGTGATGTTTCCCTAGAATGACGACCAAATGAGCGGTACGCTTGCTCAGTTGGTTGTATGTCAAAGGACACGTGTTTGTCGCGGTGGGGTGGCCTGACTGCTGCCACCTGAGGCGTAGTGATTTCTTCCAATTTGTCCTGTATATGTTTTAAGGTGTGTGCAATCTGGGAAGAGTTTTGAGGGTCTGGCTCGAGTGCAATCTCACAAATCGAAGCCGCTTCGAGAATGTCCTCAACTGATTTCGATCCGCGTTGTAGAATCGCATGTCGAACGGTCGGGGATAGCCCGTTAAGGAGGATCATGTACGTATGATCTTTATCCAGGTGCAGCGTTTCTGCCTTCGCTAGTGAACGTGTAATAAAATCTGCTGCGGTCTCGTCCTCACGCTGACGGGAGTTCCACAAATCAGCTGTCACTTTCCACTGTTTTTGGTAAAGGGTGAAACGTTTAATGAATAACTCTGCCAGTTGTTCGAAAGTAGTGAAACGACTGTGATCTAACGTGGCAAACCACGATGCGGCATTGCCCCGGAGGGAAAGCGCAAATGCGTCAACGCAATTTTGAGTGTCTAAGTCTTGAAAACGACTCCATAACTTGAACGACCTTAGGAACGAACGCGGGCATTCATCCTTAAGTCCCTCGAAGGGGGAAGGGAGGAAAAGGCCAGACTTTACAACATGGCGTCTAGCGATGTGCGGTGTTGTAAGGGTGGGAGGGTCCCCACTTGCGGTGTGTGTGGGAGTATCCGTCCTCTGTGACGTGTGAGGTGGCGGAGGGGCGTCCCTGTTCCCATCGATTGTGTATGCAATGGGGCAAGTGGTAGCTACTTGCGTAGGATTTGGTGGATGAAGGATTTTCTTGTCCCCCTTTATCGCATAGTAACCTGCGCCTACGACCTGCTGTGCCAACGGAGGCACAGTAAGCTGTTCTGCTGAATGGTGGATCATGTGGCAGTGGTGGGCGGAAGTTGCCCCCCATGACTGAACCACCCTGTTCGTACACTATTTGGGGATTCAACGATGGCGTTGGATAATAGTCCTCTACACGCTGTATGTCGTGTTGAAACGACTGTGTGTGTCGTGAGGGCGCCATATAATTAGGTAGTGGTTGACTGTACTGGGAACTCCTTAACTGTACTACTGATGAACGATAACGGACGGCTGGTGGTTGTGATGACGATATGACGTAGGGATCCAATGTATGTGGCTGAGGGACCGTAGTGGGATATGAGGGTTGATGGTATGTCCGCATGGGACCCTGTTCCTTCGCTATTGATGGACAAGTTCTGTTGCTAGACGGTTGCCATAGCGACTCGCTTAAAGAAGGGTGTGGAGGGTGATGCTCGTATGTTTGTGAGTAGTTGCTAAGTTCCAACTGCATCGTCCCAGGATTAGTGGAGGCCACATGTGTGGGTGCCTGTTGGATGATGGGACAAGATGGTGCTGGTCTTTGCTGATGAGTTTCGCGGAAGGCGACGGTGTTTGAAGATGGTAATGGATGAAAGGGATTAAGTGATGGACCGACATCTGTGGTCAGCATTGGAGGGGGTCGGTTATCTGAGTGTGAGTCGGTAACGCCGGTGGTGATGGGTGGAGGGAGATGACTGCGTTGGTGTTCCATGCGAGTCTGCAAATTAGTGTGTTGGCCGCATTCTGAAACTGGTGCCAGCGGTCGGAATGATCGGGATTCCGTAGGAAAGACGATCGGTGGATTGTGGTCCATAACAGAATTATACCTGTCCGACTGAACGTTTGTCGGTAAAGAGAGATAATGAACAGGGGATGGCGATGCATCAATGCGGCATTCCACTGCTGTTATAATTGATGGTTCACCCGGTGTTGGGGATGTCGGTGGTTCGTGAACGGCTGTGGATTCATTCCAGGCAGATATGTCATGCTCTGATAGTTTCTGATGTGAAGGCCTAGGGGGTACGGAGTGGTCGGGAATTTGGTCAGCTGTGTGTTGTGGGGAGGTAACGAAGGGAATCTGTTGCAGGTCATAATGAACAGACGGTGGTGTGGGCGAAGATAGCTCGTAATGGATGGTCGTAGGGTGGGAGGCTAACCGACCTCCTGTTGTGTGTAAATCATGATCAGGCCTTCCCTCTCTGGGCGAAATGTGCGGAGGGGTCTTAGACATGAATTCTTCACGAGGTGAACCTAAACCAGATGGATGATCAAGGCGGCGTGGTGTGCGGGGTGCAGATGATTGTAAGTTAACTTCGACAGATGATGGACCAGCTATTGACTGAAGCTTGCTTCTTGTGTTATGACTAGGTCCACCATAGGAACGTAGAAGTCAACTGGGATTGAAGAGAATCTTTGGTGGGGATTGGTTGGCCATTGTGCGTTATAGAAGTTAGTAGTGTAATGGATTGCCAACCGTAAAACTAGTGTGAAACTCGTTAAATGTGAAACAAACAATGAGAGTTCCTTGTACAAGAAAATGTTCCTGCCGACTGGCACTGTCTGTGTCAGTCTCAAGGCTTAGCAAAGGTGAGGGCAACGACAATGGGCTGTGTTCTCACGTATAGTCGTTATTCGGTAGCTATCTAGGCGGAATACCTAGCAGATGCAGGAGAGAGTTGGGTGGCAAATGAACTCGATGTTAAAGGACGAAACGAACCCACACGGTTCTCTAATTGTGAGGCGCAATATAAAGTGTGGTATGGTGTACGTGTATGTGTATATGTGTGCATGTATGTATGTGTGGAAGGTCAGACGTCGCTGCTCTGTTTTTCTCTATTCTTAAAACTGTAATGTTTGACGGTGGTTAGGGTGGGAGCGCTTCTGAGTAGAAGGCCTAAAAAGGGTGGCGCTATATAAAATTGCTGTAATAATACTAATAACGATAAGGTATGAAGTAGGGATGAGTAGTAGAGCAGATGGTAAAATAATTAGGATGAACGCACGCAAGGAACGAACGGATACGAGTTAATGATTGATTTCGAAGAGACTAGGTGGGATAAATTAGTAGGTGGTCGAGAATTTAGGCCACAGAAGTAGGAAAGCGGGTGATGATTAGTAGCACAGGTGCAGGATGAGTGCAAAGATGTATGTAAGTAGCTGTATGTGTGTTGAAGTATGAAGGTTGGTATGGCGCTTTATAAGTGCCCAGTTACTCGAGTGTTATACAAATGAACTGGTAATCGAATTGTAACAGCGACAATAGTAAATGGTACCGCATAAATGTGCTTAACTATCTAAGTGAAACTAAGACAAGAAGCACAGAGTGTGGTTGTATATAAGTGGTGTACTTAGCCTGCTAGGCCTTTATGAATCAAAATGAATGACTATGTCTATATGAATTGATGATGGTGAGAGATAATGCAAAGCGATTGAGGAATATGACTATCCTTACTAATGTCCGTCGAAGTGATTAATTTAAGCACAGTGGATTCGGAGATCAAAAGATATAGTAAGTAATAGCAAGAGGGTTATACTTGATTGCTCGATCACCAGGCGCAATATAAATTGTAACAACGTGCCCACAGTGTTGTTAGAAATGCTATGTCATCCACAAGGATAGGGATAGTACAACAAGGATTGGGTGTGTAATGGAGAGTGCCCTGCTCTGAATGTATGTATGTATATATATATATATATGTGTGTGTGTAAGTGTGAATGGATTTATGTGTGGATGAGCGATCAAGGAATCGGTGATGTTAGCGAGAATCTATCGTGTCTGGTGCTGTCTGGCGCTAAATAGTCTCATCGAGTGATGGTTATCGCCGGCGGAGAGTAAAAACGACCAGAGTGATCAGCCACGAGCGAAAACCAAACAACTTATGCCAGAGGAAATGAGTGAATGTATGTGACGTGTTGAGACGACTTAGTTATGCAATACAGGAGTAACATAATCAATGAAACTGGTAAGCAAAGAGTGTTTGAACGTGAAGCTGTGCACAAGAAGGTGTGTTTGTATGTGTGTAGGGATGAATAATAAATTTGGACTTACCTGACGTTGTGAGTGATGAGCTGAACGCCCAGGTATCGGAAATGGCGATGAGACGTCCGTCCGTGAGGTCCGGCTGTCTGTGGTGTGCGGCAGGAACTCGAGAGGGTGATTGGAAGTAGCGTAACTAGCTGTAGATTGATGGATGAGACCGTTCGTCTGGTGGTAATAAGTTGTGAAACTTCTGATGAACGTTGAACGAACTTTGCGAGGCGGTGAAATCACGCGACGGATTAATAATACGAAAACGCCTGTTGTGAGGTGATGACTGAGGAGAGATGTTACGAATGATGTACTTAATTAATCAACGCGAAGACGGTGATCATTGTTAACTAACTGCAGATGGAGTACATGAGATATGATGATTAGGAAAACGAATATAGAACTGTACGATATAAGACAAAAGATAATAGATAAGATGATAAAACTGAGGAGAAAAAATTTGGTAGCTCTTCTTATAATTACTCATTCGAGGGTTTAGGCTGTGAAACCTCTATTAGCTCGGGCAATGGCAAACGGTCCTGTGGTGTTTCGCGCTGGTAGACAATTATATAACCATCGCCAATAGGGAAAAACGAATCTGTATCAACATTCTGAAGAAGATCAGGAAGGTCTGACGGTGGTGAAGACATGAAAAAAACAGGTCTAGTGAATAAAAAAATGAATAAAGTTTGAGGTGCGAAAATCGTGGTTCTCCACCATGTAAGAACACTGTTGCTCTACTTAGACTAGCTCTACTATTATATCAGACGTTGACGAGTAGATTATGCTAAAGGAAACTAGCTACACATGAAGAGTAGACACATGATAGTTCAGATACAAACTATCTTTATCAAGTACAAAGAAGAAGAGGTAATAATAATAATATATATATATAATGATTGTGACTAATACATAACTGTTACATGTACTTACTAATGCGAGTATGGGTGAGATGATAATGTCCAAACCCTAAGATGATACGAGTTGACGAGCCTGACAAGATAGTTAGAGTTCTTCGGAAGTCAGACTGCAAGGTTCCTAACAGTGCTCTAGCATATAAGTGAGTTTCCTCAGCCAAAAAGGAAACTGGCCTATCCTAGAACAGACTACTTTGATTGGCTAGTTACTGACCACTCAAGGATCAACTATTGACCACTCTAGCAATGAGGGCTAACTGCAACTGCTAGAGCCTACACGAGTGACTGACAGAACCTATACTGTCAGAATTAGTGAATGTTCAGCTAAACCTAATGTATAATAATGATCTATATATATAAATTGTTCGAGGCTATCTATTGTAATGTAATGTACAGAATTATCACGGTTACAGTACAAAGGAGCGAGGAACAGAAGGACGCGGGTTGAATACCCTCTGGCTCCGCCTTCATCTCCCTAGGGGGACGAAGGTAAGATGAGCAGCGGTAGGTCGGATCGACTGCCACACAGTTCTATCGACCCCTGCTTAGCTTGTTATCCTCTCATCCAACTACTTCATGTAATCATATTGCGGTTGTCCAGGTGGAATTGACTAAAGGAATATTATAGAAAGCTGTTCCAATCAGGATGATAATGAAGGCAATGAAGGTAAACCTGTCTTCAACCGGATGCAAGTGCATCAGCAGAAAGATCAGATAACCGTTTCCATCTCCATAAAGGCTTTGGATGACTCAACACCAGCTACACCACCAGTCACTTTAAGTTCAACAAAGCGCGTTGTCTCATCAAGCCAAACGTTACAAGCACAGTAATCCAATACAGGACTGTCCTTTGGTCTACCATTGACACTCATCACACGTGAGGTCATAGACGAGTGAGGCGGCAATTCAACATTTCTGAATTGATTAAATGAACTTTTCACAGTAAAGTACTATAACCTTTTTCTAGAAATAGAAACTAGACGAACTGGCCGAAGGTAGACACCAATGACCGGAAATAGCAACATCTCGTTCTCCTCGCGTATCTTAATATAATATATGAACAATTGCTTGATGAAATACGGCACGCCGTCAATCCCCTTTGAGTGATGGAGGCAAACCCCTATCCAAAGTGCCAGGAAGGCAAGATATTCCCCTCTAAGACGCAAAAATGTTCCCATTCCTACCTGAAATTGGAGGCATTTGCCTCCGGACAAGCCCTATCAGGACGCCTCTAAAATACGGCGCGATAAAACATCACATCGCCTGCTGAATTAGGCTACAAGGCAGCACAATGCAATTCATACATGTGTGAACTAAGGCAGGGAACTTGCAAGCAAAACTTTTTACAATTTCAGTTCAATGTCGCCTTGGTTTGTGTTTCGTCAAGTTTCGCTTAATTGTCACAATTTTGTCGTAGTTTCCTACGTCAGCGTAATTTAGTTTTGGTTTTAGATTTCGTTGACGAAAATTTTCACTTTTCGTTGATTGCAATTTTCGTTTTCGTTTTCGTTGACAATGACAACACCATAAATACCGTGGTTGGAGTGTAATAATTTCAAAAGAGCATGCGGTACTAATTGTCTTAATTTAGAACGAATGACATTTGTTTGACTAAAGACTGAATTTTCGAATGTGCCGAGGCTGTGGCGACTGTAGGCCTATGTCTTATCTACCGAACTCTAATAATTTATCTAATCTTTAAGGTTTTGACATTATGCATCTTTTGCATGTTGTTTTCAGCTTATGCTTATGTTAGTTAGTATCTGTTATTTGTCTCCCTGATGCTTGATTCACCACCTCAAATATCCTGTTGCACACTCAGTTATCTGGCTCTGATGCAGTAGGCCTACATAAGTTACTCTTCCTAAAAGAAGAGTTACGTAATTCAAATTTCATTATCTGCACCAACAATATCCATTCAATGGGCAGCTGCAGTAGTGAAAGTACTCACGTCAAATTTTAACGAGGGTCAAATGTCGTTATAATAACCGGCAAACACCTTAGGCCTAAATTGAATACCTGGCAAAACACTTGTGTATTTTTTAAAAGTATTGATCGGCGCGTGCTTTTAAGTAACCACAGTGTACCTTGAGCTTATGTTTATGTTCAATGACTTCACTTGAGACCCTGTCCTCGCCGGCTCAAAAATGTGGAACATTTTGTACATGTTGGTCTAGCACACTTTCTAATTATATTCGTTTCTACTCTAAATTGTTTCTACTCTAAGTTGTTTTTCACAGATTTGTTGTCAACTTTTGTTTCGTCGACATCTGTGCTCAGAATCTCGATGGCCTTCTGTTGCTGTAAGAAACCAAAGCACGTGGAAGAGAATGAAGTTAAAGAAGTAAAGACTGGTAAGTTAAGGAAAAAGTATTTCTTATCCATAATCTATTTCAATTTCAACATTAAATTGTCTGGACAGTTACTGTCAACGTTTATCTTCAAAACCCACGAACGTAATAATTGTATGTATCATAATATTTAATAATTGTGGTGCAAGATAATCGTACGATGTCAACTCGGCTGATGTTCATAGTCTACCATCAACAAATCCCCGATAAGTTTCTCCGTTGTCCGTGTATGTGGACCTGCGGTTGACTTTTGCCTATGTGACACTTTTTAGTAATTATCTGAGCACAGTGTGCTATCTAATGTTTACTCTTTGTGAACTTTAGCACTGTCCTTGATAACATCAATGGTAGGCTACTTCGTGAGATAGGCCTGCCTAAGGGTCGTTAGGTTAAACGATTAGAGACAGGCCTACTAAAAAATATGTGCATGCATACACGCGTATAGACATGCATTTATATAATTATACAATACACATGGATAGACTGTAGGCCTATATATTGGCCCATATACGCCTATGAAGTGTTTAAGACATATTCTCGGGATATATTGGATAGACAGAGGGGAAAACAAATGGGTGTTGGAAGCTGTAAATATGAAAAGAATTTTCTTATAGGTGCTGTAAAAGAACGAAGATGAAGTATTTTGGACATGTTCCGAGGAAAGAAGAGAGCGGCATAGAGAAAGAGATAATACAAGAAAAAATCGAGGGAACTAGAGGAAAAGAAAGACAATGAACAAACTGATTGGATATTATCAGAAAATAAACGAATATACATGTATACATATATACATACGTACATACACACACACATACATACATACATACATAACACACATAACACACATAACATACATACATACATGCTTGTATACATACACAGAAACATACAGGGAAACATACAGGGAAACATACAGGGAAACATACAGGGAAACATACAGGGAAACATACAGGGAAACATGCACAAGCGTGAAAATCACTTTCTATGTCCACAAATTCCATGAACAATGATATAAAAGAACGATGCAATTTTCCATCAGCTGAGCCAAAATTGTTACTAAAATCTTAAATAAATCATTGCATAGTGCTGTCATCTATCGGTACAGGCAGTTATTGCAACTCGTTGCTCAACGACTTTTCCTTCTTATTTTCTCTGCTTGTGATATTCAGGCTTACTACACGAAGAGGAGGAACATGACCAGCCTACAACTTCCGATTCAAAGTCTAAGCCCTTAGGTAAAATTTTATGTCTCAATACTTTGTTATAAAATAGTTAAGACAGCTCGACACGAAATGAAATAAATGACGACACGGTATTCGAACATCTAATGAATAATATGATCTCTCTTAGAATCGCGCTTTTGCTCAGACGTCTTCTTTCGCAATATAATTTCTTTTGTTATCACCCGTTCACCGAATTACAATTCGTTATTGTTAACTGAGAATATGTGAGGCTTCAGGAATTCGTGCGCAATTTTCAAGAGATGGGGATACAGACTACGCAGTGGTCCAGTGGTTGGCGTATGGGAATGTCAATCAACTGGTTGGTAACTCCGCCTACGCCTCCAAGTCAATCTACAAGAACATTCAATATGAATCCTGATTGTGTGAAGATCAGGCGTTGAGGAGAGGACTGGCTACTGTCATGCCCACGTGCAGAAGCAAAGAAGAATAATTAAAAAATTTTCTATGCTATATATTGCACTTAGATTAAGGTACGCTTTGTTTTCATAGACAGAGAGAACTTGAAACCGTATTACACGTGGCATATCCAGTCACGCTGTATTAGACAGTTATTATTACCGCATATGAGTAGATACCTTGAAAGGGCGCTATATCAATCATTTTTATTGATTGATTACTTCACTTGCGGTGTAAAAACCGGAGAATTAAACACCACTATACTGGTTATGATAGCGGCTACCCTCCCTCTGCTCGGTAATGGGGTCTAATGACGGGGGCCGCGGGGGCGCTGACGGATGGTGGCGTAGCGGTGGTGTTGGTTCGGTGGTTGTGGTGTAGGAGTGGAATGAAGTTGTCGGGTTTTGATAGTAACAAATAGTTTTCGTTTATTGCATTCAAACTGACACAGCGTATGAATATAGCACCGCATGAACGGATGATTGTAATTTATTATGGCAACTATGCAAGGCGCCCACCACGTCTACAGCTGATTTAACAAATTTACCATAACGTACATCGCCAGAGACCAGAGTGGTGGTGGTGATGATGACGTAGGTTGATGACGACATGAATTTGTTCCATCCTTCGGCTCGTAACTAATTCCAGGAACAGGAATATATTCACACAGCGCATTGTTTCACATGCTCTTACGTCCAGTAACATTAGACGTTCATCGATCACGATACCTGCGTTGTAATAATTCATCGTAGGCGTTGGTTTCCTGTTGTTTTGTCCCATGTGCAGAACATGATGCTTCTGAGAGCCTGCTGCGGGCTCCGTATAAATGGACATACAATTAGCACTGGCAGGCATTTAATTATAGAAGATATGTGGCTATTGTGATTGGTTCATAATAACTTACAATTACATATATAAGAGACCTGTATGTTCAATGAATGCATGCAATCATAAATGCATGTATGTATGCATACATACTTTTTGTACAAACATATATATATATAAATATACATATATAGATGCTTATGAGGAAAACAGGAAATGATCACACATAAACATATACATATATAAGGCCTACATGCGGTACATAAAAACATAGATAGGAGAATACATTATATACATAAATATATATATGTACCCACATGTACCCACCTTGTATATATATATATATCATATATATATATATATACAAGGTGGGTACATGTGGGTACATATATATATTTATGTATATATATATATCATATTATGTACCATATATATACCATATATATATATGGTACATACGCACGCATAACATTTCTATATTATACGGTACAAGGTGGGTACATGTTATTGACCAACTGTTAACAGACTGTGAATAGGAGTTGGCGTTACTCTTAACAGTTTCTGAACTATGTAAAGGCATTTTCAATACATGAACACATTTTCCGAATTCACATTTCCAAGTTAATAGACGAGTGAGCGAAAGCCTTGCTCAGAAGTCAATTATGGAATTTTTTTAAAAATTACCTGGGTTCGTATAGAATGCGGTTGTCAAGATATATCCACAATTTGCTGCCTTTATAGTGTAACAAAGTTAAAGGGTTGTGAACGAGATGAGGAGCTTATGGTAAGGGGAATGCTCTCGGTCCAGCACATTTTTATCGACGACAGCCACAGATTTATGCGGGCAAAGGGAATGTTGAAGAAGTTAGAATTGCTATAATGAGGTGACGATGTATGTCTGGGTTAAATTGAAAATAACATTGGAACTCTAATGGCAGTAAATTTAAATTGTGAATCTATCGATACCCAACTAATTACTGATCCTATTTAGAAGCCAAGACTAATTTTGACGGAGGTCAGTGTAATAATAATAATAATAATAATAATAATAATAATGACAAAAATGATAATAATAAAAATACTACCTCTACTACTACTACTACTAATAATAATATTAATAGTAATAGTAAACCTTATCTGTAATGTGTTTTAGTTGCCATGCAGGTGAGAGGTTTGTTAGACGTTGGTGAAATGTCTGCCACAGGAGTGGCTAAACTAAACGGAAGCATCTACATCCTTTGCAGGAACCCTTCGTCGATCGTAATCCATCGCGATGTGCCTCCTTTCGATCGAACTGGGGAGGTCAGTCTGGAGGACCTGGAGGCACCCAATGACATGGCATCCAGCGTCAAATCCAACTCCCTCTATCTGACCGACTGCAAGAGCAACCGCGTCTATAAGGTGACCATACCATCGCACGAGGTCAGTAGTTGGCTTGAAGGCATCGGTTATCCGCACACCCTGACAGTGACCAGTCCAGACGACCATTTGCTCGTCGTGAAGTTCGGAAGTCCATCCAGTCTCGAAATCTACGGAACGGATGCCGTCGAGCCGGTGAAGGTACGAAGCATACAGCTTCCGGGTGAGATCGAGTACCCGAAGCACGCCGTACGCTCTTCCGGTTTGAACTACATCGTCAGTGGGAAAGCCAAAGAGAGTGCTGCATGGGGAGTATTTGAACTGAGCGTTGACGGAGAGATACTGCGTCGCTTCACTCGTGACACACACCTGACGGAGCCTTACCATTTGGCGATTGACTCAGCGGATCGAGTGGTCGTCGCTGACTGCTGGAATAACCGGCTGTTGGGCATCGATGCACAGTTGAGCCACAGCGAGGAGCTTACGCTCAAAGATTGCAATGGACTGAGGTGGCCGTGGAGGTTGCAATACGTTGCCAGTGACAACCAGTTGCTCGTTCTGCAGCACGATGGAAAGGTGGGGAGAGGAGGTGGGGCAGACGGAGAAAAGGATGCGGTGGAAGAAGGAAAGACAAAGACTGGAGAAGATGGAGGAGCAACGACAGAAGAAATAAAGTTAGTGAAGAACGACGAAACGGAGAGAAAGACAGCAGAGGAAGAGAAAACGAAGAACGGCGCTGAGAAAGAGACAGAGGAAACGACAGCCAAAGAGGAGAAGGCAGATAAAGAAGAAGGCGATGAGAAGGTAATAGTAAACGAGAAGGAGGACGAGAAGACTGAAGTAGAAGACAAGAAAGGAGGAGAAAAAGATGAAGAGAAGAAAGCCGAAGAGAAGAAACAACAGGAGAAGAAAACGGACACAGGTCATGGTGTCGTTTATATTTGTAGTTACATTTGAAGTCTCGACATTATTCAGGACAAGAAAGCATAGCGTAGCGTGTCGTTTTGCTAAGAGACAGTATCGTCTTCTTCAAACATAGCAATCTAATTATTTAAGTTACAATGGATGGACATACAAGCTCTTTCAACAATCTATCAAAGTGGACTTGTCTTTTAGATAATTTATCTGATTGCGGCTTGGTTATGGTGGTCTGTCGGATTCGCATTGTGCAAAAGAAATCATTAATAATACTGATCATAATAAAAAGTTTTCATATTTTCTTTAAAAAATGAAGCGATCCCTTCAACGACCCCTTAGAGTCTATAATTATATGACCACACAGGAGATCATGTTCATTAATATTTTACATAGACGGTAATTCAGACCTTGCCACGCAATATACATGTATAATTAGCCTCATACCTATTAAAACCAACATAGTCAATTGTTACCTGCAGACTAGTCAGCAGATATACAAGAAAGAAAATTTTATTATTATCTTTTATACCGTATTATTCGGCAATTTTCTTGGTTGGCTTAAAATGACACAAAACGAAAGTCAACCAGTCATGAAAGTCTTTCTGACTAAAAGGTGAAAGGGTCAAATTGCTATCTATTTCTCCATAATACATAGATTATTTGGAAAGATTATAATCGTATGACTATATATATATATATATATATATATATATATGCGTGTCGCTGAAATTGTATCTCACGAACTCATCTACATCATAACCGCTAAAAACAAATTTCTACGAATTTCATAAGACGCGTAATTACTCTCAGCTGTTGTTTCGCCAGGATGCGTGAGCGTTTTATACTCATCAAAGTAGTGGGCGGAGTATAATGGTTCGGTTTACTTCAATAACCGCGTACATTATAGTGCGCCGTTAATTACTGCGTGTTGTTCATTGGCTGGTCGATAAAATCGGTTCTAGTATAAACTAAGTTTAAATGCCAGTATTTAAGAAACAGATACCGTAGAATATTTATATGTTTATTGTGTGTTCTCTTCGCTCCCATGTGCGCGGTTATAAATGGCGTGGTAATGATCGGTGCGGTAAAAAAAACGCGCGGTAATTAACGGCGCGGTATTGTGCGCGCGGTTATTGAACCTCGACGTTCTTCGTCAATTCGTCTAAACTAAGCTTACTTCACCTAAACTTACTTCACCTAAACTTACTTCACCTAAACTTACTTCACATAAACTTACTTCACCTAAACTTACTTCACCTAAACTTACTTCACCTAAACTTACTTCACCTAAACTTACTTCACCTAAACTTACTTCACCTAAACTTACTTCACCTAAACTTACTTCACCTAAACTTAGTTCACGTGCAGAGTATGGGTCGTCTAGACTATACTGTGCGAATAATTATTGAATATCATGATTTCTACGAACTCCAGTAGAAATATTTCATTTGAGACAATGTCTCTAATCAAACAATAATTTATTTATTCATTTACTTTTGTTCAATCATACTTAGAATTCAATATGTGTTTCCGGCAGTCAAGGCTGTAATGATGATCAATTCGGATCAGGTCTACGACGCGGTAAACATAAAATAATAATTCTAGAATCAATCATTGGTCTTATCGAAGCATAGTAATAATTGATTTATAATCAATAATTGATTTGTAATCATAGCTAATCTAGTGTCAAAATTGCTATCTCTAACTGTTCATTGATAGGTGATTAAACTGACTAAGCGCATTCATTTAAAAGTATTTGAGACAATGGTCTTTCGTGTAATACTATTTATGGAGGCAATTATATAGATTATATTCATTCATTAATTATAAATATGCATATACATGTATATATATATATATGTAAGGACAGAGATAAACGCATTGAGTTGAACAAATAATTAAGTGAATTTGTCAGTAAGTTGGCGAATAAGTAAATTAATAAGATCTCACCCAAAGATTTTCATATAGCCTATACAAGACAATCCCAGAATCTTTATGTTTTCTAGGTATCTCCGACATTTTAAAAGTTATTGCACGTGAATGACAAGCGGTTAAGAATATTGTCCATGTTCGAAGGCAGTTTCCAAATCATGTTAGCAAACATCCCATATACAACAGATGTATGCGATGTCCCAACAGTCTGCAACGAGAAGACAAAACAACATGTAACACCCCTTTCCAGTTTACTAATTATGTAATTACATAATCAACGCGAATATGTACACTTTTGTCCATTTGATTCATTTTCATAAAATAAAATATAATTTTTATGCAATTGTTATAATTTTCCCAGAGGAACATCATAATGACCCCACAGGATTGCAAACATTAATAGAGAAAATCCAAGAAAAAAGTACAGCTATATATGTAAACAGAGGCGAGAAGAGAATTTACGAGACAGTATATGACATACATAGCCAGGATATAAAGACATTAATTACATTAAAAAAGATGACATAAATAGCCAGGGTATAAAAGAAAATGAAAGAGATGCATACATGAGACAGAGGAAGTGGTAGAAACAGAGATATCGAGACGGATGGATGGATACAGGAATAGATGTATAGATGCAATCGTGGATAGGTGGATATGGTGGAAGTGGAGGTGGGAAGGAAGGGCAGAAATTGAAGGAAGAAAGGAGGGAAATGCTGAATATGAGAGGGTGGGAATGAGAGGGGGTTACGATTGGTCTCTTCCAACTGACCTTGGACTTCTGATTACCATTTCACTTGACCATCGTCAGCTGGCGTCTTTTGCGTTGCTGCTCTACATAAATCAATGAATTGCGGTGGGGCTGGTTTCAATATTTACCTGCGCTGCGCTTTCGATGTAATAGCGTTGTTTCGCAAACCCTGTCCCATCCTCAGAAGTCTCTCCACTGGCACCATCTATGGCCAGACAAGTAGAAAATATACAGGAGTACTCAGTATTCTGTGATATCCAAATGACGTTCGGGAGCATTTGACTCCGACTTATATCTGCATTTAGAACCAGTCTGGCGATGTTCTGGAGTTTTGAGGTTGTTGTTACAGCGCATTTCGCTGATTCTCACCGCCATCTGATGAAGATAAACTAATGGATGGCGCTGGACAATAATTGTGAGCTAATGACTTGCAGTGTCCACGAAACAACCGATTCAGAGGGATCGAACCTGCACTCTGTACACTACAAAACAAGCTCATAACCAAATGGTTCCGTTTCCAACAATCGGTGACAAACTCGTGGGATGGGCTCATAATTATTGGCACATTTTGTGTATAGATAGAGCGCACTATTTTGAATTGTGGATTAGGACCATTTCTAAACATAGAATAACTGAGGTCTTTGTCGCCATCCATACTATATTGCGGTCCCTCTGAATAAACTGGTGCCCAGCACCTGGCGATGAAGTAGTGCTTTAGAAATGTTGAGTTTGCGATCACGATTAAATATAAATTACAGAGGAGCATTGTATTAATCGATCTTGAAATTTCAATGCATGCTGTTTTTATACAGTGCCCGAAAAGGTAAGTTGTGGAAACAAAGCTTTGAAATGATAATAATGACAATTGCGCATATTTGTATGTTACCATATGTTGCTTCTATATGACTTCTTCATATAGACTGGATGGAGTGGATTCAAATGGGAGGCTACTAGAATACAGTATTAACTGGCAACAGTTAGCAGGTACGTTACAGTACATTACACTGTCAACAAAATGCTTGCGCCTATTTATTTTGTAAAGTTGGAGAACTAGAGAATGGAGACAAATGCTGAAACAATTCACGGATGTCTGTATGATAATAATATTATTATGTGCGTATGTTGCTATGTGTGGGAGAGTGAGGCATTATTAATTCATTATGTCTACTTCTGTCTACTAACGGTCAAGTCATGTCATGGATTTGTGCGTGGGTGTGTGTGAGCATGTGTGCTTTTGCTCTATAGGCGTTTAATATTTATATATCTAGACGCCAATTTAGTTTTTTTCACAGGTAATGACAAGAGAGAAAGAGAGAGAGAGAATGAAAGAGATACATACAGACAGACAGCGATAAAGAGTTACATACAGAAATGAATAGTGGGAGTTTAGGAAACGGGTAGATACAGAGAGAGAGAGAGAGAGAGAGAGAGAGAGAGAGAGAGAGAGAGAGAGAGAGAGAGAGAGAGAGAGAGAGAGAGAGAGAGAGAGAGAGTGAGCCAGACCGATGCAGGCGGACATTGATTAGCCATTGTTCCCGTGAGAGAACCTTAAGGGGATGTGTCCATGAAACGATATCTATTCGGGATTTCGGTTTCCTTCACATGAGAGAGAGAAGAGATGACAGACTTAGCATTCACTTCAGGCAGACAATCTCCGAGCTTCAATAGATCTCCAGCCAATCTATGCTTCACCGAACACATGGCGCAAACTTTTACCATCATCAGTCACAACCCACATCTCGTCCTTCGTTCCTTTACCACTGCCGATCTAACCCCATCTATCACATATGCATTGTTCTTAGTTTAATCAACTAATTGCTGCTGATTAATTGATTAGCTGATCTCAATTCATAGATTTATTTTCAGATAATGTTAAATGAAATATATTTGCTTGACTAGGTTAAGAGGAGCAGGAGATACAGTGTTTTTGGATAGGAGCAGGAAGAAGATAAAAGGAAGAAAGAAACGATAGGATTCGCTATTGAGAACACGCAAACGGAAGAATGACAGAAAGATAGGAGGAGGGGAGAGAGAAAGAGGGAAAGATAGAGGGAGGGAGAGAGAGAGAGATAGGTAGATAGATAGATAGAGAGAGAGAGAGAGAGAGAGAGAGAGAGAGAGAGAGAGAGAGAGAGAGAGAGAGAGGAAGAGACAGAGACAGAGACAGAGAGACAGAGAGACAGAGAGACAGAGAGACAGAGAGACAGAGAGACAGAGAGACAGAGAGACAGAGAGACAGAGGGAAAGATTGAGAGAGAGAGAGAAAGAGAGAGAGGGAAAGACTGATAGAGAGAGACAGAGGGAAAGATTGAGAGAGAGAGAGAAAGAGAGAGAGGGAAAGACTGATAGAGAGAGACAGAGGGAAAGATTGAGAGAGAGAGAGAAAGAGAGAGAGGGAAAGACTGATAGAGAGAGACAGAGAGACAGAGAGAAAGAGTAGTGAAGAGAGGGGAAGATGATAAAGAACTATTGAGAGAAGAAGCGGAAGTAAAGTAAAGGAAGCAGAAAGCGAGATGGTGGAGATTAGTGCGGAAATTAATAACACTAAATAGGAATAGAAGGAGGTGGCGTATGGCGGAGGATGGGTCTAGGTGATTTCCCTCCGGACATTCCCCACGACATTTTCCCCCGCAATTCCCCCCCCCCCGGGCATTTCCCCCCTAGGACAATTCCCCGGACATTTCCCCCATATGTAAGTCACATTTTCCCAAGGTCATATATTCTATACCAAAAAACCTCTGCGACGTTCGCACTCGTAACTAATCACATTATTCGCAAATTTTTTTGTTTAACGTAAAAAAATCCATTCAAAATAACTTTGTTTTTTCCACGTATACTAGCTATAGTTTCCAACTCCATCTCGACGGTTTTCTCGAAACTGTTTCTTTAACAAATTCGTGGCACATCATATAGCAACAAATTGTGCAAACATCTACACTTTATTAAACATTTACTTTAGGCATCAAAGTGAGTGAACATCAATTAATTGATACTCAAAGCATCTCAAATTACACAGTACATAAACAGTCTTCCAATGTCCAACACCAATCGCTCTGACAAAGAATTGAATGCTTTGAGTCAATAAATTAAGACTCCATTAATTAAGACTCAAAGCATGTCAGATTAAACAGTCTACCATTCTTTCTAACAAAGTGACTGCTTCTGTAACTTATTTAGTAAATATCACTTTATTAATTAATTAGCTTGTTTATTAATTAAGCAGTAAACAGTCTACCAATGTCCAGCACCAATCTTTCTAACATGGGTCAGTAATCAAAAGGGAGAAATCTCCGGGGGAAATGTCCTACGGGGGGAATTGCCCGGGGGGAATTTCCGGGGGGAATTGCCCGGGGGGAATTTCCGGGGGGAATTGCCCGGGGGGAATTTCCGGGGAGAATTGCCCGGGGGGAATTTCCGGGGGGAATTGCCCGGGGGGAATTTCCGGGGGGAATTGCCCGGGGGGAATTTCCGGGGGGAAATGTTCGGGGGGGGAATGACCTGATCCCGCGGAGGATAAGAGGAGGAGGCAGGAAGGGTAGGAAAGGAAGATGAAGAGATAGTCTAGACAAAGAGTGAAGTTGAACAGAAAGATGATTCTAGGGTTTGAATAACTTTGATGCAGAGAAGTTTACTCAGTGTACAATATTACAGAGTTTAAATGACTTCGAGAAAATAATTTCAGTTCGTTGTTAGATTCTTAACTTAAGGAATTTCGCGAATGATGGCCGTGCCGTCGGGTGGAATAAACACTCAGGCAGTCTCTAATTCCCGATCGTTCTTCCTGACTAGTGAAGAAATAAATTATTGATCGAATGTCAGCCAGATCTTTCTAGGAATCAGATGACATTATTCAATGCTATAAGTTGCCCCCAGCAATAACAAATTTTAGCACCTTAATATCCAATTTCAATGACAGGGCGCGTTGGAAACGATGATGATGATGACGACGACAAGTACGGCGGCGACGTTGCCCTTTCGTCCAACCATCCATAACTCATTTATACGTACATACATACATACATGCATACATACATACATACATACATACATGCATACATACATATATATATATATACATACATACATACATGCATACATACATACATACATGCATACATACATATATATATATATACATACATACATACATATATATACATACATACATACATATATATACATACATACATACATACATGCATACATACATACATACATACATACATACATGCATACATACATATATATATATACATACATACATACATGCATACATACATACATACATACATGCATACATACATATATATATATATATATACATACATACATGCATACATACATATATACATGCATACATACATACATACATACATACATATATATACATACATACATACATACATGCATACATACATACATACATATATATACATACATACATACATACATATACATACATACATACATACATACATACATACATATACATACATACATACATGCATACATACATACATACATACATATATACATGCATATATACATACATACATACATATACATACATACATACATACATATACATACATACATACATACATACATACATACATATACATACATACATACATGCATACATACATACATACATACATACATACATACATACATACATATACCCTTGTACGTATGTCAATACAAGTGTAACGGAGAACTAACTATATTTATACCCATGTGTGTGCATGCCCACATTCATAATAAATGTGCACACTTGCATGAATATGCACTTACACTCATTGGTCATAAAAGGAGCATGCATGCATATTACATGAGCTAGATCGATCAGCTGTCAATGCACCGAATGACCCTACGACCTGTCGCTTGACCTACCTCTTCCGTCTTTGACTTGAGCCAATTCATCTGCATCATCAGCCGACGGATGTCCTCAGCATCTCTCTCAACGCTTCTCCCATCCACCATCGAATATCCCGAGGTCAAGGTGAAGGTCAGGAACGGTTCGGCGCAGAGCAGAAAGCAGACGATTACTTTAACCATTGTGATCATCTTTGCCTTTCACTGAGAGATTCACTGGACCACAACTGCTGCGTTCCTCTGCCACAAAATAACTTCTCTTCTGTTCAATCGTCGTCTTATTAACCTATGGATCTATGGTCTGTGTGTCTGAATGCCAGTAGCAGGTCTCTTTTCTTTCATTCGCTGCGGTCCTTTGCTGCTGCTTTTGTTCTCAGCTGTTTTGGTGGTATACATATATGCATATGTATATGTGTGTGTGTATGTATGCATGTATGTGCGCATTTAGGTTGATGGGTAGGTCTTGTTATAATGTATCGTATGCATGAAAAATAAATTGCATGCGAGGGCGTTGTTTGTGATTCGTCCGCAGCTGATTCTACACGTATGAACATGCATTCACTCATTCATTCATTCATTCATTCATTCATTCATTCATCATTTAATACTATCCTCGTTTTATTTGAAACTGACAAATCGCAGCATGATTGCAAGTAAATTATGAGCGGATGACGGCGAGTTATTACAGGAGTCGTATTTAACTGTCGACAACGATGCAAGGCGCCTAATACGCTATCTAATTCAATAATCTAATTCAACCAATGTCACCGTCTAAGGAACTAAGTTGTTAACCTTAGGGGTAGCTGGACTCGAACACTCTTCTAGTATTCAGCATTTTATCTGTTGTTCTAAGGACCTTCCACCTACCTGCCTGCCTTCCTACGGTTTAGGTCAATGATGACACTCCAATACGATCAGCATGGATCCATCCCGTTACCTTCCCTAAGGTTCACGTAGTATTATAATTCGCTAGGTGGCGTTGGTGAGATTAGAAACAGGACAGATAATATTTTTATATTTATGCATGGCTGTACAATTAAATGCGATTCGTGTAATAACTTGTAACAAGATGACAATCTCTCTGGACCAGATCTGTATTTACCACGGTTCAAGTAGATTCAAGGAGACACGGACCCAGGCTAACATAACAATAAACATCATAAGGGGCCCACCGTTAGCCATTAGTATGCGACCACAAACAATTCGTAAGTTCTAATAGTGTCCTTAACCTTCATTTTATCTTTCAAATGTCAGTTACATGGCTGACATGTAATAATTGAAAATAATCTAGAACACGCTTGTTTTACTGCAAACGAACAACGTAATAGGACTGTCACTTGCAACCCGTCAGTCAAGACAATCCATAATGTTCCTTACCTGGACTTTGTGGCGGAAACCAACAAAACTGTAGATCAGAGAGATGCTTTCAATGCATCATTTACGACTGATTTGTTATTTCCAGATCACAAAACATCAGCTTCCTAGTTATTCATCGAATAATGCAGACAGCCTTATACAGTTTGTGCGACTCAGTTGTCAGGATTATCTTCTTACATCAGTAAGGTGCATGTAGGTGAATGTACGACTCACGTGCGTAAAACATACATTGTAAGTCTATGCATGTGTGTATGCCTGCATGTACTTATACACATGCTTTGCATAAATCTACCCATTTTTGGGTATGTATGCCTATATCTGTATGTATGTACAAATATGTATGAATTCATGCGTGTGTATATGCCTGTAGGTATATGTACTTATTTACTTGTGTAGATAGAAATGTAGGTTGAGCGCATGTAAACCTGAAACGTCTGAATGCGACTGTTACTATTTCTGGGCGCTGTCGATATCGAGGGATTCACGGAACAAAAGAAATGGAAGTGAAAGAAGAAAATGGACTGAAGAATGAACATCCGTCGTACGATATATGAGGTATTTTGAGGTTGAAGGCGAAGTGAAAGGACAGGGTAATAATTGTCTTTCAACGAAAACTGATGCTAATAAGGAAAACAAGAAATGATGACCCATTGAGTAGATTGAGTTCGTACATAATTTACATACACAAATAGCCTATATATATACAATACATGCATGCATACACATATCATAGTGCACACAGCCCACACACATACATATGTTCATAAGATTTATGGATAGATCTACTATTAGACAGAAGGTTGGATGGATAGATGGACGAATGGATGGATGGGTGAATGGATGGATTGATTGATTGACTGTTGGATGGTTGGTTGGATGGAGACAGACTGACTGACAGACAGACAGATAGATAGATAGATAGATAGTTAGATAGATAGATAGATAGATAGATAGTTAGATAGATAGATAGATAGATAGATAGATAGATAGATATATGGATAGATAGATAGATAGATAGATAGATAGATAGATAGATAGATAGATAGATAGACAGATAGATAGATAGATAGATAGATATATAGATACATAGATACATAGATACATAGATAGATAGATAGATAGATAGATAGATAGATAGATAGATAGATAGATAGATAGATAGATAGATAGATAGATATGAGAGATAGATAGATAGATACATAGATACATAGATACATAGATACATAGATACATAGATACATAGATACATAGATACATAGATACATAGATACATAGATAAATACATAGATAGGTTGATATATATATATACATACATACATACTGCACATAAATGCATACTTAAGTTAGCTTCTGTTGCGCCATTCTTTCGTAGCATGCACACAGGAAGACTCTTTGACGATTTGAGACACAACGTGTTCTTGTCTGATACAGTGCTTCGCAACATGTAGTCAACGGACCACGGAAAATTTAGAGGTGGTCCTTGTGACCAGGGCCGTGCCAAGCTATAATTGCACCCCATGCGTAGCATTACGGCCTAATCTGGCACTCCCACAGTTTCAAGAAAGAATGAATTAATGGAATAATTAAAGTTATTCCAACCTGAAATTTGCGCCCCTTCTATATTTGCGCCCTGTGCCACGATACAGCTGGCACCTCCCTCGGTACGGCCCTGCTTATGACTCAAAAGGTTGAGAACCGCTGTCCTAATTGATGAGGTATTATTAGGCCTTGTAGTGCCTTCTCTGTTGCTATACAGAGATTATGTTGCGTGTTGGTGTAAAATATATGATCGCATGACACAATATAAGCCTAGAGCAGATCTGACCAAGTATAATTCCTCTCTTGGAGTATAATTCCTCTCTTGGAGTATAATTCCTCTCTTGGAGTATAATTCCTCTCTTGGAGTATAATTCCTCTCTTGGAGTATAATTCCTCTCTTGGAGTATAATTCCTCTCTTGGATTATAATTCCTCTCTTGGAGTATAATTCCTCTCTTGGAGTATAGTTCCTCTCTTGGAGTATAATTCCTCTCTTGGAGCATAATTCCTCTCTTGGAGTATAATTCCTCTCTTGGAGTATAATTCCTCTCTTGGAGTATAATTCCTCTCTTGGAGTATAATTCCTCTCTTGGAGTATAATTTTATGACAACGTATAGCTGCTTTCCACGTGTTAATCAACTGACCCGCGTGCCTTGTATGTCCTAGATGCATGCGCTCAAAGACCTCTGAAGACTTGTTGATCCTGCGCCTCCTCCGTACGACATTGCGGCTATAGCTAGTCCTTGCATTGTCGTACCTTGCTTTGATTTGTCTGATCTTACCTTACGTTCATTTGCATTTATATATATTGCATTACATTAATTCTTACAATCATACAAAAAACTGTGTTTGGGTCTACCGCAGTTAGTCTATGCAATGCCCTGAACAAAATAATCATCGATGGTTTACATGTTTTGAAAATCAATCTCAGTGCGACTGTTTTGTTCAACACGAGCCCAGTGGCGCCACCAAGCGAACTACTGTGTTATGAAAACTTGGAGCCAACTCCGAGGTACATGTAAATAGCGAGCCTCGTTCACCAGCGAAACTAATAAACTCGATCTGGCGAAGACTGAATAGGTTAGTTTCCTAAACCTTTGGGAAGATCAGAAACAATATTTCCAGATTCCAGATATATTAAGTTAGTTAAACATCATCATCATAATCCTCACGCATCATGAATACAGTCCCTGTAGATGTCCGATGCCATTTTATTAGATTCTTCCAGCTGTCTGTCCGATGTCAATGCGTCAGTTTCTTTTGTCCATTCAACAATATCATTCAGTCACTCCCTGTGTGGACGACCTTTTTATTTGCACGCTCCATACTGCCGAACATCACTGTCTTGATCTTTCTGTCGTCGTTCATTCTATTACTATTACCGAAATTTGATACCGCCCTTCTTCCAACATCTTTTGCTCATAAGTGCATACACACGCCTCGACGGCGCAATTGCAGTTGTACTGCAGAGCAATGGTGCGCGAAGTCCCTGAGCGCGCGGGTTCGAGCCTTATATAATAAGCTTATTTGGTTAAAACATTTCCAGGCCCCAGCTTTCTCTGAACCACCTTCTGCTCCAGATTCTCCCTGTATTAAATTCGTTCAGCAGAGGTTCAACGCTGGTTTTAATTGTCTCCCGATCATTTCAGTCTTTTTATTTCTAAATTTCTAATAGACCTGTACCTATAGCGTAATCCGCTGTCTAATTGCTAGTAGCTCAGGCCTTGAAAGCCCTCATCTAAATAATTGAACGTGTAGTAAGCAAGTGTCCACTTAGATTTTTCGGATGCTCGTAGATCAACGATCGAGTCATAAAGCTGGAGCTTCATTGGTCAAAAATAATGACAATTGCGCGCTTTGTGAGAATTTACTTGGGAGTAAATCCGTCCAATCAGGCGACTATCCAAGCATGGAAATTGATTCCGACTTTGCCGCGATAGATTTAATTTAGGAAGATCTCCGAGTTGGACGGGCGACGCCTTGTGCCCTTCAGAGATACATTTGATTGCGGCTGAGTCTATTAGACTTTGGCCGGAATCACACCGATTCCCATTATGTGCGTGTATGAAGGAATGCAGTTGACTGTCAATATGTGGCGCCTTTTTGAAAGTCAATTACTTAAGGCATTGTTTAGGTGATAATAATGCATTAAGCATTTAATTTAAAGCTATATCTTACTGATCAAGAGTTGGTAGCCATTTGATCACAAAGTGAATCGCTTTGCTAAGCTTCGAAACGATTGTAGAATCCAACAACTTTTGATTTGTTTAACCCGCGCACATGCCACAAAATATTGGGTGGCACTATATATATACTATATATTTTTAACCATAACCATAACTAGGCCGAAATGTTTTTATTATTACCTAAATTAACAATAATTACAGTGCATAACAAAACAGTAGGCCAGGACACGGAGAGGAGAGATAATAGGGAATCAAATAAAGTCATTAAGGGACCGATTGGTCCCGCTAACAGGGCCTACTCTTTCTTACATAAAATAAATCAGCGGGTTTAGAAAATTCAAAACATAATAGTTTATATGCTATATATGATATAATTACAATATGCAATTAGAATTACAATATGCAATTAGAATTACAATATGCAATTAGAATTACAAGCTGCAATTAGAACTACAATGTTAAAAAGAATATCACGTTTGCATTAAGCATTAAACTAAAGGCCGCTGTAAATTCATTCCAAGTGTTAGATTGACCATGATTATTGATTCTAATGTCTAGAGTCTAGAGTAAAATTGATAATCTGTTGCTGAGTTATTTTCTATCAAGTGAGCTAAATCTGTTAGCGCAATCATACTACGAAAAATGCCACGCATTTGCATGCATGGGCAACGCAAAATGTCATGAAGAATATTGTGCATATGCAGCTGATGCCAAATGCTTGAAAATGCCGGGAACAATAATATTATGTTTATACATAACAAAACCAAATGCCATGCACTGGGTAAACCTGTGATGCAAAAACATGATGAAGTGTGCTATCTTCCGCCTCCTCTATGGTTGGGTATTCTCGTGATTGCCACAGATTATACAATTCAATAAGGCAAGAAACCTACATAACCTACGAAAGAAGAGTAGTGGCATCAACTGTGTCCCATGACCTAAGCTGCTATACCTTGATAGACGCTAAAATCTGACTGTTATTTGTGACATTTCATGTGTGCTTATAGTTGAGAGTCCACACGTCAGGCTCTTGCAGATGCTAATGGGGCCTATGCATTATATGCAACTCTCTCAAAAACTCTGTCGTAACTTCGTAAGTAGGATATGAAGTCCATATGTATGGCAATGTGTCGATATGGTTCAATATGTGGAACCATATTTAATACATTTGAAGCCCATACGGGAACAATGGTAAGAGCGATGCTGCTAGGCTGGGCGTATAGTGACGTGCGGATACAAAAGGCTTTAAGCAGTTCGGCCTGTACAGGAGTGGCGTCATAGGGTGCTCATACCTGATGCCTGACAGAGGCGTCCAGATAGGGTGGGGACTCCGGAGGAAAATGAAGCCAATTTCAGGTAGGGGTAATATTTATTGAGTCTTAGGGGGGAATTTATTGCCTTCCTAACACTTGGAACCGGGGGTTTGCCTCCAACACTCAGGAGGCGGGATTGACGCATCTGATGCCTGAGGGCAGAGATATCCTGAGGAAGAAGAAAAAGATCAATGGGAGTATTGTTCAATTGGCTTTGTGTATTCTAGTTTGATGTTATATAGTGTCGTTGCTTTTCCATCAGCGCATCTAATTCTGATTGGTTTTTAAAATACGCTAACTTTCAACTGAAAAAAGACTTATCAATCAGTCGTGCTTTCACATATTTTCTAATTCAACCCATTTGGAAATGTTGGTAGGAATTTGTAATGAAAATATGTAATGTTAATCTGCGAAATTTGTCATTCACAGATTAATAACTACATATAGGCAGCAGTATTGCTGCTAAAATAGGCTACTTTCATTACACAACATCGCATTGCTTTACGTTACATCATGGATATAGTATATACTTGTTTTCCAGCTACAATGTGCATTGGTGGCGATTTTTTGGAAGATGCTATCAGAGGGAGGAATCATGCAGGGCACTGAAGGGCAATGGAAGTGGAAGGGGATTAGTTGGTTCGCCGGATAAGGGAACGGATGAGAGTGGAAGATGGATGCCACCCATCGGTTCCAACTGATCTCCTTTCCTCTTCCATCCACTGTTGATTCCACCCGATTGACTGACATCCCTAAACATCTCTAATCCTTCCATTTAACAACAACATCAGCCAATCACATCCCGATCAGTGGAAAACTGTCGGCCTCCGAATTGCAGTCGGACTCCAGATCGAAGCGACACCTTTTCGAGTAGAATCTCATCCGCTGTCTGTCTGGATCCATAGATCTTATCTTTTTACGGCGTGATTTATGTAGGCACGTAGATAATTGAGCTATAAAATGATAAAATCTAATGAGGATGGCCCTTGTGGCCGAATTGGTTCATGCTGTTTACAATTGGGCTTTAGTGATACTTCTCCAGGCAGCACCGTTGTCTGTAAGCTTCCAAGTACTTTTCGTGATGTAAAACATCATAAAAAATTATTCAAATTTAAATTTTGCAATAAAGATTAAAGATATAATGTTTCAATTGACTTAGTTGCTTCAACTGCATGCCTTTCTTACAAAGAAACCTCAGAAATTGATAAGTTAAGATCATGTTGAAAAACTGGAAACCTGAACAACATAAATCAGCTGCTGATTTTAAAAAAACTGCTCGAATTCCTCTACCCTGTTGTCACGCAAAGAATATATGTAATACACACACGCTCACATTGTATTGTGAATCTTGCATTTGCAGAAATGTAGTAATAAACTGAGTGCTATCTGAATCAAAGCAAATGGATATAACAGTGATGCCATGTTAAGTGAGTCTAATACCAGTTAAAGTAATCATTGGTTGAATATTGAGAAGTCAGCATTCCAGGTCCGTAAGGACGAAGAAAAATTGGCTTTTGGTTATGCTAAGTCAGGGTGGCTATTTTTAGATATTCAAATACGTACATAAATGTAGGATCGGGTGTAGCTATTTCAGAAGTGAAGATATGTTAAACTCTTAAAGTGTTTATTTATTTAAGCCGAGATTAGTTTAAACAATATTTAACTAAGACCTGCATTTATTTTATTGGTCAATTAAAGGTGGCGTTACTATTGTCAAGCTTCACTTACATTTGACATGATGTGAAATGAGATGCACAAACAATTAGAGTTGAGAAAGATGTCTGTATAGGTATAATGTATCTTCAGCAAATTGATGCAGCTCTTTCCATGAAGCATTGAGATTGCTGATTGGTAGGCATAGATTGGTAGATTGGACTTACAAGAGGCCATTGAAATGGGTTCTGGTGGAGTTTAGCTGTGTCCCATGGTCTTTGATTAATTGCACAGGAAATTCTAAAGGCACATTGTTATTATTTGAAGCCATGGGATGCAGCGTGATGAAGTACTTCCTTTCTCAAAACAATACGGTGTGATTTTGTGCACAGTTATAATAAACATCACATACTGACACATTTATATTATATGCATATACGATGTTTAAATATGCAGAAATAAATCTAAGAGTACCGATATACGTGACATCCATAAATCATGGCTTGGATTTATTATTTTGAATTTTTTTATTTTTATATTCATATTTACAATGAAAATAATATGGAAGGAAATTATATATAGCTTTATTACACATGATCAGATAATGTACAGTGTAAATAATTAATCTATTTGTGAACGTTTGGATCTAATAATGTGTTCTGATTGAGTATGAGGTAGTAGGCATTGACTCATGTGTGAGGAGTGCCTATGTAAAATATATTACACGCTCATATATAGATGCAAATGAGTAAGTAGTCTATGGGACTGGGATGCTGTGTGCTTGATTTCCTGCAATTTTTCATCATCAGCCATCAAAGCCGAGCTAGTTTTCTGTTTCCATAATTCAGTTGTCAGTTCTGTTGCAATCTGGATTTCATCCCGACGTATGCAGCCTGTATTCATGGGGGAAAATGCTCCAAGGTGTGAAAGGGATCTCCTTTCATCACCGTTGATTGCTTTGAGGGATCAACTACTGACACAGCCGTAAGCAGGAATTGAACCTAGCTATTACAGCTGAGGTGGATCCACTGGGTTCCATAGTGAAAACTTGTCAGTTTCACGACAAATTGCAGCAATTGTAACAGCAAACATTTTACAGCTGCGAACTTACAAGTATGAGGCTAAGCCAGAATGGGTGTGGTATAATTGTGCAGACCTATAACATGGTTAGACCTATTGAGGTTGCAAGGATGTCTAGGCCTACTGTTCCCCTCCCGTGTGCAAGCCTACACCAGTTCCCTTCCGGCAATGTACGCAGTTCAAGTTATTTCTAGATCACTACACTGTTCAGATCGTTTGCTGAAATGAGCTGTTTGAAACTGACGATTATTATTACCATTTATTCATATTATCGCTATTTATATTTATTTAATTTATATTATTTTTACAATTGTTATTACTATTATCATTCTTTGATTTATATTATTTTTACAATTTTTTTATTATTTCAATGTAATTTTTAAGCACCAATACCCAATGATTGGGCATCAATCAATGGCCATTTGTAAAGGCCCCTACACAATACCCTATGTACAAAAGGTTACGTATTTTAAGTTTAACCATGCACATTGTGGGAAGCTGAAACTCTGCATTGCAAGATGAGCGCTCCAGTTACAGTGTCCCGCAAACATTGACTGTTAAGTTAAGTCAATACCTTTCTCATTAGATATCCTTCTGGTGTGTAGCAGAAAAAATAGGAGCACGTACTATATGGCCTTTCAGTTGCACTTGGTTTCACTATAGTGACCTACATCTTGCATGTATCATGCATGAGTCCTTCCGGTTCACACTCATCTCTTTACATGTGCTAAGAATAAGATAAAGAGGATAGAGTTGACTTGATTTCAGCAATGCCAGGACACATTGAATGGCTGCTACTGTTCAATTCCTTCGCATATACCACAGACCAGCGTCGCTCTATACATGTCTTCGAGTTCATTATAATGAATTGAATATAGTGCCGTGGAGAAGAAATAACGTTCCCGTTATCTAATGGGACCATACGGTTAACGACTGTGTCCGCGCATACATATGTGCATACAATTATGTACAGACCTACACATTCGTGTGTGCATACGTATATGGACACATTTTCACACATGCAACGTGCATAGGCCTGCCATCTATACAGAAAGTCTAATTAAGACACATGATTAATTTGATTCCAGTGACTGAAGAGTTTTTATTATTTTTTTATTGTGGGTACTGAACAAGTGTCAACGTCAGTGTCTGGAGTTTCCAGACAACCCAGACCTTTCAGATGGAAGTCAGTGTAAAAGTCTAATGATCTGCTCATGTTTCCAGTGTCAGCTTACTTGGCTGATTGTTTTCTGTTGGATTAGGAATTTGCCAGAAGAGGGGTAGAGAAGGAATTAGAAGTTGTAGGATGAAAAAGTCACAGGGAAGGGCGTGGATAAGGAGAAGGAAGAAGAGGGAGAAGAGGAAAAGGAGGAAGAGGATGTGACACTTTCTTAATCGAAACAAACCCCAGTGCAAACACAGGCACATACACAGACAACTGGAAATACTGGTTGACTCGTTTGCAAGCAGATGGCAGATGTAATGTGTTATCTGAGAGTCTCAGGTTTCGATATGGGTGTGTGTGTGTGCAGGTGCATGTATGCTTGACCTCAATGGTTGACCTTATGCATTTGCCCTGCTGACCTTCTTTTGACAGTTTTAATCAGTTGTATTTGGAAATGTCTCTTCTGCTCTCCACTTATAGCCTGGAACTACTGTGAACATTTCTGACACTTGCTGAAGTTGTTTACGCCCTTCTGTCAATCTAGATATTCAGTCTCTAGTTTTGAAGAATTATAGAACGGTTTCTGAAATATGACTGCATAGCATATTTCTTGTTGAGTTGCTACATAGGTACTCTAAGATTTTCAATTACAGTAAAAGTACTTTGTATTACACCATGCTTTACAGTAATAATCCTCTATTCAATTGACTGCATGTCTATAAGGCACTCATTCAGAGTTTCTGGTTTCTGGTCCCTTCCCTCTGCAGAGGCATTCGCAGTTCCGCTATTAAGACAGTATTTTACCCTAAGCTGGTAATTTACCTTTTCCAACTTACGGTTCTTAACTGTTGACCGGACTTCAGAGTGCTCTTATGAAATATGTAATAATGTTGGAAATAATCAGATTGGAATGGTATTGTAAGGTTCCAGCCCTTTACATATGTACTGCAGCAGAAGTATACTAGATCTACACATGTAAAAATGAGGCTAAGTTGGCAATGTTCAAGTACATCTGAGCAGTAATGCGTCAGTGAGTACTTTAAAAGTTTATGAGAGAGATGATTGTTTGTCTTAAGGAAGAGCTTTCAAGCAAACTTAATTGTCTCTTATTTCAGGGAATAACAGTGTGTGTGTGCGGTCAGAAACCTACTATAAACTCCCAATTGCAAGTTAGCTCCAAAGAAACAAATGGCTTCCGCATACAAAGGCATTTGCATTGACTGGTTTGTTTCATTACTTCCTAGCTAACTTTTCCCATCTCTCATCGAGATTAACCACCTCAAATTCTGATGTTTGAAATTTTTAACAATAGTTGTTTTTCTCGGTTTTCTGCTGTGCTTAACACTTATGCTGCGGGTTGCAGTCAACAGCAAACGTTAATTTGACCAGAGCTGATCAAAAAATCTTCAACATCTGGTTTATTTTTTCTTGTGCAACACAACCCACTTACGCCTGCCATTAGTCTAAGATTTTTAAGGATAGTATTTATTTGCTTTACGTCATTTCTGATTTCCTCACTCTTTGAAACCAAACTATTCATCTAGAGCAAGTCATTTATCCTTCACACACCTCTCTTCTTCTCTTGAACCTTTCGGATCCATAAAGCGTCACGGTATGAGCTATTTTTAACCTATCTCAGCCTCTGCGCATATTTTAGTCCCCACAGATATCGTGTTTTAAGCACCCGGATGCTATTACTGGTTCGCATATTTTCGCATCATCTCTTCCGTCAACATTTACGTATAATATCGTTGGTGAAGTGATCATCGTGTCTTTCATTTGATTTCGTCATATATGAAGCTTTTCTCATTTTGACACGCTACCTTCAACTTGCCACCGGCTCAAATGATAATTATTACCAATAATGTATGGTCCTTGTTATTTTGCTTCACAAAATTGGCATTTCTTAAACGTTTTTCAAATACTTTTCCGTTTTGTTTGTTGTGCGTTTAAAGAATATTCACAGTTAAACACATGAAATCGTTAATGTCGTAAATTAATTTGCTTTCTCGTTTTTAGGTCTAGTGGGTTTCAATATGTCAGCAACTGCTCAGTCATTTGAGCTGCAGCTTTTCCATAGGATTATCTGTTTCTCTCTTCCATTGATCATTAGGCCTAAGCCTACCTTCACTTTTGTATAATTAATTGCTGCTATTGCGTTAGAGGTTTATGTAGGACTGTTATACGGAAACTCATTTTGCTGCTGTTTTTATCGACGATATACTGACCCGTGTAAAGTTAAAAAGTGATTTAGTTGTGAATGTTCTGTTGAGCAGAAAGTTTGGTTGACTCAGTCATGGAACATGGATTAACAAAAAAATAAAAATCGTTCTCAATAGATTAGAAGATTCAATTAAATCCAGCTATTTATTTGCAGCCTCTATAAACAGTTTGCACAAGGCAATAAATAAAGAACTTTGCATTTAAAACAAGAGACACCCGTAGTCTGCGCTGTTAATCTGAATTGCTCAATAGCGTTATACCTTCAAGAAGTGCAATTAACAGAGAGAATATGTTGCACATGAGCAGCTATGCTTCCTATTCTGCTATGTTACCCTACTTATCTATTTACCGCAACACCGACTAGAACTTTGAAGTCCAATGCAAACTCGTGCAAACGAGAAATAGACTTCCCCAAGGAAAGTAGGCCTGCAACCACCTGCGATGTGTAACATATTTGAATCGGGTTTCTCTTTCTGACCACTAAACCACGGGGCTACAGAACGAGGATATTTCTCAAGAAAAATCTTCAGGATGGCTGTTCCGACAGCTATCTGCATCGACACAACCTGAGGTGCTGTTTTCGACGCTAATCCACGTTCTCACCTTTCTGTGATAACTGATGACTTACAAGCTGAACTCATTGGACACCTGTCCAAGACACGGATAGTTGTGCGTCGCGTTTCCTTTGCTTATTCCCAGGTGCGACAATAGTCAGCAGAACAGGTGTCATTCCATCAGTTCCAGAGACATGGCAGTGCTTTGCTTTGCATGACCAACATGGTTTCGTCCCTTTGCACTGGGTTCGTACGTAGGGGAGGAATAACTTGACAGACGCGTGAAGAATCGTCCCATAAGACAGAGTTTTGCGACACATTGCGACTGTGGCAACAGTTTTGCCTTTCCATGCCGCTCTGTTGCATTAACATCTCTTTTCCCCTCACGCACGCTCTCTCTCTCTCTCTCCTTATCTGTCTTGCATTGTATTGCCGTATGCATGTATGCACGCATGTATGTTTGTATCACTAAGTAAAAAATGTGCTATATAAATGTAGAGACTCAGTAATGATGAAGTATAAAGTGTCTGAAAAAATTCTAGATGAAGTTACTTTCTAGTCAGTCATTCATATAGCACATTTTAGACTTTGTGATATATGTATGTACGCATGTATGTATGCATGTATGTATGTATGCATGTATGTATATTTGTATATATGTATGTATGTATGTATGTGTGTATGTGTGTATGTGTGCATGTATGCATGTATGTATGTATGCATGTATGTATGTATGCATGTATGTATGTATGTATGTATGTATGTATGTATATGTATCATGTCATGCTTTTGCCTGATTCAACTGTTTGGCTTGTTTTGTATTAAAACTTGTGTCTGCTAATTTCTCTTCTATTCTGATTCTATCCACACCTTGCTACACATGACTGTATTACCAACCGCCCACTTTGGTCAATACTAAGTTACCAATGTTCCACCAGATGTTGTTGTTGATGCTTAGGGTTTGTTAGAGGATCTTGTGATGACAGGTGATGATGAGGATGGTGGTGATAGATCACGAATTGGATCTGAGTTAATTTCATCCGTGCTAGCAGTTGGACATTTGATCCTGCAGGGATTAGATGAGTCTGTGAGGAGCCAAGAGAATTCCTAGGAGGCGTTGAACTTCAGAATTGGTCTAGTGATTTCACTAGGTCAAGAAACCCTTTGGACCCTCTAGTTTCAATGGTGTACAGTCTCAATTTCATCAAAGACTGCAATTCGCTGACAGAGGATATGGATTACGCAAGATAGGAATCCATTCCAATTTTGTGATTTCTGATATAACGCACAAAGTCCCAAGCAATAGAATAAGCTATATGGCACCTATCCAAAGCAGAATTCATAACAAGAGGTGCACTTGACGAGACAACAGCAGCCCAACAAACATGAATGCACTGAAACGAATGCAAATTATAACAATAATATTATAACAGAGTATCAGATCCTGGAGCCAACTGGACTAGACCACATGTAACTTTCCGTGGAAAGCATTGACTCAAACCTTCAGACTAGAATGTTGTACTAGATTGTATGTAGTTGTAAACCAAGTTGCGGTTTTGACAGCTTGGTGTTCTCATTAAACGAAAATTGAATTGAATTGAACTGATTAGTTTTAGAAATAAGGCTACCTACTAAGTCGTGGCAATTATAGGTCAGCATGTGTTAATAGGTCGTAAAACTGATAAACAGGAAAGGTCAGAAAGATCTGGGAAGCTAGTGAAAGGTAAATTTTAACTAATTGTGCTTTGTCAAACCCATCAAAGTAATCCTGGGAATCGTTAATTACGAACATGTTTACTCGAACCTTTATTAATTCTGGGTCCACCGAAAGTATTGTACCACTAACTGTTAGGTCCAGGTGACAGTCCAAATAAGGAATTTGGTTCCTAAGTTCCTTGTTGGATTTGCATGAAAGTGTGTTGTAATGAAGCAGCTAAAGGAAAATAAAACTGTTGTAGTAACAGGGTACTAGCCAACAAATAATGTAGAGACTAAGGCCTACCAGTTGAAATCATAATGATGGTACCACAAATAGTGACAGAGAGATGATTTAAGTAAGTAAGTAAGTATATTCTATATTGAATCAATTGCATAACCGCACTCTGGTGTACAACACATTTAAACATACAGTATTCTAATTAAAATAATGTTTTCGCGCTAGATTGTCTGCCTATGAAGGGCATTTATAATTTTCCATATCACTGAATGCTCGATGGGAATCAAATACCGCGCCCAGATTGTGGTGGTAGTTTTTCACCGTTGATTTATCACCGACAGTTGAAATTATGTAAGGCAATCTATGCCGTATTGTGCGTTAGAGAAGGTAAAGCTAGGAAGTTGAAACTAACGAGTCTTATTTTCAGATCTGATTGAAAGGTCAAATAGGAGATTTCTGATAGATTCACAGCGACACTGTGTCCGAGGAAAAAAGGACTGTTAATTGTAATACATGTACGGTAATAAAGAGTAAAAATGTATCGATTTAAAACATTCTGAAACCGTCGTAAAACTGACATAATTAAAAGCAATTACTTTGTGAATAGCCCTGATCGGTTGGTTATCGATGTTGCTGTTGGCCGATTATAGCGCGAGCGTCTTGAAGCTTGTGTTGAGGCGAAGACGGACACTTGAAACACATCTTGCAGTCCAGCGTTTTCCAAACTGTGTTCCGCGGAACCCTAGGGTTCCGTGAGGTGAAGACAAGGGCTCCTCTGGAAATTTCAGTGTGAATACATGAAGGCTTTTTGCTCAACATCTGTGTATAACTTTATATGAAAGAGATTTCATGTCATTTTCATCGAAATTTTGTGTTGGTATTAATCTAATCTAGACCTAAACCTACAAATGTCTGCATTCTCTAGCGTTTGCACCTACAAGAGAATATGTATAGTTAGGACAAGCTTCATTGGGAAACGCTGTTGCAGTCTAATAGTAGGCCAAAACCCTGTTCATTTATAAAATGAAACAAAAATTAATAATTGACAGCTAATGTTAAACAATATTGAAATTGTTTTCGATGATTTTTTTTTAAATTATAAACTCTTGAATTTTGATTCAAATTATGTCAATTTGGCGTCATTATTGCACACCAGGGGATTTATACATTGACTGGTATTAGTTAATTACATCAGGATCACAATGGTTTGAGAGCTTTAATAATGAATATTTACTAGTTATTTTCGTGTTAGGCCAACCCTAATAGGTTTCAGTTTTTCAGACACAGTGTAGCTTCAGAATTAAAACTAGGCTTACATCAAACTGTCATCTCTAAAACTAGATGAGAAATATATTAATTGATATACGTAAAATTATAACATGATGATTTCTATATATACACCTGTAATCATAATGTCCAAGACATCTCTCGATGGATGCTTGGAGCAAAATCAGTCTAGCAATCACGATAATTTTGGAGAAGCCATGTTGAAATCCGATGGATCAGGGATATGAGTAGCCACACTTAGGTGAGCTATATATACTCAGTATAGATCAGGGCTACAAACATGTTGGTTTTTTGGTTATTTGGTTTTTTTGGTTTTAAAAACAATTGGCAATTTCTTGGTTTTTTGGTTGTTTAAAATATATTTTTTAATTTACTAATATTACTATTATATTACTAATTGTGTGTAACTCAGTCGGAAATCAAGCTAAATTAAGTATATAAACAAGTTAGAGCCCTTTTTCATGCTGTGTTTGATGCTTTTCATAACAAAACTGTTGTGGCAAGATCCAAAGGACAACTAAAAACAAAAAAAAACAAAAAAAACAAACAACCAGAGCACCAAAAAAAACAAAAACAACTTTTGATTTTCAAAAAACCTTAGTTTTTTTTGCACCCCTGGAATAGATGTCTCAATGAACTGGACGTTCACCAGCACACAATGTACATAACGCTGGGAGTCGCGGGTAGCGGGCTCACGCACACATAACATATCATGGTCCTGCCAAAGGGGTCCCTTAATACGCAGTTGGTAGATGTTATGGCTCTGTAAACCAAGTTTAGATTGGTAAGCAATTAACCACCTGTAACACAAAGCAATAAACTAGACTAAGCTGCATTGAATAATATATCAGTAACCTGATTAAAACGATGTCGTACATTAAAAGTGTCTCTTTATTATTGTTAATGCTATACGTTTGTGCAAGACACTGGCTTGTGTATGCATAGGGTATACCGCGTTTAAGCAATAGCTAGTTGCTAATTTATGTCTGCCGTTAAATTGGTTTTTGTAATTATAGATTAATAGAAATTAGGCACCCGTCCAAGTTACAATTTATTTGTAGGCCCTAAATAGATTTCAAACATATAAATCTTGTTTTTTGCCCTGAGGAAGAAAGTTGAAACTATGGGACTAAGTTTTAAACTCTATGTCTGATTAATCTTTGTTTTGGCAGTTGGGTTTTAATTTGGATTTTGAGCTGCGCTTTTATCTTTTTCCCGCCTTTTATGCACAGTCTGAGTATTTGTTGGCATGTGTCTGGACTCTGTGTTTCTACGTGTGTTTCTATGTGTGTTTCTATGTGTGTTTCTACGTGTGTTTCTACGTGTGTTTCTATGTGTGTTTCTACGTGTGTTTCTATGTGTGTTTCTATGTGTGTTTCTACGTGTGTTTCTACGTGTGTTTCTAGGTGTGTTTCTATGTGTGTTTCTAGGTGTGTTTCTATGTGTGTTTCTACGTGTGTTTCTAGGTGTGTTTCTATGTGTGTTTCTACGTGTGTTTCTACGTGTGTTTCTACGTGTGTTTCTAGGTGTGTTTCTATGTGTGTTTCTAGGTGTGTTTCTATGTGTGTTTCTACGTGTGTTTCTAGGTGTGTTTCTATGTGTGTTTCTACGTGTGTTTCTACGTGTGTTTCTACGTGTGTTTCTAGGTGTGTTTCTATGTGTGTTTCTACGTATGTTTCTACGTGTGTTTCTACGTGTGTTTCTAGGTGTGTTTCTAGGTGTGTTTCTACGTGTGTTTCATTCATCATTCATAGTGTGTGTGTGGGTGTAAATGTATGTGTGTATGTTTTAATGCAAATAGGCCTATATATATATATATATAAATTATATATATATATATATATATATATATATATATATATATATATATATATATATGTAAGAGACATATATTATGTCTATTGTCATTGTGTGTTAACTAGTGCGTGCTTTGTGCTGTGTCCATTCTTCTATGCATCCGTATACTTGTATGTCTGCGTCTGACTACATTTGCATGTCCACTTTCTAAGTGCTTGCTGGTGTGTGTTACTGTGTATGTGTGAGTGTGACTGTGTGTGTGTGTTTAGATGTGTGCGTGCATGAGAGTGTGTATCTGGGTTATGCCTGTGCGATCAAATATACCTTCATCTTTTGATCTTTATAAGGTTATCACTCTCAAAATCACCATGCGTTTCTCTTAGTAGCCTACCTGTGTAATTATGCGTCTCTTTATGGCTACTCCTGCATATGCCTGTGTATGCGTGTGTGTGTCTGTCTCTTTCAACGAGGCTGTATGTGTCTTTTGTGTAGGTATCATTTGCTTTATTCTTGGCACACAATTTATCGCTAACCGTCCTTAACATTGGCAGAACATTTGTAATCGTTTGACACTGACAACATTTTCGTGTTATGGTTGGCTGTGTCCGCAGTTTTTTCAACATAGTCTCTTTTCTCGTTCTCTGACCTTTGGCCTGGACGTGACCTCGCGTGTAGGGCAGTGCCTGATTCCACCTTCTCTGCCCTCCACCCCAGTGGAAAGAGGTAGCACTAGAACTGGCTTATACAGTGGAATAAATCTTTAGGTTGAACTGCAATTGACACTGAATTGGAAAGAATGCCAGGAGTCCCACCCAGCTTCCGTATCAGCTCAGAGGGAGAAAGGGAGACGATAAAACAAGACGATTGCAGTCAGGTTTCAGACCCTCTGGCTCTCTATCTTCTCTGTCTGTCTGTCTGTCTGTCTCTGTCTCTGTCTGTCTCTCTCTCGCTCTATCTGTCTCTCTGTCTCTCTTTCAGTGAAGCTGCCCTCTATCATGACACCATATAAGTTTGTAATCTCTGTGCAGATATATTGTATACATTTGTATAAGTAAATGTATATGATGTATATTGTATATACAGTGTTTATATATGATATTTATAATTCGAAGTATATACATCTGCATCTCAATCTGTATGTCATATGTACATAACACAGACACGAGCATATATATATACATATATATATATATGATATATATATATAATTATATATATACATTTATTTGTGTATGTAGTTTTGTTATAGGTTAAACTGCTCTTTATTAAGGCTTGCTCTAATTATGTACACGTAACATGTTTTTCAGAGATGGTAGCGTACACTGATGATAATGCAGGGCTATTTTGATTTTTTTTGATTTTTCTCCAGGGCACAGATGATACCTTAGTTGAATTGCTCTAATTATTAGAGATTTAGTTGAATTGTTGATGCTATTATTAATATTATTAATATGTTTATTATTATTAGTAGTAGTACTATTATTATTATTATTATTATTATTATTAATTTATTTGTATTATTATTATTATTCTTACTATTCTTATTTAAAAAAAATTATTATTAGCATTATTATTGTCATTATTACCTTTATTATTATTATTATTTTTATTATTATTATTATTATTATTATTATTATTGTTATTATTATGTCACATATAGTGTTATTCATCATTGGCATTGCCAACGGATCTGTCATCAGGCCATCTGGGTCGCCGCTTGTCAGTGGATTGTAATCTTGACATAGTGCCCTGAAAAGCCACCGCATTGAAACGTTGGATCAATGCCGACAAGTTCTGGAAAAGGATGTTTGTCTCTCGGGTGTCACCGGTAGTTGTCGAAAGTCGGCGTCCAGTCTCAGACAGAAAGGCGAGGCCCTCACTATTGAGGGGACCGAAGGTTTCTATAGCGATTGGAACAAAAGTGTATTTCTTCTCTAGCTCAGAATATTCTGTGTGTTTCCTTGTGGCTGCTATCTCCGCCGCTCCTCCAGCTGTGGAAGCTGTCTCGGGGATATAAGAAGCGGCCACTGTGTCCACCACCGTCGCGTCCCAAAGTAAGGCTCGCCTCCACTCCACGGTATCAGGGTCTGCCCGTCCGGTCTCTTTCCATCTAATCTGGAAAGACCTGACGGTTCCTTGACCGCTGGAATACCGGCTCTGTTGAGGCTGCGATGGATAAGGTCGTTGATATTAGTGTCTTGCTTGACGGCCAAAACCCAATGAACAGGACAGGCCATGTGCGCCTCTGGCAGAGACTAAGGCGCCGCATGCGCAGGTGTGCGGCTCGCAGATGGCCACCCCTAATTGTAGGCCGACCGCCACCCTCACGGTATCGTCCTCCAGTCTGAGATCGCGAGATACGAGCGGGAGAGCGTATAGCCAGTCCGAGGCGTGCGGTGACTGCAAGGGCCTTAGTCTCGCCTGGTCGTAAGGATCCTGTAGCTTTTCTTCTAGTGCAGACAGAACCGCGTTTAACAACGGTCTGTCAAAGTGGGCTTGTTTATGGCCTGGCGTCGTCGGGGCAGAGGCTTCGGTAAGTTGAAGCCAGGTAGCATCGCCGAGTCGCATGCCGAGTCCGATTTCACCGCTACTGATTCTAAGATGAGGGACTGGATCTGGAGAGTGCCCGCGGCTGAAGCCAAAAAGGCGGGAAGTGCCAGCGAGGACGCCCTCCTAATTCCCAGTCCTCCTCCCATACTGATCGGGAGAGTGGCCTGACACCATTGGTCATCGGTCATCGAAATGTTGAAGATTCGCTCGATTCCTACTCGCAGCAGATCGTCGTAAGCCCATAGACGCGGGTGGTCGTGGCAAGGGGTGCATCTCAATAAATGCATGAGTTTAGGCGAGCCGATCGAATGTCTAAGGATCAGTAGAGCGTCTTGTCTAGCGATTAGTTGCAACCTGTCGAGGGCAATTCCGAGGTCGGCCACACAGGTGCCGAGGGCTGAAAGCAGGGCATCCGTCGGGGAGAGCGAAGCCCCTAGGAGCACGGCCGATGATGCATTGACTCGGGCGATCTGTCCTAGGAAGCCTTGACTGCGTTGATATGGGCGTCGGAAGATATGAGTTCGCATTTTTTGCGGTTGAGCGCGAGGCCAAGTTGCAGACATCCCTCTTCGATCGAGTTAACATCCGCCTCCACCACCTTAGGATCTCCGCCCAAGGTGAGGTCGTCGAGGTATCCAAAGGCCAATGGTGAAAGCAGGTGATTAAGGATCGGCTGTAGCGGTAAGCAGAAAAGTAGAGGCGAACCTTCTTGCGATTGTATCGTGAATCTCCCGAATTTCAGAGATGTCGCCTCGGCGTAGGCAAGATGGCAATATGCGGGTAAATCAGGAATGAGTTCGTCCACTGATGCGAGCATGAAATCTCGGTGCAAGCCAATGAAAGCGTTCTAGATGTCAAGCTTCACCATTATTGAATTCGTGTCCATGCTGGTCAGGAATCGTCTAGCGGCGTGTGTTGCCGCCACGCAGCCTCCGGGAACGTCAACACCCAGTTGTTTAGGGGTTTGGTACGGCGTGAAACGTGGGACGGCGTATGCGTTGGCGCATTTAGATGCGAGTCGACGCCACACGTATCCAATGGCTATTGGCCTTAGACCACCACAGCTTTTACGGAGGTCGAAAAGAGTACCTCCGAATAAGATAAGCCGTACCTCTTGAGGGCAGATGCCGGCCAGTAGTAGATTGATGAGAGCAGTCGTCGCTCCCAGCAACCCAGGTCCCGCGTCTGGATCTCCAATCAGTTCCGCCATGTGTTGGGGCAACCCATCAGGGCCGCCCGACGACCCCATCGGGAAAGAGCGCATCATTGTGCGAATCTCCAGCTCTGTGGCCTGGAAGGGTGCGCTTGAGGTCGATCGAAGGATGGCTGGGTGGTCACGCGGCGGGGCAGGATGTTTTTGGCATAGAAGTTCCAGTGTCTCTTCATTAATCGGCGCTGGGGTGTCGTCAGAACAAAGTATGCGAGCTGCCGCACTAATGTTTCCATCCTCCAGTTTATTATTATTATTATTATCATTATTATTATTATTATTATTATTATTATTATTATTATTATTATTATTATTATTATTATTATTATTATTATTATTATCATTATCATTATTATTATTATTATTATTATTATTATTATTATCATTATGATTATTAATATTATTATTATTATCATTATGATTATTATTATTATTATTATCATTATGATTATTATTATTATTATTATTATTATCATTATTATTATTATTATTAGTGTTATTGTTATTGTTATTATTATTATTATTATTATTATTATTGTTATTATCATTATCATTATCATCATTATTATTATTATCATTATCATTATTATTATTATTATTATTATTATCATTATTATTATTGTTATTATTATTGTTATTATTATTATTATTATTATTATTATTATTATTATTATTATTATCATTATTATTAGTTTCATCATCATCATCATTGCAATAGTCTTTGTCATTATTTAGTGATAATAATAATAATAATAAAGGGCCGTACTAATGTTTCCATCCTCCAGTTCATTATTATTATTATTATCATTATTATTATTATTATTATTATTATTATTATTATTATTATTATTATTATTATTATCATTATCATTATCATTATCATTATCATTATTATTATTATTATTATTATTATTATTAGTAGTAGTAGTAGTAGTAGTAGTAGTAGTAGTAGTTTCATCATCATCATCATTGCAATAGTCATTGTCATTATTTAGTGATAATAATAATAATAATAAAAGGCCTCGCCTTTCTGTCTGAGACTGGACGCCGACTTTCGACAACTACCGGTGACACCCGAGAGACAAACATCCTTTTCCAGAACTTGTCGGCATTGATCCAACGTTTCAATGCGGTGGCTTTTCAGGGCACTATGTCAAGATTACAATCCACTGACAAGCGGCGACCCAGATAGCCTGATGACGGATCCGTTGGCAATGCCAATGAATAATAATAATAATAATAATAATAATAATAAAAATAATAATAATATTAATAATAATAATAATAATAATAATAATAATAATAATAATAATAATAATGACGATGATGACGATTACGATGATGACGATGATGATAATGATGTCGACGTCAACGATTTATCAACCTTGCCCTACTTTGTCTTGCCTTGATTGTTCTGTCGCGCTTTGCCTTGTTTTGCCTTATCTTATTCTGCCTCTCAAAGCTGACCTGTTGACAGTGGAGTTGTCACACATGGGCGTGTATGGTTAGCGTTCGTTTGGATGTTCCATCTCTTCCAGATGGATAAGTAGATTTCCTTTGATTCCTATCTTCGTTTCAGTAATTATCTCTGCACCCAATTGACCCGGGCCGCCCTTCATAGAGTCCTACCAGGGTGTTAGCGAAGGGGTAGAGCGGTAACTACACAATAGGGCTAACATCATACTGCTACATCTCTGGCAGAAAATGACTTACAGTCAGCGGGGGTTAATTGGGATTGCTGCAGGGACCATGTTTGAACGGAGACAGTGGAGAGGCTGTACGCCTTGCACGCCTTGCAAATGCTTCTACGTGGCTATGCTTAAGAGATTTCCAGATAAGTCGTGATTTATAATGAATAGCCGGAACATTTATGACCGATGCTCAATTAAACGTGCATGCGTCCCAAGATTACTCCGCTGGTGCCTAAATCAAGGTGTTAGGTCACAGTCAGGGACCAATATATTGGGTCACGGTCACAAAACTGCGTGTATTTAGCTATCATGCAGATAAATGAATCACCAATTATCAGAATCAGAATCATTCACCAACTTTACTGTAAGTCTATTAGTACTAGGGCCCACAGTCGCCTACTGATGCAGACCGCGCTGATGTTTTGTACGGTCTACAAAAGTTAAACAATGCAAAAATTTGATTTATTTAGAAATGTAATGCAACTCACTTGCAGAATAAACACGGATGCTGTAAGAATGAGACGGATAAATTACAATCCTATAAGTTGAGTTATTTCACAATAAAATGTGACACGTGTCACGTTGCATACTTAATCACTTGTGGTATTTGTACTCATCATCATCGTCGTCGTCATCATCATCATCATCATTTTCGCTATTATTATTTTAATATTTTATTATTATTATTACTTATTTAAGCACCGAAAGTAAATACTGATCTCAGGCTGTTAAAACTATTCTCCGGAGAGAGAGACATATGGTTTTCTGCAACGACTGAATATCCCTTGGCATGATCGGGCTGCACAAACGAACCATGGAACGCAATTGCGTTGAAGCGTTGTAGCGTAACTTGACAAACGTAGCGTGACAAACGCTGAAGAAGGTAGCTTGTCTCCTTTGACTCTCCGGTGACCATGGCTATGTGGCGTCTCAGCTCTCTGATGAATTCAAGCCCTGCGGCATTGATGGGCCCACGGTTTCGAATGCAATCGGTAAATGTGTTGGGTTTCCATCAGTTCATTGTATTTATTATTGCTACTTTCATTAGGCACTATAATTTCATTATTATCATTATTATTGTAACTGTTATTGCTATTATTATTATTATTAGTAGTAGTATTATTGCAGTAGAAAAGATCCCTCAGGCTCTATGAAACAACCGAAGTGCGTTGGAGATCATTGTTATTATTATTAACGCAATTAATACCCGGGTAGACTGTGATCAACAGACTATGAAAGAGTAATGATACTGTACCGCTGGTGTCTCAAGAGGCGATCGATCTCAGATATGAAGGTGAAATTGACAGGACTCAGATCCTTCACGGCAACGGAAATGAAGGTGTATCTTCCCTGGAAATCCGAATTATATGGGACGCATCCATATGGCGACTTTCTCTGCCCAGGGGCGTCCAGATAGGGGAGGGTCCGAAGGCAAATGCCTCCAATTTCAGGTAAAGGGGTATTTTTGAGTCTTGGGGCCCCGGGGGAGAATAGTTTGCCTTATTGACAGTTGGGACCGAGGATTTGCCTTCATCACTCAGTCGCGGTCTCGCAAACATAGTCATCAAGCACCCACAGTGGCATCCACCACCATGTCGTACAATCAGTCACCATATTCTACAACCGGTTACCATATTTTTTACAATTGGTTGCCATATTCTTTGATCGGTTACCTTGTTCTACAATCGGTTACCATGTTTTACAACTGGCTACACATTCTATCATCAATACCGTGCCCACAATTGGTTACCCGATCCCATAGTTAACATTGATGCCCCGATACAATTTGAGAATGCCCTAGGCCTATTATACATTTGTTTATTGCTGTCAAACTAGGTTGCCTGTAATTTAGGATCTAGCATATGTTATCACTCTCGCCTTAATAACTTAACAACGAGTTGCAGTTATTTCCCAGACACTTTTAGTTAAAATGTTTTATTAGTTAGTAACCGTAATTATATTATTTAGTATGCTTGTAAAGGATAATTAGAACCCCACATGCATACCGTATAATTGTAGGCTACAGCTTAGCTTGATTTATGTGAGTATTGGGTATCACGTTTGCCCAAGGATATGACTTTCACGTCCTATACCCTGGGACCTTCTCTCGGCTATCCCTGGGCCTTTCCACCATCAATGGAAAATTGATTATTTCATTTGCACGTTATGTGTAATTGTATAAATTGCATTTATTCTCATACAGTTATGAATGAAGCAATGGAGAAGGCGCTTCAATTGCTCAAACGTCACTATCTTAACTCAATGATCCATCAGAATCTGTCTCTTGACAACATGTCAGGTTCTGTTCAATCTTCCTCATCATCGCTATTCATAGGCTATAAAATTCTACGTTTAGAACCAAACGATACTTAAAACTCGTCATATATATATATATATATATATATGATGAGCACTTTAAAGAATTTAGTAGTATAGATGGGAAAACAGAGTTTGGGTAGTGTGTGATAACAAAGATCATTAGGGTTGCCTCCTCTTCTTTAGACTTGGGACTGGCACTGCTGGACTGCAAGCAATGGATGAGTTAGTGGATGACGTGGTCTTCTGAGACGAGTTTTGTGTGATCTTCTGGAGTGAGGTTTAAACTGGACGAGCAATCAGTGTAGAGGCGCTTATTAAATTAATCAGTGATTAGTCGAAATTAAAATGAAAGGCAAATAATTACAATGTTCCTCCATTTGCCATCAAGGTTCTCAATTTATTCACATTATATTTGTTCAGGCTTAAGCCCCAAATAAAAAAGCTCACACGAATCTATCGTCGGACGTTATCATGCGATGTAATTGGTAATTCTAAATGCCGAAAGCGGCTTTTCAATGCTTTCCTCTTTCGATCTTGATTATCCTAGCATTAGGACTTAGAGAGGGGAAACTTCTTATACTCTAAATAATTCATCGGACTTTGATGTTGTCTGCTTATTAGGCTGTGCGACGGTTCGTTTGGGAATTGGAGGCCATAATTGGAGCGCTTGTATTTCGCTTTGTCTTGTCTGATTTTCCGCTCTTGATTGCATTTTGCGATTTGACTTTGTAATTCGCTCTTTCCGGTTTTTGCGTCTGCTCTCTTCCGGTCGTTCCTTTCCGTCTCTGCATTATAAATGACGGCTGACGTTTTCATGTGAAGTTTCCGCGTTTCCTTCGACCGCCGGTACAGAGCCAGAGCGTGCGGCAGGGAACCAGCGTAGCACAAATGTCGTCTGCTTCGTGTTCAGCGATCCGTGTTCGGAAAATTATTACTTACTTTTAGTACATTGATTTGATTGGTTATGCCTGCGTACTGGTTTGTCCGCTTGTGTTTTGATTTTGTCTGTTTTTGTCATCCTGTACTTTTTCGTGTCGTTCTGCTATAGTTTCATTTGCTGTATGGTTTGTGTTCTTTGTATGCGAAGTCCTATGATGCCTAATGTCTCTACGCATTCGTGTTTGTTTTGTACAGACTACATTATAATTGTGATTGTTTTAATTTAAGTTTGCGTAACTTTGGTTCTTAGTATGCCTGTTCTGTTTTGTCAGCGTTTTTAGTCATAAAATACGTAAATAAGATTTATGAAAGCTAAGTTATCATTTCTAGTGTGTGACAATGCGGATGCCCACATGTTACTAACAAGCAGGCCTAACAACAGTTTTATTTCTATTTGGAATTTCTTAAGCTAACGGTAAAAATATAATACACAGTGACGGTTCTGTGTCTATAATCCGAAGGTTCGATAATCCGAAGGTTCGATAGTCCGAGGGTTCGATAGTCCGAAGGTTGCATGGTGGCCGATCGATAGGTTATAAGATTGCTGTTTTAATAATAGCTAGATTGAAGACAGATTTACGTTTGGCTATAAAAACTGGAATCCACCATTATTTTCATTCAACCAGCTTGAAGTTTCCATTTAGGCATGATTCTTTTCATATCAATCCAGCTCCCAGTTTTACACATTCTATTCTTCAATTCATCCAGCTTCGCAGTATAGAATCTTCGGACTATCGAACCTTCGGACTATTGAACCTTCGGATTATCGAACCTTCGGATTATCGAACCTTCGGATTATCGAACCTTCGGATTATCGAGCGGACACCCACTCTGGGTGTCCCCTCGATAATCCGAAGGTTCGATAGTCCGACAGTTCGACACCCAAAGAGATGACGCAACAAAAAATGGCAAAAATATTTTGAGAGATAATGATTTGGTTGTGTTTTGTCCATTTGTATCCATGTATCTTGCTTGTTGCATGTGTTCCATTTCATATGCCTATGCATATATTAATTTTAGTTTTGCTTTTGGTATATTCTCCTGTGTTTCTTGATGTGTTTGGATGTTGTGCCTTTTCAACCATTAAATTTTGTCATAATAGAGGGATCCTTTATGGCAGCAACAGCGCCATTCGCAATGTATATCTGTCTGTCTTGCTGCCTATGTCTGTCTGTCTGTCTGTGTGTCTGTCTGTCAGTCAGTCAGTCAGTAAGTCAGCAAGTAAGTAAGTCAATCAGTCTGTCTGTCTTTCTGTCTGTCTGCTTCAATTTAGATGTGCCTACATGTATCATTATACATTTATGTGTGCTCAAAGAAGATGACATGATGATGTACACATATCGATATGTGGACTATTGTTACTTTTGGATATTTGACCGCCAGAATAGACTCTGGTAATCTCTCTCATAATCGTTTGCCTGTCTGTACCTCAGCATATTCATTTGGTCACAATTTCCCTGGAAAAGACATGGATAATAATTGGATCCCTTCGGATCGCTTTGCCTGGAACGGAAGCTGAGGGAAGTGTGTCCGACCGGCTGTGCGTGTCTTTCCGTTTGTCCTTGTGCCTCAGAATCCGTCATCATTTGTGATTGCCCTGCAATTCCATCTTCATATTGTACAGTTTTTACAACTAAATGGCAACTTTTATGGGAAGAAATGTGAAATTTGGTTCTGGTCAGTGGTCAGAATATGACATGTCTGTACGTGTTTTCATCTTCCCGTGGAATTTGATCGCGTTCAATGAAGTAATGAAGGACTTGGCAGGAAGCATGTCAAAAGCAATTCCCTCGAAATATTTATTTTCATAATGGAGGTTTACGTATGCTTCTGTATCACTAACCTGGCAGACACAGCCTTATGCATAATATCTCATTTCATAAACAGCTTTCTTATGTGTTAAAAATGAAATAATTGCGAACAACAGAAATCTATCTTTAGCTAAAAGCAATTCACATCTTAATACAATTTATGCTTAAATATTTGAAGTAATTAGGTGTAATAAGTCTATGGACTGTGAAAAATGTGTTCACTGATTTTAGATCTTTGGTGGGATTTTAAAGAAAACTGAATACTTAGTTACTCACATCTGTTCAAGCCCGCTGACAGACCAGGGTCCCTAGGCAGAGAAATTCCGGGCCCTTTAGGCAGAACAGTTACGGGTCTTTTAGATGGAAGTAAGTATGTTCTATAGCAAAATGATAAGCAAAGAATTAGGCCGATGCTTGAAGTTTTAATAGTTATAGTTAAGTGTGAGCAATATTACATAAACCAAGGCATAAATCATAAACTTTGTTTACATGATTATATATTTTTCATAAGCTGCTTGCGGGCTCGGTCCGGGTCCCTAAAAGTCGCCAGGCTAATGAAAATTTGTCCCTCTTGGCCCATTCTCAGCTGGCGTGCTTCTGTCATTTTTGGCATGCAGTATGTTAGCCTGCCCTGCATCAGAAACTTTTGTAGAGTGTACTTCTCCTCATGTGGCTGGCACACCAATGGGAAGTGAAATAAACTTTCCACAATTCTGGAGAAGAAAGTCTTTTTGAAGCACAATTTGAGCTTTATTAATTAATGTTTTTCACTGTAAATGGTTTCAGATGAACTTGAACCATTGAACTGAATATAATTTTATTCTTCTTACAAGTGCTTAAATAGAATGAAGTATTATTGCTAGAGCATAAACTGATATTCAATTACTAAAACTAGAACTGAAGCTCATCCATTAAAACTAAAACTAAAATGAAACTATAATAATTATTCAAAAACAGCGAGAACTAAACTTAGAAATACAGGCAACATCATAACGACTCATTGGGCATTTCCATACTTCTGACTTTTTGACTGATTGTCCCTACCAATGTTCTTATTTTTTTTGCTGTGTTACTATTTCACTCACTTTTGGATATGGTAAATGCACTATGTCTACTGATTTCATCGCATTAGAAAAACAATAATTAATACGCAAATTAAAGGAGCGCTACGAAATTAGATTGGTACCATACTTACACTTTCTAGACCAATGTGTTACACTTCTGCAGGCGACATTTACGTGCTTCCCTGGTTTGTTTAACCCTATTTCGAAGTATAAATCCGGTGCAGGGCATACGTTAGCATTAGCCGTTTCTGTGTGGGCTGGTTGTAGTGTTGAGTATTGTGCCCTTACAGGAAAATCTATGCTATCTATTATTAACAACAAGAGACTCAATGCATACCAGACGTATAGCTTAAACAGAGGCAGGGCTCTAAGGGAAAGGTTCAGCCTCCAAGTCCCCCACTGTTTATATGGCTGTCCGTGGGTCTTAAACAAACACATTTTATACCTAATGGCCTCAGGAGGTATCGGATGATTCAGTAATCCAATGGCTAATCTACGCCATTCAATTAGGAACTCTTTCCGGATTGTGTTATATAGGCTACAAGTACTGGTCGAATGAGATACATGTAGGTAGCTTAAAGACTCATGATATTCTCGAGGGTTGAAACATGACCAATTATGTACCTACTTATATATGTATGTATGTATGGATTTATTCAACCTCACTTCTCCAATCGAATAATATTTGCAATCATGGGATTCAACCAATTCATCCATCCGTCAATTCATCCATACATCTATCTATTCGTCCATCAATTCGTCCATCCATCCATCCATCCTTCAATTCATCCATCTATCCATCCACCCTTCATCCGTCTATAGGCCTACGATGTTACACCCATCCATGTATCTATTCATCCATTCCTACCTTCTACCCTTCCTCCTTCCTTACCTCCTTCTCTCCATTCATCCATCTCTCCATGCATCTATGATACTCACGTGCATCTCCATCCACCCAACCATCTGTATATCCGTACATCTATCTATCATCCGTCCATGCTTCTATCCTCTTAGGAATACTTCCAGATTAAACTGATTAAGCAGTGTCAAGTGTAATTCATGCAGATCTGCTGTTTGTTCAAGTTGCTGTCTGAAGGTGTCAATGTCACTCTGAGGTTGAGGCCCACACATGAATACGAGCCCTGCTGATTAAAGCAATACCCACTGCCAGAGGCTTTTCAAATAGGCCTACTTCCTCACCTGGTCCTATCCTTTGCCACTGAACTCAGTGCTGGTACTTCTGCTGGTTACAGTGATGCTCGTCCCTTGCTTTCAGCATCCTTTTTTGTATCTGTTGTCCTATCTTGGCCATCATCTTCTTCGTCTTCCATTCCTTCATCTTCTTTGTTTTCCATTCCTTCATCTTCTTTGTTTTCCATTCCTTCATCTTCTTTGTCTTCCATTCCTTCATCTTCTTTGTCTTCCAGTCCTGCCTCATTAGCTTAGTCTTATTCCCAGCATAGGCTTTTCATCCATCATCTGTATGTCCCAATGTTAATTGTGATCTGTCACCTGTTCCTACTTCACCTGGTCTGCTTCTGTTGACGTCTGAACGCACCATAACTATGGGTGATGAACATTGAACAGGTGCTGGAAAAATCCCACAGATGAAGCTTTCAACATGGCTTGTTTGCTGCAGTTGTATCACTGGTCATCCTGGCTTTGTGGATCTTTGATTGAATCAAATGGATTACAGGTTTTGGCTGCATGGATCTTGATTGGCTCATTCTAATGGATTACGGATAATGACTTTGTAGATCTCGATTTGTTCATTCTAATGGATTATGCATTACGGCTTTGTGGATCTTTATTGGGTCAATCTAATGGATTATGAATAATGTGGTTGTGGATCTTATTGATCCATTTGAATACGGACTGAGTTCTTTTCAGAATGACCGTTGATTGATGCCGGCATAGCGGCCGATTATGATGAAGATTGGACGTAGGTGTATGTGCGTACCTTCATGTGTGCGTCCGTGCGTGTGTGTGTGTGTGCGTCCGTGTGCGTGCGTGCGTATGTGTGGTGTGGTGTGTGTGTGTATATATGCGTGTATGTATGTACCTTACCAGAGTCTTACAATAGGTGCCAATGATTATGATGATTGATGGCTTGACACTAGCTCTGATCTTTGTGGTGATGTGATTGATGTTGATTGAGAAAATAATAACTGACGGTGGATGGGTCAAAAGTTCATCTTTCATGGTTCATTAAATTTCCTATTGATGGGCTTTTGAAACTGCACTTCAGAGCATCTTAGAGACCACAGGTATCTTCAGTATTCAGAACATTGAACTTTATACTGCAGCTCCGCAATTCAACTGGCTGTGCCAAAATTTGTGTTGTATGTATTGTATTGTGTTGCATTTTATTGTATTGTATTGCATCGAGGTCTGAGGTCACCAATAACAAAGCAGGTTTTCATGCTTAAGTGAGCCATGTCTATCTTCATACTTAAAAGACACTTGGTGGTGGTAGTTGGCATTTGCAGTTTAACCTGTGATAACAATGATCATTAGTGTCGCCCTCCTCCTTTACCCAGGGTTGGGACTGGCACTGTCAGAGTGTGAACAGTGGGGAATAGGCTTGTACCGATTTTGATTTGGGTGTTTATTAATTGTTCTATTTCAGAACGTGTCCACCAACCAACGACTGAGTTGTTACGGAACCTATTTCGGTAACTAAACGCTGCAGGCGGATATACCTTCCAGGGTCTGTCGGCTCTTGACCCTATTATATTGAACCCCACCGGCGATACCCTTTAGTCAGAATATTGCTTTCTGTGTACACCTACTTTGGTCAACATTTATGGTAACTATATAAATGCCGGGTTAGTATAGTTTGTGATGCGGTCCGTCTGAGTCAGTCTGTATTGTCAATCAGCGTAAATTCTGATAATTAGGATACTGATGCCTTAATTTGGCTATCCCGACCTTTGACCTTGAGCCTTTGAAGTGGGCATTCGTTAATCCGGCTCCCGAGGTGCAAGCAATAAAGGTATTTAAGGAGGCTATTGGTGATTTGTAAAGGGGCTGGGGTGGTTAGTCAGAGGCAGAATGGCAGCTGCCATAGTGATGACCGGTCTTTGATGTGGGATGGGTTGGATAAGCTTCCTGTGTGTCATGCAGTACCTCCTTAGGACCGCACTCCTCAACACAGTGTCTGGCAATCGCTAATATTAATGTGGCCAGAACAAACTTAGAAATATTTTGAGATACTATGCGACTCAGTTTCTACGATATACAGTATGGGCCTATTATTGAGCTCATCATAGATGCAACTCCTCAGAACTGTTAAGTATAGATATTTATTTACGGAAATATTTATTTTAATCAATTGTTACAATGCTAAATTGTCAATTTGATCATCAGATAAGTACAAGCTAGTAATTTGGTCTATATGTGCAATCAAGCTTGGAGCTCATGGTCTTTGTCCCCTGGGTGCTGTTTGAAGGTGCTTCTAAAAGTAGGGGCATTATAACGCAGCAACGCTGAGTGCAAATCAATAAAGTTATAATTTATATATTACAAAGCATTTATGGGTTCCTGAAATGTGCTGATAGTCAAGTGTTGAGTGTGGTGGACTGCCAGTCTAAGCGTTGGGGTTTAAATTCCTCTCAGGGTAGAGATTGGCTTATGTGGATTGGCTGATTGGTGAGCCTGTAACTTGGAGATTCGATCAAAGTCCGTGGAGATACTGTGTAGGACCTTGATCAAGTCCTTTGCACACAATAATTGTTCTGCAATATAACTGGAATTGTTCCGTCTAGGCGTGTGTGCATTTATGAAATAATATTTTATTGTAAGAAGAGTGCTATCAAATTACAGTTGTATTGAATTGCTACATCTGGTCTTTTTGTGAGTCATATTCAATGAGTGTCTGATTGTTCTGGCTCCTTAATTTGTTAATGTCTGCTTTTGGTAAGAAATTCAATGTAAGAGTGAGTAGTGTCTGCTTTTGGTAAGACATTAAATGTAATAGTTAGTTTACCATATGGTTCATTATGACCAGCTGAAAAGGAAGTGGAGCGGATGAAGAAAGTAAAGAACAATCAGGTAGAAGAGCAGGTGGAATGAGGCAAGGAGGAGAATGAGGAGTGAGAAGACACTTGGAATGCAGGCACAGGTGAGAACCGAATGCAGTTAATGGGTAGATTGACGACAGAAGTAAAGGAAAGATGTTGCCATAATCCAAGATGGAACCCAAATCGACGGTCTCTTGTGTCTTAATTATGTCGTGGTCAGCATGGACCAGACGACATGTATCTTTCTGCCCTTGCTTAAAGTCTAAGTTATCATTTGAGAATCAAAGTTAAAATTTGTCTGAGTTTTATCTGATGCTCGTTTCTGACAATGGAGGCCAAAAATAAGGTTTAAACCTAATCTGACTGTTGTATGCTAAAGATGCATCGTTTTAAAAATTAGTTTGCCAAAAAATTTCACGGTTTTAACTCCCTCCTAAGATTTGACGCCTCTGATGTAGACCTAGTACAGAGTTAGCATAAATCATCATTCGCTGCGCGCTGCTTCAAGAGTGTGGGAACTGTGCGTGCCATCTTGTGCCTTTGATGTGAAGTCGTCGGCCACTGCAGCCCCAGGGGTAAGAGAAAATGGTGCGTTGGAAGGAAGTGACCCAAATAAAGAATGAATGGTCCGTTCTGAACTCATCAACCTCAGTCACCGCTTATCACTAATATTTTACCCTGCATACCCAACCGTAGCACCTATAACACCTCTTCCATGTCGAACTTTCACCCCGTCCTGTACGTCTCTGTTGGGGCTGGAATATTGGATACCCAGCGTGAAGAACATGTAAATTAGTGGACGCTCAACTTGGCCACTGATTAGCTCAACCCCGCATTAATGGGGTTGCCGGGTTATCTGTTTACATCGGAAGAGGTAGGCCCAACGGCTAATGCCCCCTAATACCGTCACTACCTCTAGGCCGGCCACGGGGTTTTATTATCGGGCCTTGGGCAGACCACGACTACAATAATGCAGATTGTTTTCAGATCAGCATCATCCTCTGTGCTCAAATAGGCATCCTGGACCAGAGGTTGAGAGACACCTCTGACACAGCGATTTTAGCCTTTTATAGAATGGGGTACAGCTGGAAAACCAGACAGGATACGATGGCATTGAGGACGCATTGGAAAGGAGCAATACTCATACATACTGAACTTAGCTGAAGAAACGCTTTTAATGGCAAGGATAGGGTCTCCCTAGCCCGCGGACAAGGCACACATCAATGCCACAAAGTCTAAGCTAAATTTAGACATTGGAAACATCTAATTAGTATTTCCCCCCATTTGTGACCCAATAACCTAACTCTCTCCAACTGTAACTGTAACTCTCTCTGTCTCTTTCTCTCTGTCTCTGTCTCTCTGTCTCTCTATCTATCTATCTATCTATCTATCTATCTATCTATCTATCTATCTATCTATCTATCTATCTATCTATCTATCTATCTATCTATCTATCTATCTATCTATCTATCTATCTATCTATCTATCTATGTATCTATCTATCTGTCTGTCTGTCTGTCTGTCAGTCTGTCTGTCTGTCTATCTATCTATCTATCCATCTCTCGTTCTCTCTGTTTGCCTGTCTCTTTCTGTATGTGTGCCCTTTGCTACGCCTCTGGGCAGAAGATCAACGACAAAGAGCGGAAGGTAGATGTAATAGGAGAATGGTGAGAGAGTGGATGAAACGTCTATAGCAGGATGGACATGAAATAAAGGCGAACGAAACAGACGAAGGAAAGACAATTTGGAAAGGTTCATATAAGACGCTAAATAACTGTAGAGATGCAAAGCCAGAAGAAATTAGGACAAGCCAATAAACGGTTGAAAGAAGATCGATGCACTATATAAAAATAATTATAATTGTAATAGTAGACTCCTAATGATTAATAGTAATGATAGTAATTGCCTAAAAATAATATAAAGGCAGCATTTTTCTGGGACAATATGTTTTTGTTGCGCTGTGCAAGGTGCCAAAATGTAAATGTTAGTTAATTATATGGTCAGTTTTTATCTGTCCGTTTTATTAAGTCCATTGACGCATCCCGTTAATTATGCCCAGTGAGATTGTGGCACAGCAGTCGGCATTCTAATTGCATGAGTCACCCTTGTGAAACAACATGGATGGATCCTCCATAAAGCTTTCCCACAAAAGCTCCAGCGACTCTTCCTCGGGGCCTGTGATCTGGCTCAGGTGCACTAGAGGAACGACAGTTCGACAGTGCTGCACGTTTGTTTATTAGGAATGAATTATATAGTTGGCTGATCTCAGTTCCGGTTGCCTGATCCTATCTCAGGTTTAATGGCGGATCATTCCGTTAGCAAGGAAGTATCCTGAGCCTCAGCACGATCACTTGTGTCCGCGGTCTAAACAATGTAATCCAGTGGGGCAAATGACCGACCCACAGAGAACCATCAAGTGAACACCGGGTCTAGTTGGGGATTAATAATACTGTTGTGGTGATATCTTCATCTTTGAGCAAAAGGCTGTACGCAACGCATTATTATCAGTAATTCACGGTCATCCAATGGCAATGACATTTTGACGAAACGTGTCTAATTATTGCCGAGAGAATGATTTTGCTTCTCTGAGATAAATTTAGACAAGTGCAAACGTCTAATTAGTATTTTCTCCCATTTTTGACCAGTATATATCCTATCTCTTTTCTCTGTCTGTCTGTCTGTCTCTTTCGCTGTCTCTCTCTCACTCTGTTTACCTGTCTTTTATGATATATAGATCTATATGATGTGGCACGCCCTGTGCAAGCACAACTAATGTATGAGTTTCTATGAAAGGTAGATTATGTCGTCTGTTATTCTTTCAGCGGTTCGGTTAGCAATGAGTTGTAAGTGGGGAGCCAGATCACGGCCTTCTATAAATATATATATATATATATATATATATATATAGATTATATTTATACATATATATATATATCACTGTGTGAAGTTGATATATATATATATGTATATATATATGCACTGCTCTGTTCATCCGTATCAGTCTATCCTGCATATATCCTGATTCATGGTATCTCTGACCCTACTTGATTTCGACTAAAGACTTCTCCAATGAGTCGATTATCATTCTCACTGGGGTTGTACTAGAACTGGAAGCAGCCACTGATTTATAATTTAGAGCATTTGATAGCAACACTACAGCAGTCATTGTAGATTAGATATAAGATTGGGGTGTCTTCTGTTTTGCCTTACATTTTCAATCTCTATGTGAAGGTCTAGATAGTTAAGTACGAGGTGAAGGTGTTAAACATTTGCGTAATGTATATATAAAGGGTTATATTAATTATTTTATATGATTATATATATATAGATTTATATATTTATACATTAGCTGGCTTATTCTTAGGTAGAGTATAGTATAATGCAAGAATAAGTGTTATAGTTAGATTAACAAGTTATGCAACCAGCTGCGATGGTCGCTACTATGCGAAGTCATCCGTGCAGGCTATGCCAGAATAAATGGTAATTAATGTCAGTTGAAGTTTAAATCATGGGGGAAAGAATTTGAAAAAACACAGGGAAACAGCCTGTGCTGGAATGAGTACTTGGTAAGATAGGTTTCTAGTCAAGCTAGAAATTTAGTGCTGTAATTGTAAATTGTGATCCTGTTGTTGTAAATCTTGTAATTGAACTTTTATATGTATAAATATGTATATTTTTCCTATATAGAGTCACTTCAAAGGCAAACTAATCAGAGGCGTTGTTGTTGTTATTGTTGTTGTTGCTGTTGTTGTTGTTCAAAATGCTGTTATATCTGAGGCATAATAATTATTTCCTTCGTCCTGTTCACACAATCGCTGGCGGACAAGCGTACATGTACGTAGAAGAACACAGACAGGTAACCAGATACACAGAGAAGGGAGAGAGACAGACAGATAAATGGATCGAGACATATAGGCGAGCAGCGTGAGAAGCGACCTTTCTTTAAGTGGCGGTCTATAAGTGTTGATTAAAGGAGAAGTCCGTAGAGTCAGATGGACCCAGGGACACAGAAGGAGGCGGTAAGTTAAAAAGAGAAACAGAGACATCGCCACATACAAAGGGAAGTTATAAGGGAAAGCAGCACACCTTTGCTGTGGAGTTACAGCTCGGAAGAGATGGAGGTGTTTCCAGCTGCGATGGTGTGAAGTGGCAGCGGGGTGGGGTGGAGAGCGAGTTGGGAACATACCAGGTCCCTGTAATAACGAACGGCAATAAAACGCCCGATCTAATCGGGTAGAAAACGGTGTAAATAGCCTCCGCCGCTGCCGACCATTAGAATTATCTGCAATAACTCGGCCGGACAAAGACTGGACAGTCAGTCGGCTGACCGGACACTGTCCATACCGTCCAGTTCCTCGGCGGCAACGGTGGTCAGTTGTCTGCCGGGGAAAGCACTGACCTGCCCCGGGCTTAATGGGCGCCCAGTGGGTGGGTTACAGTCCGAGTCGGTGGCCAGTCGGGGTTGCTGCTGTGTGATTGGCTGATAACAGCTGGACTGACAGATCTTCGCCTACTCCTCTGACTTAGATCAACAAGCTTGCTACGGTCGGTCTGTGTAATATTATCAAAGTCTTGTAGCAACAGTCGTCGTATAGCCATACAACAGCAATGGCAATGCAAAACCAACCAGTTATCGCGCAGGCCTGAGGAACTACAATAACGACGTCGACCACGTTCTCCTGCTCCTCCACCACTTCCTCCTCCTTCTCTTCCACATCCTCTCCTCTTCCTCTTCCTCTTCCCATCCCTCTTCATCCCCCTATCAAGTGATTTTCTCAAGCTGCGGATTAACTATTTTGCCGTTGCCTGCAGCAGCAGCGCCGCTGCTTTTCGCCTCCTCCGCTGAGAGAGACGGGATTTATGAACCGTTGATGACTTGAAGTGCTGGACGGGAACGGAACTGAGGGAGTACTTCCTGTTACGGAAACCCTATCCAATCGGTTTCGGACAGTTTTCCTAAAGCGAATGATATAGCCGTGGAGAACATTTCGCTGCATAGATAGCAGGTTAGTGGACATTGCCTTTCAGCAATCATCGTCACATTCCTTTGATATTGGAACATCAACAACGTTGTCAGCAAGTTATGAAATGTAATCTGATCTAATGACTTCTATAGCGCTATTATAGGTTTTTAACAGTGTACCAGATATCAGGTTGTTGTTGCTTGGAGTAAGATCCTAATCAAAATTCACAGCTCTTTTTAGAATGAGGTGGAAATCCGATAGATGAGCGAAACCAGATGCAGGTCGCCGAGGGTATTCGTGCAGTTAGATGTAATGTAAGGCAACCAAATTTTCCATTAGGACCTCTGGCAGTCCTCTGTGAGTAATTGTAAGCGGCCTTATTGCCAATACAATATATTTATATCTATTTAAATCATTTTTCAATTTTTATATTCTTGCAAGTGCAATGGAACTGCAAGATTTTGATACCATTAGCAGAATCCACATCAAGAGCCACCTATGTTAAGGCCGTTTTCTGAGGCTTTTCAACCTCAATGTGATATTTTAATGTTAGATTTGAGCATCTTATTAGATATAATTTCTTATGCACTAAAACATTTAATTTAGTCTATTTTCATGTGAAAGTGCTAAGTAAAACCAGACAAAAGTTACGGACACAATTTCTGTTAGGCGCTCTCTTTGTAGCAATAATTATAAGAAACGTTTGACGAGCATCTTTTGGTAAGTTAATCAAAACTATTTCTTGGTATGGCCTGTGTTTGATAGATAGATCTGTGGTAGATAGAAAATTCCATGTCCACAATAATCTCAGCTAGCAAATTGTAATTGAACACTAAATACTGCACCATGTTCTTAAGCAAACTAGTTGGAGGCATCTCTGTGCTGGCCTGTGTTATGTTGATTCTCACTAACGATGGGAGTTTTATAATTTAATTGGCATTACAATGCACGGATGAGTAGAAAGTCACCAGCGGGGGGGGGGGGCACACAGCTGTTGAGTCCAACCATTGGATTCCTGTCTACAGATGATATAGTAAGCATTGTTTTCATTTCACAGTCTCCCGACCAAGCTTATCAAAGTTAAGCACTTTAGAAATTCTGAGGTTAACGCTTAGGTTAAATGGTGCTTTTAAGCACCTGACGTGACGCGATGAGACGATTTGTATAGCACCGCAGAACAGCGGAAGTCGAATGCAAGGGGCTGTATATAGGTAATTTAAGAGTCAACCATCAATATGAAGTGTTACTGACATCATTTTCATATGAAAGAGGGTGCCCAGTACTCCCCTCCTCACCGCATGTCCCAACCGACTGCTGTCAGTTTACACATTTTAACTGAATCGGGTAGGGAGCACGGGAGAAGTGATATCTCCAAATAACTATCGGTCATAGCAGGGTTTTGAATTTATAGTCTCTTGACTGACACAGTCCGGCACAATAACCACTTGACTATGGCATCTCTCAATATGAGATTAGACTATGGCATCTCTCAATATGAGATTAGACTATGGCTTCTCCCAATATGAGATTAGACTATGGCATCTCACAATATGAGATTAGACTATGGCATCTCACAATATGAGATTAGACTATGGCATCTCACAATATGAGATTAGACTATGGCTTCTCCCAATATGAGATTAGACTATGGCATCTCCCAATATGAGATTAGACTATGGCTTCTCCCAATATGAAATTAGACTATGGCATCTCCCAATATGAGATTAGACTATGGCATCTCCCAATATGAGATTAGACTATGGCATCTCCCAATATGAGATTAGACTATGGCTTCTCCCAATATGAAATTAGACTATGGCATCTCTCAATATGAGATTAGACTATGGCTTCTCCCAATATGAAATTAGACTATGGCATCTCCCAATATGAGATTAGACTATGGCTTCTCCCAATATGAAATTAGACTATGGCATCTCTCAATATGAAATTAGACTATGGCTTCTCCCAATATGAGATTAGACTATGGCATCTCCCAATATGAGATTAGACTATGGCATCTCTCAATATGAAATTTCTAATGCAGAGATATGAAATGGATGTGAAAAGTCGTCGTCTTGTTATGCATCAGACTGAATATTAAAACTCTGCAAATTGAGACATTATCGGCAGTTTAATTTCATTGTTATCACCGTAAATTGTGTACCCCCCAAGAACATGCATGTTCTGTTCGTTCATGCTTGTATGTCATTTATCTCTGTGTAGAAATGTTCTTATCTATTAATAATCATCTGTTTTGGTGTAGTAGTAGTTTCTATGTACTGTTTTTTACATAAAAATCTACAAACAGGTATTCGGGTAAGGCATCTGACCTCAGTAAAAGAACAAAGTGTGCGTGTGTGTCTAGGTGTGTGTGTTTGTGGTGTAGTGCGTGTGTGCGTGCGTGCGTGTGTGTGTGTGTGTGTGTGTGTGTGTGTGTGTGTGTGTGTGTGTGTGTGTGTGTGTGATGGAGAAAAAACAAAAGGCAGTTTGGAGTGGTGTATACATCTTAGCAATGACTGTGTGAGGTTCTATGAAAATGCTATAGAAATATCCAGATCTATTATTAATTATTAGTAATAATCAAGAATTTCTATTCTGCCCATGGCATCAACCGATGGCCCATCAAAGCCAGGTCAACACTCAAATGGTCAGTATGTTACGGTGGATTAATTATCAAGTCGAAAGATATGTGGTTATATGGACACTTTACATTACAAATAAGGATATGGAAACTACGTGATGCTTAATATTACTTTACGTTACATTTGGTCTGTTCATCTGCCCCATTAGCATTCTAGCCACCTAGCTGACCTTTGCACCGTAGCGCGTTGTAGCACGGCATCTTGAAGAAGCCACTACAGTTCGGTGGTCTGTTTCAGCTAAACGTAGACCGACTACCCAACCCAGTAGGTCTAACAAAGGCGTCTGGCCAAGATTTGGAGCCATCAATCAGTCACCACCAGCTCTAGAATAATTAGATCACAAGTCCGTTGAAGTGAATCCAAAAATAGCATTAACTAATGGATGGGACCTGACTTCAAAATCCGTTGCCATGAACCTTCCTCAAATCATCTGAGAACCGTTGCTGTTGTTCTGCCCGACTAATATGCCATTGTAACGTGATGTAACGCCATTGTAATGTAATTGTGATGTAATTGTGATGTAATGTAATGTGTAATTGTGATGTACTCCCTGTTACATTACATTACTCTCGGTGCATTTTCTTGTATTAATATCAGGTATAATTTTACGTTTCCCTCCTTCTCCTAAGTTGAAATGATCTTTTTAAGATATGCCCCACTTCCTCTCCATCTCTTCTCCTTGCCCTCTCCCCCCACTTCGCCTCCCTCCATTTTCATCCTCTATGTCCTCCCTCTCCGCCCTCTATCTCATTAGGATATGGTTTTGTACTCTGTTATTGTAAAGATAATTTGATTTTATTTAAAACCAGTTTTACTAGTATTATCTTTTATAATTATATTTATGATCATTGATCATTCATATTTTATATTTTTTATTTATATCATATTTCATCAAATAATTCGACTATTAATGTTATTTGTTTTGTGCCTTCTGCTGGTTTTAATTAATGGAAATGGGCTTGGTGAGTTATTGATTCAACCATTTGTTCTGAGAACTTATATAGCGCATTCAAGGAACCTATTAAGATGCGTTGTGGGTTGGGTGTATTGCTGGGAGATTCATTGGCTTCTGTTAATCATATTTGTTGTACAATCACGTTGTGTAGCCTATGTTCACCTTTGAGAGGTTGATGGGTAGATTCAATGCAGTGAACGTTGTAGGAGGTGAATAGCTTGGGTAATGTGAGCCAATGATCACAACGTTTTGGGGGGAAATCCGAGCTTGCTGTCTACCTGTCTGGGGAACAGAATCCTACTCCTTCAGGCTTTCTGATACTTCTTATATTATCTGCAAACGGCAGACACTGTTGGGGCAAGAGTGCTCGAAGCTATATGTCTGTTGGATATTTCTGTAATTAACGTATGTAATTGGTACATGAAGGCTGATTGGTTAGAGCGTTTGGGCTTGTAAAGTCGAGAGTAGGCCTACGGGTTCCAGTGGCCACATTGGTCTTAGACTTTCCATATTAAATGAGTATGTACTTCCGTGCGTGTCTGAATGCAGACCAAACTGATCGGGTTGTCTTTCTGGCCCATGATTTCATTGGCGTCACTGACTATTCCAGCAAACAGTCTGCACTCTCTAACCCTTTCGAAGGTATTTCCAAGAGAAACAGTTGACACTAGCTGATGTGGTTTGCGATGGCATCGGGGTTCACTGCTGCAGCTGCTGACATAACATCATGGAACGGAAAGGTAAAACTGGGAATGGTGGTGGCACTTCTCCAGGGTGGTCTGGGTGTAATGGCTCCATGGAGTCCAGAAACATAAGTCTTGTAGCTCCTCTAGATTTAGGACGTGTGTCCGTTTTCTCCCATAGGTTGTTATTATATCTAGTGTTCTTCTGTTGCAGTGTAAACATGACCTCAGGTATCTCCCAACTGGACTTCTTAGCCTTCCAGCTTCATATACCACCTTATACCAGGATTGAGGGCTGGGGTGACCCAGGATGTTCTATTGATCTCAGATCAAGTAATGAATGTTTGTTTTGCTTGGCATCAAGGTAACCTTGTCTGAAACAGCATATCAATATGCAATCACACATACATACATACATACATACATACATACATACATACATACATACATACATACATGCACACACATACATACATGCATATTTATATACATACATACATACCTACATACATACATACATACATACATACATGCATGCACACACATACATACATGCATATTTATATACATACATACATACCTACATACATACATACCTACATACATACTTACATACACATGCATACATACATATTTATATACATACATACATACATACATTCATTCATACATACATACATACTTACATACACATACGTACATGCATATTTATATGCATACATACATACATACCTACATACATACATACTTACATACACATACATACATGCATATTTATATACATACATACATACATTCATTCATACATACACAAACTAGAGGCACACAAACATGCATATGCACATGGGTGGCAGATGGAGTAGTGAATGCTGAGCCCACTTGCATCCATGATTGAATGTCCATGTGTGACATGCTACATGGTCCTGCTTAAGCCTTTTGTGAGTATTAAAAGGTACTATAATAAGAGTCTTGAAACATACACGTATTTATACAACTTCGTATTTGCTTTCTCGTGTACCACTGGGTGAGCCTTTCTTCATAGCCTGGAACTCAAATCGATCTTACCTGCCTGCTGAGTTTGTTTTCACTAAGCACACATGACTTAGCTTTTTCTGGGGATCATAGAAATCTTGAGACCTGCTGCTCATTAAATATGCAGTAATATTTTTCTTGCTACACTGGCTTACTCTTTACCCTATTCCAGATTCATAATAAGAGGGTGCATTAGGCACATATGACCAAATCACTGCCATGACTGATACCTTGATTGAAAAACATAGACTCAGATGGTTCATAAAACGTGGATAACTAGGTGCAATGTATGGCTAGGGATGCTATTGTTTCTGCGGTTGAAGAGATAAGAGATGAAATTAAGGCAATAGATAATAAGATGGGGATTGTCTGCTGTGATATATGTAACGCCAGCCGAGCCTATCATAGAGCTCTGTGTGCCAGAGATAAAACTGGAAGACGAAGTGTGAAGGGGAAAGAGATGGTACAGAGCAGCGTATCATCCCCTCCAAGTGATTCATTGTTCCGTCCTCTGACAAAGACCAGCTCCATAATATACAGAGCAGACCCAGGATCGCTAAGTGGTATTGTAAATGAATTCTGCCACTGAAATCCAAAGGTTAGCCACGGTCAGAGATTGTGGTGCCTTGGCACCTTTAAGGTCATCTGCCTGTCTGACCTGAACTGTTGGGGCTGCCTTTCTACGTCCAGCCGGGCATGCGGAGTCTGTCTTGTCCAGAGCACCTGTTGTCTACAGGTCAGAAGCCGGACGGATTTCTATTCTAAATGCATTAATCTCGCTCACACACTAGCCTAATAATAATAAGATGATTTATCTAGCGCCTGTGCAGGTAGAGACTGAAGAAAAGGGTACTTGCTGCTTACTTACTACTGTACTCTAAAAATGGGGTCTTGAGCTGTGAGTTAAATGTCTCCGGTTGTCAGATATAGACGGCTCCATCGAGTTGGGTTGAGAGACGTCTGTTCCTTAACCGACGCTTAACTTCGGCTCATATAGGACTCAGGTTCTGAAGTCGATTTCTCAACATTTGAGGATTTCATATAAAGTACGATCTGTTGACATAAATGTCTCTCTCAAAGTTCAAGAGTCTCTTTCAAAAGTTCAAGAGTCTCTTTCAACAGTTCAAAAGTCTCTCTCAAAGTGCAAAAGTCTCTCTCGCACAAAAGACATAAAATTTGAATTTTTTTTTATATTGGTAATCTCAGATTCTTCATCACTTAGGGATAAACTAAGACTGGCTTCTCGCCATTGGCCTCTCATTCTTAAAAGGCATTTCTTTTTTTCCTGGGTTTCCTTGTTGAATAGTTATTCTGCGATGGGTGCTATATAAATCTAAGGATACGATGCAATCGTCGGCACCCAAAAAGCTAAGTTGTGAGAGGTTCAGAGGTTCAGCCAGAAACGAAAGTGGGTCGTGAGGCAGGCGAGCCGCCTAGTCTAGATTCAAAAGGTCAGGGAGTATAATGTTTGAAGTTGGAGTGGCAAGGGATAATGGTTATAGTTTTGAACAAGGAACATACCCAGAAATTGCAAGAGTAGTACTTAGGGGTTATCACATGATTGCTACCGCTACTATTTCTACTACTTCCCTTACTACTGCTGATACTTATTGATTTCTAGACACGGCTGACAGTTTGTAATGCAGAGCATTGGGTGTTAAATCTTCTGTAAGATGGTTACTGTGTATAGGGAATTTGAGCCAGTCTTTCAACTGCAATCTCTGGTAGTCATTGAATAGTGGTGTGTAGTAATTGTATAGTAATGCAGAAAGAACTATTACTCATACATGTAAGTGGAAAGTGCTTAAATTTGCAAAAGGTTAAGTAGACGTTAAGAAGTTTTTTTTGTTAACTGTGACTTTTAACATCATTACGGCCAATGCAGAGAGCGCCTCTGATTAGATATCTTGAAGGGGCGCTATATAAATGTTTTGATTACATTACTTTACATTAAGAATTAAAAGCCAATGAAGAGAAGTTGTTAAGTTAAGCCCTTACTACTCACAATTATTATGCACCTTCAAAAGTTCCCGAGTGACCTGAAGGCATCCTTCAAGGTCAAGTCATCCAATGGATAATGTCTCCCATGTCCAAATGATGTTTGATTAGGTCCATACATATAATATACAGCGTGCTCTAGTTGGTTGGACAATGTAAAAACAAATAAATTAAGTAATGGAATTCCTTAGATAAGTAAGATCAGATGAGAATAAGAAACTCTGTGAAAACGTTGTATCAGAAATCTGTTCAGTTTCCAGAGGAATTGGCCTCAAGGACTGATAAGAGGAGATTAGGGAGCGGAACATTACCGATGGAAACTTCCCAGTCCACTATATAGTAAACGTATTCAACTTGACTGATCAAGTGGGCTCTGTAAGACTGGTGTTAAAAAAATTCCTAATTTATTTACTGTAGGGTGTTTCTTTCATCTAGTGCTGATCTGGGTTTTTCATGCTTTGTTAAAGTAACGCCTTTAAGGTCATCTGCCAATACAGGGACCCTAAATAGAGTGGCAACCATCAAGCAGGCATTGGTGGTGAACCATATAACCCAATCAACAATTCAACGACAAATGAGCAAAGGCGAGGATACATGGTTGCGTTAGACTTGGTGTATATTTGGATTTATGGATACAATGTCAATATACGTTTTCTTGCATGATTTCAATTGAACTTAGAAGTATTTTTTGTCAATTGTATGTTGAATTACAAGTAGTTTACTGCTATGATTCTATCGTATGTCAGACTGAAGATGTTGTTGTTGTGCATCATATTTTACAGATACAATGTGTGTTTTTGCAATTAGTTATGCAATTGATGAGATGCAAAAGTTTCTTCAAGAAACTCCACTTTTGATGGAGCACTTTAAGGCTAGCTTAGCTATGATTGGTACAGTGACCATACAATATTGATGGAAAGAGCAGCACTTGACGAAGGAGTGGACTGCCAACCAGTTTTCATGTGCTGAGGTTCAGAAAATTAAATCCAAGGCAGCCTATCTAAGAGTAAGATAATGTTTCAGGGAATGCTTTTCTTCTCTAGATTTTTGAAGATTTTTTCACAGGGTTGGTTGTACGGTTGGTTTGTCTTACGGATCCATTATGCAGCAGAAGCTCCGTGGTTTATAGTAGAAATATACAGATTTGAAGAGTGTTGGATGATTGGAATCTCGCTGGGTGTGGACTTGTGATTGATGGGGTCTGGAAATCATTGCATTTAAGAAGATGGAGGCAGAAGATGGTATGGAAGGACGGGATAGGAGAGGCAGGGGGCAGCTGACCTGTTGGCCTGGCTTCCTTAAACATTGGACATCTCAGACTGCAGGATGATACTGCTATGAGGTGTTGGGGGGTTTGTGTTGATGGCATTTGAAGGCAATGAAACCAAATGTGCACTTAATGACTCCCCAGAAAATCCATATCATCAACATTCAGAGGCTGCAATACCATCCATCCATCAATCACCGCTTTCTAAGTCTCTGTCATTTGCTGTCTTCTTATCTCTTGCTCTGTCTGTGTCTGTCTTGCTGTCACTTCACTGGGTGCCTCCTTATGCCTAAAGGTGTGCGTGTGTGTCTGTGTGTGTCTAAAGGTGTGCATGTGTGTCTGTGTGTGTCTAAAGGTGTGCGTATGTGTCTGTGTGTGTCTAAAGGTGTGCGTGTGTGTCTGTGTGTGTCTAAAGGTGTGCGTGTGTGTCTGTGTGTGTCTAAAGGTGTGCGTGTGTGTCTGTGTGTGTCTAAAGGTGTGCGTGTGTGTCTGTGTGTGTCTAAAGGTGTGCGTGTGTGTCTGTGTGTGTCTAAAGGTGTGCGTGTGTGTCTGTTAGTTATTGGATTTCAAACTGCATTGGCTGTATTTTAATTGCTGATATTGTTTTTCAGTCCTGAACAGACTACCGTCGTCAAACTTGCACCTTGTAAGAAATTGTTGGGGAGTTAAATCAATGCTGTGATATTTTACATACTTTATGTTACACTTACGTGATGGGGGCATACTACTAAGAGGTTATTTGTGTGTTGAAGGACTCTTGAGTCAATGATTGTTCCGAGAAGTAAAAAATAATAATCACTCGGAATGAAGTTGTTTTGGCCGAGTGTAACAAGTGTCAGAAGAATGGTTCTAGGAAATGCAAGAGTTATTATGAATGTTTAATAACTGAAAAGCTATTTAAAGGAACTGATCCTATAGAGAGGACGAGCAACCCCATGAAGGTATTGCCACTGAGGTATTACTAGTGAGGCATTGCCACTGAGGTATTGCCACTGAGGTATTGTGACTGAGGTATTGCCAATGAAGTATAAACTTCGCATCAGTGGGCTGATTTTCTTAGCTTTGTAACATAAAGGCTGGTTGGCCAATTCTCTCCTCATTCATGTAGGGCCTTTGTAGGCCTACCCTCCCACCGACAGTGGGAAATCACAGATAGCTTGGGAGATTGACTGGCCACTGAATCAGTGATCTGCCTCACAGACGCATTTGCTAGTATCCTAATGAAACGAGATATTTCTTCGAATTTCAACCGTATTACCTGGGTTGACAGTTGACGAAACTAGTCACTAGATTATTATCGCATCCTTGGTAACTTGCAATTTGTCGGATATACTCAGTGCCAGACAAAAGCTGTGTGAGTGAAACTATCCTTGCAATTTAAAGCACTTAATCAGATGATGCTGTGGTTGAGAGCAGAGATTTTGAATATTCTAAGGTCTAAACAAGTTGATGTCCTTCCTGTGAGGTTGGAACCTCTGCTCAAAGGACCATTGACCACCAGTCAACTGCTTTGCACTTTAACTTGTGGATCAGTAAAATTGGGGTGTTGATATAAATGTAATTATACCCTTTTGGACAAGTGAACTGATCCGAAAGGATGGGACTTAGTGTTGCGTTCATGAACCAAAATTAAAACGAAAACAATCATTAGCGAAAACTCAAGGCTATATTCGCAGGAATTAAAACGAAAACTGACGAAATAATGATAGTGAAATATGAAAGACTGAAACTCGTTAAACCGACCATAACGGTATCTGAAACTAAGTCAGTGGAAACTAATCAATATGAACACTTAAACAAAAACACAAAGAAAAACTAGAATTCTAGGATATGAAATGTATTTTGTCATATATTTTGGTCTGATTCTAATTTTGTCATTTATTTGTTCAATATTTTCTCGAGTTCGTGATGGCATTCATTAACTGCTGCTTTTATTTAAAAGAGGAGGGCACTTTTGCTAGCTGTTTGACCATGAGGCACTCTGTAGAAGAGGGGATCATTGGAACTAACTATCATCATCATCATCGTCATCATCATCATCATCATCATCAACAACATCATCATCATCAACAACAACAACAGCAATAACAGCAATAATCATGATGACCATTATCTTGATGTATATATTCTGGGACTAATGCCATATTAGTCCCAGATTATACAGCAAGATAATGGTCAAATATATTAGGCTATTTTATCCATCTCTGGATCTCTGTTAAATGTAAATACCTGTTTCAGAGTTTCAGAGGCAGCATTATGACTCCTAATGACGAATGCCAACTATTGGAGGGTTGGATTGAACTTCAGAGGGTAGGTAAACAGACCTGTTCCCCATGGGTCTTAGTGGACTTTCATGCGGCTATATATATATATGATATATATATATCCCACATAAATCTTGACAATTGCCCAGTAAGGAACTGTATAACCCCTATAGACTAGGATATACCAGAACGTTTTCCATTATTCATGCTGATTCTGATGGAGAGAGTAGAACAGATTTAATGCATGTATAATGTTTAGTCTGACCAGCTACAACTAGACAGCATTTCAAAGATTGGTCTGGAGAATGACAAATCACAGAACTCCGCTTAAACTTAGATAAAACATCCAAGAAATAATTCCACTTACAAATATATCAGGAAAATAATGTAATAATAATGATATCATTATTATTACATATATTTATCACAGAAATTTGATACTGCCCTTCTTCCAACATATTCTGTTCAGAAGTGTACAAAAGCTATTATTATTAGCCTTATTATTATTATTATTGTTGCTGCTTTTGTTATAAGGCAAATATATTTCTTCATATACATTCACAGAGGAAAGAAACTGATCATTTTCAACATGTTATAAAGCAGTGATATTTTACTTCTAAAACATATTCTTAATTCATAACTTTAATCTAACTTCTATTTTAACTTCACAAACAATTTTACTTGTTCATTTTACTTGTTCAATTTTACTTGTTCATATTTTGGCTGTCAATTAATTTTAGTTCTCATTTTAGTTTTACAAATAATTATTTATTTCATTGCTTTAAGAAGTATTTTGGCTATGTAACTTGTATTCCAGAGCTATGCACTATTGTAATTCCTCAGGGTTACCAAGCTATTACTAATGAACTTCAGGCATAGAATTAGTTTAAAAGTAATCCAATACCAGTTTTCGTTTCGTATATCTTTGTGCTCAAGTTTCGTTGCTATGTCAAAGCTTGTATAAGCACATTTGTACTCTTTTGATATCTTATATTTAGCATCGGATGGGGCTCCATCTATTTGTACTGGGAAATGGTTTAGCTGACGTTGTGTTAATTGTCTACAGCACCGGATGAAATCTGGTTTGGGTTGTGGGAAGTCGGCCACCTGAGAATGGCCAAGGTCTCAGTGGAACTACTGTTGAGAAGGGTTCGGAATTAAAGAGTTTGAACACCGGATCTGTGTTCATTGGACTCGGTGAAACCAGAGTGCAGTAGTCGTCTACACATGGCGCTTATTTCCATAAAATATTCTTCGCTGCTGCGCTGCCTACGACCAAAATTGCCGGTAGAAATACAAACACGCTGCAGGAACTATTTGTTCAGTTTCTCTCGCCTTAAAGCTTTCTCTGGAATTCATTCACAAATTTTGGGTAATATGTAAAGACAACAGTTCGGCAGAATCTCTTGGGGGCAAATTGCACTCTCTAGCTCTCCGCTTCTCTTGTCAGGACTGTAGAGGCGCCGCCGGCGTTTTTGATACACCTATCTGATTGCAGAGCGCGGATCAAGAGGCAGACCGGGTAGAGCGAAAGATAGAAAGCGTTCTGGGCTTTGTTGTTGCCTTGTACCGGAGTGATATCGTCCATCCACTCGGACCGTCTCTGGCTCTTTACACTTCAACGTTTTCTCTGATTAATTGGTAACTTTAAAATTCTAAATTGAAGATTTGTGGTAGAGTCAGTTACTAAACGTACGTAGCACATGCTGTATCAAACAAATAGGCTTAAGTCATGTATCGACTCATTCTAATTGAACCATTTCAGCCGCAGCTGAACAAACAACAGAGATATGACGGCCTGTGCACACTGAGGGCACACCCCTCCCGCCAAGCCTATGCCACTCCAACCTTTAACAGCCCTAATCGATTGGCTTTGCGATCCTACAAGTAACATGGTATCTCGTTGGGTCATCTTGGTGTAGTTTTTGCTTCGCTAGTTTTCCTAGATAACGTGGATGTAATAAAATGTCAGTTTTGTGATAACGTTTCACTAAGCATTTAAGGAATGACTCAGCCTAAGAGGTGTCATGGTTTGTGCATTGCCCGTTTAATTTCTTATCACTTGTTCATTTATTCGTATCGCAATGAACGTGTTATTGTAAATGTTCAGATTTTTATGTGGCCTCAACCCTGCACATATTTCATGGAACTGAATGGATGCTATCTCCTCCCCTGCCCATTAGAACAGGTACACTTCACTTGTAATCGCAGGAGAGTCAAAGCCCTAGAATAGGCCTACGATATCGTGGGAATACGCGCGTGCATCCTTATGCACAGAGGTGCATTGGATGTAGATGCAAAGCTATTACAATGCAGCTAAGCAGTTGCAGTTCAAGGACACTGTGTTATAACAGAGACCACTCCCGTCTCCCTCCTTTATCCAGGATTGGCACTGGCACTGCCAGAGTGCGGGCAGTACCGGTGATAATGTAACTGATCTGAGTAGCTACACACACACCTACCTTCACAGTTGCACACACACACACACGCACATATATATATATATATATATATATATATATATATACACACATATATATATATATATATGTGTGTGTGTGTGTGCAGCTGTGAGGGTAGGTGTGTGTGTGTATATATATATACACATATATATATATATATATATATATATGTGTGTGTGTGTAGCTGTGAGGGTAGGTGTGTGTGTATATATTACGTGACAGTGTGCAGAGTATCCAATCTGCTGTGATTCATGAATGAGTCTATGGTCTTGGCTCTTGTGTTTAGATCAAAGTGTTTATGGTACCGTTTTTATTTTGCCATTTAGTGTCAACGAAAACATGTTACAGACATTTTCAATGTTACAGCAGCACTTATGTTGAAGTCAAAAGACCAACCAGAATGGATTGTTTGACCCACTTGACTCAGGGTTATCCATATTCCACAGTTAATATTACAGGTGCGCGGCTTGTTTGAATAAGTATCCTGTATATAGTCAATATTTGTATCTTAAGTCTTAGCTAAACAGTTAAAACAAATAAGGAGAGAGCTCACTATTTAACAATTTTGAGTATGGTTTTCTGTATGACACTGCAGCACGCATACGAATCAAGTATTGTTTCAGTTGCATGTTATGCCTGGCAAATTTAAGACTGTCATATCCCGGTAGGATTACAAGTACCATTTGAATGGATAATAATAAGTTTTTACAGGAATTGAATTTGAATGTAGGTAGCCAGGCAAGGCAGATAATGTTATACATAAAATTTAACCAATGCTGCCACCAAGCAATAGGAAGGACTAGTCAACCTTATGGAGTAGCGAGTATCAAACTCGCTTTCTCTGCTCCGAACACTAGTGTGTTATCCATTACTCTTCGCTCCTCCCCCTCAGCCAGTTTCATAACAGCCAATATAAACCAGTTTTGATGACTGAGACTGACCTCAATAATTCGAAAGGTTTAGAACTGCAGACCATTGTAACATACGGCTTATTCGAACCGAATTATTAGTAAGTGTGTGTTTATGAAACTGGAAGAAGGGACTTCGAAACTAGTGGACCGGAGCATTTGATTTGTTTCAATGCAATATTTTGTAGAAGATCTGTGATAACTGATGACAGTCTCGCTCATATATATATACATGTTGAAATATGTTATATATATGTTAAAATATGTTATACTAAAATAGCCATCAGATGCTATGGACGATATCTCGTTATAATACGCAAACATAAATAGACCAATTTGATATCTCATTATATCACTCAGTAGCCTAATTACTGTCTTTAGGCCTAGTAATTGAAAAGGTCTAGAACTGGCTCACCAGTGAAACGTACAGCAGATGCGAACAGCACGTTTCTGTACAATTATTAATCTGTTAAATAATTGATGATAATGAAGCTCCTGCAAATGTCAGAACATGAAAGATGCGAAAGAATAAGACTTTTATACAAATTTTGCAGGATGTGACTTGATAATCATAATCGATGCCTAATGCGAGGTAGTTATATACTGATGCTCTTTAAAGTTACTTCGCAATACAAGTTATGTCTTTCGTCCAGGTAACATGCTATCCTCAAACCCGCCGAGAAATTTAAGGAGTAATGCCTGTTCAATTTTTTTTAATCTATGGTCATTCTCTTACTCTGATGAGGAGTGTGCTGTCTTGTATTGTTTTTTTTATATTAATTTATATATCGCCGCTTTCAGCAGTTGCCATTCATTAGCTCTCCCAGTGTGTGAACAACAGAGTACAAAAAGGTTTTGAGGAAGGAGAATGATGTTGGAAAAGACGAAGTAAGAATGGTAGCACACAGAGATGAGTAGAGATTGCAATTCCGGAATTTCTGAATTCCGGAAATTTTGGTGTTTTATAAATACCGAAATTCCGAAATTTTTTTAAAGCAAAAATTCTGGAATTTCGGAAGTGAAATTACGGGTTTAAATAGCAGTTACTATCATTCTTATTATCATAATTCAAGGAACACAAGATGCAGAACTTTATTTTATTTACATAATTATGATATATATGAATATGATGTAGCCTAGTACGCCCTATATTTCATGTGAGGTATGACTTTGAATAATTGGTTTATGAACTGTGCGCAAAAAGACTCTCGTGTTTTTCGGTATTTCTACCGTTATTCCGGGAACGCTGGATAGGCCTAAAGCCTTCAAAATGATTACAAAGTTTGCATAGGGTTTGACTCTCTACAAAGATATAAGCGCCACGACAGAAAGGCTACTGATGAGGAGTCTGTTAATTATCATTATTTTTTTGATTGAACACCTATAGCAAGTAGACTGTGTTAAAGAGGATCATGCGTTGTCTGCTGCCGCCATTAGGCCTATCTGCTCCAGTTTGCAGACTCGGTGATGAACTCACTGTACGTGGTTCCAGCGTTCATATGTTCAGAAGCATGCCCGATGCATTATGGATTCATTAACGCCGTAGACTATATATCTCTGTTCTTTAAGTTTGTAACTTTTTATCCATTGTTTTTGACCATTGTCGCTGAATATCAACTTTGTGATACCTTCGACACTACTTCCATGTGTAGTTTGGTATTATACTAGTTGAAAAGGCATAAAATGAGTAGACCTATTTTAATTAGTTGGAAATTTGTTGGAAATTGACAGTAATGAGTCGGTAAATACATTCACAATGAGAATTCAGGTATTCCGGAAAAATTCCGGATTTTGACCTATAAAATCCCAGAATTCCGGAAAATTTATTATGGTCCAGAATTGCAATCTCTTGAGATGAGGGAAGGGCAAGGGCATTCATTCCGTAGGAGGGCTCAATGGTGGCCAAAGATCTAGTTTTGGCAATTATAGTCCTAACTCCTGCTTGGAACAAAGAGAACATGCAAGTCGAAGAAGGAGCTGAGAGGTCAATGATTAATTTACGATTAGATCGAATTATACAAAATGTCTCTTTTTATTATAAGGTCAATTAAAGCTCAATGGATTTGAACCATTCTGATAGTATTTTAATTCATTTCTTACATTTTCTCTGAGAGACCCAACAGTGTCAGCAGTGACAACCATTTTTGTGTCATTGGCAACTGTTATGAACTCAGTATGCTTTGACCAATGAAAAGGATTAGTTATTAAAATATTAAAAAATAAAAATACTGGTGTTAATGTGAGCACCGAAGTGAATCTATTTGAGATCAGACTACTTAGCTTTTAAAGTGAAAATATTGGGTTTGATTGCTGAAGTAGTGGGGAGCCAACTATGCTACACCGGATGTCTCAACAGTTCCAGCTTAGACTACTCAACAAAATATTTGGTGGTTTACACTTCAAAGTATCTATAAATCTACGGTCTTGAGTAAAAGAGTTGCTTCAAACTTTGTTTCGTTTTAGGTGAATGTGGTTTTTACTGAAACCATCTGACACAAACTAAGAATGTTGGAGCGATGCATCTGGATGTATGCAGTTGTTTTGCCGCTGTTCCTCTTCTGTTCAGTGGCTCCATCTCTTACGTCATCGTCTTTTGCTCACGATAGAGTTCTCCTGTACAGTATAATTGAGGAGGTTCCAGCTGACTATTTCATTGCAAATCTCTTGATCGATTCTGGATTAGCCACTAAATATTCGCCAACCATTCATCCAAAGTTAAGTTTTGTCTTCCTTAAGGAGATCCAACACCTCGAGCTCTTTTCTTTGGACGAGCGCAACGGGATCCTTAGAACTGGCCGCGTCATTGACCGCGACGTCGTCTGTCCCGGGCAACTCACGTGCATGATCCGATTGGATCTGGCTGTTCAACCATCTGCCTATTTTGAGGTTATCAAGGTCGAGGTATCCATACTGGATATCAACGATAACAGTCCGACTTTTGAGGAAGTCCGTTTCCACGTCGTGATCTCAGAGAGCACTGCTCCACTCGACCGATTCCCTCTTCCATCTGCGTTGGACGTGGACAGCTTCGCCAACGGAGTCGTTGAATATCGACTTCTTTCCGTGACGAGCCACTTCCAGCTGGACGTGAAGAATGATTCGATGGGTCGACCGAAGGACGTCTGGCTGGTTCTCCTAAAGGAGCTCGACCGTGAAGAGAAAGAACACTACGAACTGTTGATGGCTGCTTACGACGGCGGAATCCCTCGCCGTTCCGCAGTCCTCACGATTGCCGTTCAAGTGGGCGATATCAACGACAACAATCCAAAGTTTGAGAGGGAGACGTACAACGTTAGCGTCTCTGAGAACATAGCCATCGGTGCGACCGTCGTTCGACTGTCGGCCGTCGACGCCGACATTGGTCCTAACGGTCACGTTCGCTATCGCTTCTCGCAGCGAAGTGAGGCGAATTACGGGAACGTGTTCGCAATCGACCGAGAGAGCGGCAACGTAGTTCTTCTGCAGGGGCTCAACTACGCCTCGCAGAACGTCTATAGTCTAGGAGTGATAGCGGAAGACCAAGGCGAGTACTCCGTCCCTGCACTTGCTGCTCTTATCGTAACGGTGATAGACATAAACGACCATGCGCCGCAGATCGTAATCGACGCACTAAGTGCGAGTGGATCGGTCGAGGTGAAGGAGAATGCGGACGTGGCGACGTTCGTTGCCCACGTTTCCACTTTCGATAAAGACGGCGGAGAAAACGGTTTAGTCCGCTGTTCGATCAATAACAGCAACTTCAAACTGATACAGATCTACGACGGCGAATATAAACTTGTGACGGCCAGATCGTTTGACCGTGAGTTGGTGAGCCGTTACGAGGTCGTCATAAGATGTCACGATATGGGCGAACCGAGAATGTTTGTGAATAAAGCCATAATTGTTAACGTTGCAGATGTCAATGATAATCATCCTGTGTTCACGTACAGCTTGTATAATGCTTCGCTGCAGGAGAACCTTTCGTGGGGTAGCTTCGTCGTTCGAGTGAGCGCCCATGACCCGGATGATGGACCAAACGGGGAGATTGCATACATGTTGGACAGCGATGCGGATCAGCGCTTTCACATCGATCCCGATACGGGTGTCATCACGACGCTCGCCGGTCTCGATCGCGAGATATCGGAATTGGTCCAGTTTCATGTGTTGGCTGCAAACAAGGGCGAGCACAGTCTGGTATCACGTGCAATGATACGAGTCCACATCACGGATGTTGACGATGAAACTCCAACGTCTCTTAGCGAGAAATACGTGTTTGATGTGTTTGAGAACCAACCGTGGAAGACGGAGGTTGGACAGGTGATGGCAGTGGATAGAGACCTACCTCCCTTTAACGCTTTCTCATTTGTCATTCTCAATAGCAAAACGTTCGCAGTTGATCCCAGGTCTGGAGTCATCTACACAAAGAGGATCCTTGATCGAGAGGCAGAGGATCGATTCGAGATCACGGTCGAAGTTCAGAGTAGCACGGTTATAATAAAGCGCAGCGTTGCAGTTGTTATGATAAACGTGATTGACACCAACGATAATGCTCCAAACATCACCTTCCCAAATGAAGTCAATCGCACCGTGTTCGTCAGCTCAATGCTCAACGTCTATGAAGTGATCTGCACCATACAAAGCCACGATTCGGACGCGGGGGTAAATTCCGAGCTATCCTACGAAATTCTTGATGGAAACGCAACAAATCTATTCGGCATCGAACCAGCCACGGGACAGGTTCGTCTTCTAAAGGAACTCATTTCTTATGTCAACGAGACATTTATGCTCGTCATAAAGGTCACCGATGGTGGTCAGCCACCGTTGTACTCCACTGCTGCATTGTACGTGATGATCGTTGACGGAAATCATCCAGCATTTGGTGGATTTCCTAGGGCACAGAACCAGTGGTTGGCAGATATGAGGCTCCTCATCATTGCCGGAATCACTGCCATCTGCTTCGTATTAATAGTTCTTCTTGTGGCGGCCATCTTGCTGGTGCGTCGAAGGAACAGCCAGCACCGAGCGAAAACTCGATTGGCAATGGCGATGATGACGAAAACCGTGACGGGGGAACGAGATGGAGCGAAGGAGGACGAAGATGATGGGGACTCGCTGAATCGGATGAAGATGATGATGAACGACGGGAAGATGGTGCGGATGAAGGATATCTCCTACACTGAGCTCAACTCTGACCTTCCGTGTAATGTAAGTGAGTTATTTATTTATTTTATGTAAGTGAGTTTCAACTGCTCTTGCCAGATCAATTCAAATAAAAATCTGTTGGTTGCCCTTTTGTACTAACTTATATTTATTCTGCACGTAGGCCTACATGAAACAGCGGTGCCGTACCTTTCTAATGTACAGAAATGCAAATCATGTCCTGTCATGAGCCTTGGTCCTGGGTTTGGGGGAGGGCACAGGTCGAAAAAAATGGGGTTTTGGGGAACAGGTTGGAAAAAGTTTTAATTCCCAAGCATGGATGCAGCAAAAACGAATGAACAGTGGAAAGAACTTGAAATTTATAATAATTTATAAATATTATGAAAATTTATGAAATATTGGAGGGATATAAGCTACCCCATCCCCTCCACCTGAAATTTCTGAGGGGACCGTTCCCTTCTGTCCCCTATAATGTCTCTTCCCCTGCCGTCATGAATTAGGAGCATCTTATTTCCAATTCAGCGGGAAGTCTTTTTTCCAATTCAGCAAGATGACTTTTTCTATCAATATTTGGAACTTCATCATATCCATATGGAAAATGAGTAACCGGACAATTCGTCGCCGGACAATTTGACGCGGACAATTCGTCGCAGGAAATTTGGCGCGCTAAATTTCAATGTGTCTATAATGTCAATGCAGGGTAATTAGCTCTCGTCGATTTAATGGAATAAGCAATGTATCCATTGTAACGATTTACTAAATGTCGAATAATTTTGGATAGGATTTTTCCCAAAAAATTATTTACAGTTAGTTGACAATGTGTTAGATTAGAGTAACTTCAGGATTTCATAATCCTTAATTAGAGTGTATATAATACATTAAAACTTGATATTAGGCCTAAAATTTGGGGGGAAAACTTGACAGTCTAATGTAGCCTTATATTTTAGTTTTAATATTTCTGTTTATTTGTATGAGCATTTACCATTATTTCCATATTAGTATTGACCACGCAGAATTGTCCGCGACGAATTGTCGCGACGAATTCTCCGCGACGAATTGTTCTGCGACGAATTGCCCTAGAACCGGAAAATGCATCTGGAGAACCCATAAACAGGTCCCCAAAATTGGCGCTATATGATCAGTGATTGAGTGGCAAAGAAACAGCTGAACATCTGTTGAGTTTAGTTGCTTTGTGTCAGTGGCTATGTAAGCAGGCAAATTATATACCAGAAATCTAATGCAATTAAATGATATGTACGAGTTCCTTACATATATCTACATCAGAATTGATTACTTAATAGAGGCGAATGACGTGATATATGATGTAATCGATAATGTCTAATAGGTGTTTGCACATTACACGTATACGCTGCTTGCATCGGAACATGAGTGTTCTATGAGATTCTTATAGATAAACCTGGTGAATGGCTTACAGATGCAGAATACAGTGGATGTGTTTTCCTTCCTGAGCATCTAGAAGTTTTTATTGACTGGCGTCATAGAGGTGCTGAGAGTTGGAACACGGAATGAAATGCTAGCTATATGGGCTACATGGAGATGAGAGATTTGCTGTGGCTGTTGCCTCTCTAAGGACTACCGGTTGTTTACAGAGCCATTTTGTAATAGAGATGAACCAACATTTGAATATGACCATGAAATCTAAGAAGAGTCTAATTCCGTATTAGTTTATGGAGACCATGGGTGTCATTTACAGTTGAATTAGCTCCTCGATTGTGACTACGGGTGCATTTGCGGTTGACTTAACTCTTTAAATGCTTAGTAGAAGTAAAGCTGTGACAAATTCAGTGGGCTTCAAGAAACACGGCGGTCAAAGTGACATGGTAAAGGCTAAATGAAACCAGCCCAAGGCTAAGCTAGATGACAAATTCTTTTCTGCTGAATACTAATTACAATTTAATATGACAGTGAAGAACCCGGTTAACCCATACACGAGGTAGCTGTACAAAAACAAGAGACACAAGGTGTGGGATAGACAAGTGGAGACAGAGGGCATGACAAACTAACACAGATTCAAAAGAATGTGAATTAGTAAGGACTCACATCTACTTTTCTACTTCATTGCTTGTCTCCATCACTTTGTGGGTTTCCAAAAATTGTTTCCTCACAAATCGGGTGAGAAATTATCGACCTCTTGAAGCAACGAGGAAATGAAAAAAAAGGAAAAATTACAAGTACTTCTTTCATGTCTTATATACAGGCAGAAAATTATTACCAAGTAGCTTGTCTAGTGGCATGATGGATTATGTAAACAACGGAGTACCAAGTACTGAACCTTGTGGAACACCATATGTAAGCCAGCACTGGACGAATAATTGCCACTTAGTTAAGGATACTGAGTGCATGGACAGAGAGATTATGTAGCAAACGGTTTAAGAGCAGGACAATGAGAAGGAGTGTGGTCCATAAATGTTTACAAGCAGTACTTGAGTATATTGCCAGCAGTGGAGCATCTGCCACTCCCCCTCAAATGATTTGAGTCCTGCATTTGGTCACTAGCCTTAATAAACATTCTTTGCAAAAAGGGAAGTCCCTCACCAGCACCATTGTGTGGAGAACCATTCATGATTGAAAAGATTAGAGGAGTAATAAAAGTTAATGCTCTTGTATCAATCTTCAGAAGTCAAGTCTTATTACATTAAATTATGTATACAAGCAATGCCCACAAAATAGGGCATGTAAAAGTGCAATAATTCTAAAGAGTGAATAGTAAATAGCAATGTTCAAAGAATAAATAGATTTAAAAAACTTGTCCATACCAGCAGATAAAAAACTTGATGTAAAATTAGTAATACAGCTATCGAAGTTTTGCAGGCTGCTGTTTTTAGGAAACTTTTTGATAGACAAACTGGTATCATTTTCATTTTGTGTTTTGAAAATACTTTGGGTATTTTAAAATTGCTTCAAGAAAAGAGTATTTTAAGAATTTAATTACTATTTAAAATACGTTTTCAAAGTACCTTTTAGTTGAAGTGATACAGTGATATCCAGAATCTTTATTTGGTTACTTTTATAATTTTATTTTGAAACAAAGTCTATAAACTTTTGTGACTTGTCACAACATGCTTATCTAATAGCTTTATTTTTTTATTATTAAACAATTGTGTTGTGACCGAACCTGGCAGTGGTACCGTTATATAGTCCTTAACCACTTACTTGACAGGATTCAAACACGTAAATTTTATAATACCAAGATTAGGAGCAATTTGTCCCATATTTTTTAATTCAGATAGACCCATAAAATGTATCCACTGTGCACGATACAGTCTTATGTGCTTGCTTTAAAATAATTTAGAATGAAGTAAATCTTCAAAAGCTATTTTAGCCAATGCAGGAAACATTTCCATTCTTGCCATGTGTTTATGTGGTTTAATATAAAGCTTTCAAGCTTTTTACCATCTTTGGCAAACAAAACTGTGTAACACATAATATTATACTAGTAGGAATTCATTTACTTAATAGCGTCAGCGCTAGACTGTGTACACAGTTTAATACCATAGTTCGGGAATTTGCTTCCAGACATAAATCTAAGATGTAAGTTACAATATGGTTGTGTATAGTAAAAGTTAACTTATTATCAAACTCCCTTCTTGACATCAGAATGCCATCTTGGCTTCAGACTCTCTTCTTGGCTTCATATATACTCCCTTCTTTTCTTCATGCTCCCTACTCGGCTTTCAGTTGGACTCTCTGCATTTGGCTTGCACAATTATTTTGCATAGTAATGATGATTAGGCCTATGTCATTCGTAGCATTATGACGTTGGTGCTATAGAAGTGATTAGATTATTGGATTATTAATCGACACTGCGATAGATACCTATCAAGCGTTAGTTACTCAATGTTAGGACATTCTGCTAAACAGTGCTGATGTAAGTGCATATCAAGAAGTAGTTTGATGCAAGTCATGCCCATGTAAGGGAGTAAGCCAACCCATTTCATAATTTGAATGAAGCACAACTAGGATATCTAAGTTTAATTTAAATTCACAATGATGTACAACCGTTTAAGATTTTGTCTGTAATTGATAATGAGGATGGATGGGGAATCTTCTTGGTAATGAATAAATCATTTGAACATAACTTAAAAGTCACTTAGTCAAGCTGGCAGAGGTAGCGCTCTTTCGATTTACTTGAAAAGGCCCTATATGAAGAAATCCAGATACTACAACTAGTTCAAAAGAAGTAATAATTAAGGCAAACTGTTTTTGATCATAATTGTAATTTTTTATGTATCGTGCCTTTGCGGACGTTTGATAAAAGAATGTACTTGCTTACTTACCAATAGAATCTGACATAATAGCATTAGGTCAGAGAGCCAGAGGCATTGGTTTTGACACTAATATGTGCTCAAATGGATTAATCTGCTATTTACTGACTTGACCTAAGGCCACAAAACAGACACAAATTACTCAACAGAAAGGAAACAACATCTAAGTCTTTCCTGTCAGCAAATACTTGGCTCAGATGATTTACAAATGTCTGTGTGTTGGTCAGTCTGTCTGACTGTCTGTCTGTCTTTGCCAATATCTGTCTTTTTGTCTCACAGTGTATGTATGTAGGCCTATAGGCACTCTTCTTAGTTCTTTATTACCATGCACTGAGATATGCCATATATACATGTCTGTTGTATATCTTGGTTTGTTAGCATAAATATACAAGTGAAATATGTAAGTATCCATGATTGTTTGCATGTATACAGTGCATGCATTCCAGTCTGAATAATATATATATATATTATATGGCATATATATATATGCACATACATACATATATATATATATATATATATTGGTATATATATATATATATATATATATATATTGGTATATATATATATATACCAATGCTTGTCTGTATATTATGTGTTTGTTTGTGTATGTTTATACATTCACATGATGTCCATGTAGATTGGTTATATGGTATATATATACCTATAACGTATGTGCATGTCGGTGCGTGTGAGTTTGTGTGTTTGTGCGTATTTAAGGATTTACTGTTGTGTACAGTCGATGTGTCTAGGAAATTTTATTAGCAACAATACATCTGATTATATTGTACATAATTAATTAAACGTACATGTATATGTGTATTTGTATACATAATTAGATGTATGGATTAACTTGTGTCTAGTTTTTGGCAGATTAAGCTTTTGTATACGTGTCTATAGGGAGAACACAGTAGTGCTTTTGTTCCAGTAGTCATTGTCTTGTATTTCGTTCTAGTTCATCGGAACTCTCCTCTGCCAGACACGATGCCATGTATTGTTATGACCTTGTATAAAATACCTGGCTATTTATTCCACGATTATTACAAATCATTGAAGCAGAAGATGTTATGAAGTTTTATAGAATTTTATAAATGAAGCATTTTAAAGACGACGATATTTGAGAGCTGTTTGTTGTAAATGTTTCATTATATTGAGATAATGCTCTCAATGTTATAAAAGATCTACTGCAAACAGCTCTCAATTATCGCTGTCTCAGCAACCTGTCAGAAACGATAACAAGGAAAAAGAGAGAAAGAAAACGAATTATAAATGTAATGCTAAAATGAACTGAAATATGTTAAAAACCTTAAAGACGTCAACGGTCTATGTTGTTCTAAGATGTCGTTAAATATTGAATAATATAATATATATATATATATATATATATATATATATATATATATGCATATATAAATATATTGTCTCCCTTACCTGCTGATCTGACCACTAATAGTGTATGGTAGATGTTTTCGGTTTATGAGTGATTTTGCAGACAGAGGGCATTAGTGCAACAAAAAATCTTTAAACATCTCTATATGCTATATGAGATGCCAACCCAACGTTCTGGTGTCTAGTGCAGCAAGTTTATCACTACCTATGACGTGCGGTTATTTTAAGCTGAGTAGAAGCTGATTAACTCCAGGACATCATGCATTGACAATTTCTATATCTAGGTCCAGGAGAGATTTTAACCCAAAACTCAGTTTTTTTAAAGTTAGCATTGCTCCCTGACGTCATACTCACATGCAGGACTACTTATCACCACATAGGACCCAGGTGGGTCTCATGTAATATGTAATGTCCATGGAAATTCGGGTATGGCAGGCACTACACTACCCATCCACAATTAGCCAATGTACCTTATGATGTTCAGATATTGTTGGACAGATGCCAAAGTTGGCTTAGGCTGAACATATATGCTTGTGGAAAGCATTATACTGCAGAGTGATGAATGACCTATTCAATACGCCAATTAAGATGGTATGATGGGTGTATGACATCTCACCTTTCATCACCAGAAGAAGAAGACTTAAAAGATGTGCACCTGTTACCTTGTATCACCCAGTGTCTGATATTCTGCAAGCTGATCATAGTTTAAGTGGATGGGCAGATGCTCCACATCATCTTCTTCTTCCTCTTGATCTTTTCCTCCTCTTCCTCTTCTCCTCTTTCTCTTCCTCCTCCTTTCTTTGACATCTAATTCTTTTGCCTCCATCCATCTCTTTCGCATTAGAAGTTTGTCTTAGTTTGGCTAATGTTACAACTCGACTCTAGCAACCGCTGTGAGACATTTGCACATATTCAGAGCAAGCTCTTCTTGTCTTAATGTTAATGTGGTAATTCGTGAAACTATCACTTACCCTCCCCACCGCGATCATGTTATAATGGATTCACACCTTTTGTAATGGAGTCATACCTTTTATAATGGATTCATACCTTTTATAATGGATTCACACCTTTTATAATGGATACACACCTTTTATAATGGAGTCATACCTTTTATAATGGATTCATACCTTTTATAATGGATTCACACCTTTTATAATGGATTCACACCTTTTATAATATATTCATACCTTTGATAATGAATTCACACCTTTTATAATGGATTCATGCCTTTCATAATGAATTCACACCTTTTATAATGGATTCACACCTTTATAATGGATTCATGCCTTTTATAATGAATTCACACCTTTTATAATGGATTCACACCTTTTATAATGGATTCATGCCTTTCATAAGGAATTCACCCCTGTCATAATGAATTCACTCACACCTTTTATAATGGATTCATACCTTTTATAATGGATTCATACCTTTTATAATGGATTCACACCTTTTATAATGGATTCACACCTTTTTTATTTATGCATAATGTCACTGTAGTGCAGTAGTTGTGGTGTATTTAGTTTTATCAACTTGGGCTTGATATAATATTTTCTTTCCTATGTAGTAGTAGTCGCAGCAGTAGTAGCATTGTTTTTTTGCAGTAATAATACTAATTATAATTTATATGGCACTACTGCTGCCACTTCTAATGCTACTTTCCATGTCATCGTTTCCCTGCTTAACCTGGAAATGACCTTTGGATCAGTTGGGAATAATTATTCACTGCAAAAGTAGTGTCTGCAGTCTGTTGATGACCTAAAATTAATCTCCTGCACGTGTTCGATGTTGCCTAGTGTCAGACAATTTTGTCCAATTACTACAAAATGTTTATTGAATGACTTGTATGTGTATATGTTTGGTGTGTATGTGTAAGTCTGTGTCTTTGTGTATGCATGTGTAGATAAATATATTCTTGATTAACCAATAACATTTTGGCGCAAATACATCAAATCATATAACAATCAGTATCTGTGTGTATATATCGGTGTTTGCAAGTATCAGTGTATGTGTGAATAGATGTGTTTATGTATGTATGTAAGCATGGGTGTATGTGTGTGTGTCTGCATATGACTATTTATATAGGACTATATCACGTGCTTTATTAGATCTGCCAAATGAGATGAAAAAGACAGTTAAAAGTCTTACTAGTAACACCCTAACTTCACAGAAATTGACTTTCCAATAGAAGTAACAGACGTGAGTGCCTTGACGCTTCCAGCTGCCATGGATGCATGAATGGTGCAGTGACTTTCCAGATGCACATCAACTCAAGCACATCAACTGCAGCACATCTGTCCATTCTCCTGGAACAATCTTTACTGCTTCACAAACATATTGCTCTTCCAGATGCAGGCAGCAAAAGATACATTTCCAGATACTATCTTCAGTCATGCTTGCTCAGGTCTATAGGCTGTCAAGTTCGCAATGCGTTTAAAAGTGTTAGCAGCGCTGCATGAAATTTTGAGAAGATTCCTAAAAGAGGAGAAGTCGATGAGGACCTGAACTGGAGGGATGTCCAATTGTCCATGCTTGCCAGTAGAGAGTCTTTCGTATGGTTTTCCACTGACAGTATACCTCTCATGATCTTCAAACTGTCAATGTAATTGTAATCTCCACTCATATTGCGCCATTCGAAAGCCAAGCACAGGGAACCAGCCTATTCACAGAAGTCATAGCTAGGCTTTTCCGAAGGGTAGTCCGAGTACAGCTGAATTTGCAGGGAGATGCGGTGCTGTCCGCAGATCTGCATTCCTATCACGCTTCCCTTACATGCAAATTTTAAGCAGCAGGTTTCAAAGCCAACTAGATTCAGTGTCCGATTTGTGGTGGGGTTAAGGGGTTGGACCCCAGCTTCTGCTACAAGGGTGTCGATATAGTGACAAATTCTTCAAATTTTTATTTTAAAAATTGTCATCAGCCGCCCCCGGCTTTTTTTGTGACAAATCATACCCTCATTAGATTAATTAATTGGATTATGAGGAGTGATAATATAATTAGGACTTACAAATAATGGTTGCTGTAAGTGGTTTTATTTCGGGTTTCTTACAATAAAAATGTTTTTATAACTCCTTTGTTATGTTAGAAGAGCCACTTGTGAATTGTTTGGCTGCAGAGCTGGACAGGTATCATTGTCTTGACAGGTGATGGTGAATGGTCCATTCACTAAGAATAGATGCTGAATTGTACACTGTACAGTGACCTGTACTGACCCTGGGTGATCCTCTAAGGGAGTCTGTCTTTAGCCCCCTGGTGTTGTGGAAGTGAACGAGGGTGTGAAAGTGGACTCGGATAAAAGCAAGATACAGGTGGTTGCTGGTTGATGGAGGTGCTAAGGTCACGCAGGTGTGGCTAATAATGGGTTGTGCAATTAGCCTTCAAGCCATGAATGAAGTCCATTAAGTTGAATTAGGATACGGACAGCCTACAAGGATATTTCACCAATCAGAGGCCATCAGATCTGAGCATGCATGAGTAATGATAATATCTGGAAATGTATCTTTCACCCACCAGAACTTTACCAAGGACGGTCTTTGTAAGCATAGTCTACTTTCAACTCTATTTTCCACCATTTTGATGATTTTTTAAAGCTTATCAAATGTTTTAGGATATGTAGATCTATTCATCGGTTCTAGTCTAAAAATTATATCATGACGATATTAGTATGGGAGTTCAGTTGGTAATTGACAATTGTGATACATGATGGAGAGTAGCCTACATATAAAGGCATTACCTGTGTGAGGTACAATCAGTTAAGACATTTAACTAACTATATCCATTGTCAGTACTACTCAGTACCATACATATTAGCTTAAAAGGCCCACAATTCAGAAAAAGGGGAGTTGGTTTAGAGCAGAAAAAAGGGAGTTGGTTTAGAGCCTAATGAGGTATGAAGAAGGCCTATGTGAATGATTTAGAGAGATTAAGTAACGCCAATAACGAACGACCCTATATTAAAATGGATGCTTGGTTGCGCATCATCTAGAGCTGCCTTCACCCGGATTCGCTATGAAAGTCTCTTGTGTTGAATGCACCCAAAGTTCATCTCTTCATAAATATGAATTTCTTCAACATCTCTGTTCCGCCAAAGAAGAAGAAAAGCCAAAGTCGTCAACTGCTGTCTTGCACGTTTTTATAACGTTAATACTAAGTGGAGCGTCCTAAGTCATAACTCCTGAAATTGGATTGCCTAATAACAAATTCTGAGTGCTGCTGTCAGCTTTGGCAGTGATATGGACATTTAGCGAATTTATATATATATATATATATATATATATATATATATATATACAATTATACATATATATTTCTTTTTATATATATGTATAGTACGTTTGAATGACATCTTACTTGCTTCTTCTGTATTTGAAATTCCTTTATCTTTTACCATGATATATTTTTATGCTTAGAATTTTGTGATGAAATTTTAGAAGTCATCCATTATTTTTGAAAAGCGTAAGATAGCTTTGCCGTAAGGATAGAGAAAATTACTGTTCATGACTAGATAAATTTATAGACCGTGAGAAATAAGCTGTGTAATGCTGTTTGGAATTATGTTAAGTGATGCCTATAATCAACAAGGAAGTCTTGAAATGAAGGGAAGTTTTGTTTTTTGTTTTTTCCGTTGATATCAGACCAAAGAAACAAATTAATAATTTTTTTTTGCTACCTGAGTATGAGACGCTTTGGTCTCTTTCATATTCACCTCAGATTTGTTCTTTCAACCCTTCTTCAACTGTGATGCTGTGCTGATTTTCTCTTGAACGGGCGTCATATAAATTCACGATTTCGACGTGTCTCTTTTTTTAATTCTGCTGAGACTGCTTGCTTATTCTTCTTGAGGTTGTCACGTTGAGCTGATTGGTTTCGTGTCCAGGCGTTGGCTCACCATATGGTCCTAGGGATTGTTTGGTATGGTCGCCTCAGTCTCAAATTTCAGCTGATGTGATGTCAAGAAAGATATTATTGTCATGACTTGTTATACTGGCAAGGTAAGGTATTAAATCAAATTGCACTTCGATCAGGAACATAGATACCCACCCGAAACAATGACTGAGGTGTGCTGAATCTCATTAAGGACAAAAATGCTTATAAGTAAGCACCTATTGCTCAAATAACAAGAAAGGTTATCCCTGTTGGGTTGTCAGTTATCCTGAAGAACCCTCCGAGCCGCCATGAAAAGCCCCCTCCGGATAATTGAAAATAACCACCTGGTCGCCTCAGTGCTACAATACTTGGACTAGAGTAATTGTGTTGAACTATAACCACGACCGTTTGCATCGCCCTCCTTCTTTTAACTGACTTGGGACTGGCATTACTGACCCTACCGACAGCGGCGTAGTAGCATAACTAAACTTTGCCCTTCGTATGAAGAAGATCGAGGACAGAAAAGCGTGTGGTAACATCAGACACGACAACGGCCAGTCAAGTTGTGATCGAGTAAAAATCGAGTTAGGCTCCCAAACAGAAGTGCCCTGTCGAAATAAAACATGTCCTAGTCCTTCGATAGCGTTGCATCTGTGCTATGTTGTCAGAAATTCGGACTTGAAGGTAAATCATAATGGCAAGTGTTATCATCATTACCTTGCGGCTGCAGATGTTATCTTGGTCAATGCGCATTGACAAGTGGTCCCCGTCGAAATGAAGCGTCGTATTATTGCGCTGAGTCATCATAGTTGCAAGCAGCCGTCAAATGTAATCGACGGACAGGTTCCTGTGCATTGCAAGTGTCGTTAAGTTCAAGGGTCCATCTTTGTTGTTTGCCGCGGTGGTCGCACCCATTCCGATTGCCTTGTTGAGATTAATGATGGGACTGGACTGTTTCAGGCAATAATATCGTCTTTCAAAGTAATTCTCTGTCGTATCAATCAGAAAGCAAGCCTCTAAGTATGCTTCTGCCATAAGTTATGGTGATGGTTTTGTCTGTATTTGTGAATGGTTTATGCAACTGTTCAGAGCTGCACTTGCTTTCCATTTCGAAGTGTTTACAGTCATAATCGTCATGATACTGCATGGCAGATATATTATATTCAGAGCATATGAGTTAGTTAATGCTCCTCTTCAATAGTCTATGATCTGCTGTACAGGCATTTCGTTCGTCTTCCAAGTGAATATTTCACATCTTGCTCTCTAGTGAAGGGTTCAAGTATGCTGGCAGCTTAAAATGAGAAACTCCACTCTGGCTTGCATTCTGTTTTCGTTTATGAATAGACTCTTTATGTAGAACCTGATATTGGCAGTCATTTTAATATAAAATATTTATGTAACTTTTTGGTGGAATATTCTCCGTGTTCATGTGCGGAATTTGGCTTTTGGATGCTGTTGTTAGAGTCTTGGTATAAATGCATTCTGGTTGTCCTTTTGTGTTTTGGCCGCTACATGAGCAATCTTTCCGATGATTAGAGATTGTTTCCAGTTTTGGATAACACGAAGTTAGTTTTTTTGCAGATTAGCGACACTGTGTGATGAAGCAAATCATTGGCGTCGCCCTCCTCCTTTATCCAGGCTTTGGACTGGCGCTGTCAGGGTGCATACAGTTTGGACTAGTGCTATAATATATTTTCGCTTTGCATGACGTATTATGGCCCTCCTTTCTTTGTCTCTCTTTCTCTATGTCCTTTTATTTGTGTGTGTGTCTGTCTCTCTCTTTATGTCTTTCTCTGTCTTTGTGTTCCTCACTGCATCTCATGTTTGGCTGGTCTCTGTTTGTCTCTTTGTATTTCTAAGTTGAACATTTTAGATTTGCGAGTATCATGGGAGACGCTGTGGCCCTTGCACATAGAGATCATACCTTGAAGTGTTCTTAAATGACCCTTTATGGTTTTCAACGGCATAGGAAGTGTTGAACTCTGATATACATAAAAGGAAATTGCTTTTGAATTAGATGTTAGACAGCTGTCCACAGAGCCTCTGATGGGCGCTGGGAAACATATCGCGGGATCATTTATACTTCTCTACAGCTGGTGCTGCATGAGACGGCAATTGAGGCGGCAACGTCTACGTTTCGTCGTCGGCTGTCAACGAGGCAGCTAAGTAATTGAAAGTGCAACCATCAATTGAAGCCAAGTGACAACAGCAATGACTGTTCGCCTATACCGGAATTTATGTTGACCAATTCTCGTTCACGGCTCGCTGCCCCGCGGTAGCTAATGATTGGTGTGGTGTCAGAGCGAATCGGAAGCGAAAATAGTCCCGACGTGGCCCGCGTTTGGCACAAGATGTTGTGGCGAATTTTATGTGACCTGTTGCCTTGATAGCAAAACTTAACACGAAACAGGTTTTTAGTAAGTGGAAAACAATTGAATGCAGTCCCAAAAAGGTTTTTGGCGACGTTGACAGTCATTTTTACCTGGGATCGAATTTGGGGAATGGTAGCTGAGTAGATAGAGCAACTATAAGATGGAGAGTAGGCTATGGGTTTGAGTGTCCACTCAGACGGTGGATCTGTATGGGAGACGATGAGCAAGTCCTTTATGCGAGTGTAGGACAATTGCCCCTCTGATGATGGCCTAACCGGAGGGGTAAATTGTTCTAGTCGGGAGGGGCAATTGTCCAGGGGGCAATTTTCCGGGGACAATTGTCCGGGGGAGGCAATTGTCCGTTCCCCTTTATGCACAGCTGCTTAGCAACACTGATATTCTGCCATTTGGTCGTATGTTCACTTCAGATATTTAGAAGATTGTAATATCAAATAACGTGGTTGTGTGTAGCCTATTGCATTTTTATCTGCCTATGAATAATGTTCTGATAGAGTGCTTGCGAACAAGCTGTTTGCTGCGACTTAGCTTTCTTTTCAAGCTGTTGAACTATCGAGATTACAGTTAGTAGCAGTTCTAGTTTTCCAAGCCGATATCTCCGTGATGTTAACGTGAATCGCACGCAATCTGTTAATTTCGGAACCGTTTTTTCTGGGTTCTGCTTTGTGTTGACACCGTCAACAAGGTGGGTTTTGGACGGAGGCCGTTAGGTTAAGCCGATAGGTGTCGTGCATGACGTATGACCGGGTGGTGGTTGCCAGCGCAGATCCGGCTGATCCTCGTCCAAGGGAAATTGAACGCCGCCTTCGAAGCGCAACGAACGACTCGTCGACTGCTAGATTCCGTCGGACAAAATATAACTCATTTTGTTAGCAATTGTTCCTGACAAAGTGCAGCGATGAAGACGCGAACCAATCTGTTAAAACATCCCAATGTTCACACTTCTTGATCATTCTAATGTTAGCCTTTTTGGATCTGGAAACTTCATAGATATCTGATGTTACTTAGCTACGTTTTTTAATCAAAGCTAGTTTTATAACTATTATGATTCCTTTGTATTTAAATTGTACTTTGGAGAAATTAAATTGCCTGGATCATAAAATCTTGTAATTTAAAGATAGATTCTAAACGTGACACTCTATTAAAAGATGTATTTATTCATTTAACAGATAATCATATATGTATGTATATGGCCATTTATATAGCACATTGTATAACCGAATGAAGGCGCTATGTAAATGCCAGATCTAAACAAATGCGATAATCATTACATAATCAGTGGTTGGTAGCAAGCAATTATTATGTTCTGAGCACTTGCAGACTTCCTCTGCTCGTTCACCGCATTGGCAGACGTTTGAACATTCACACACTTTACAAGACACCTGCAGACAACGCCAATCAACAAACCATTGTAAATGTATTAATTTAATGTGATCTAGTTTATGCCAAGATTTCATTGGCACATCATTTGTTCTTGGCACCGTCTTCTTTTTCTGTTGTATTTGTGAGTAATGTGTCGTAAAGCATGAATTTTCTATCGGAAGTTCAAACTATTTTATTGCCAGGAAAAGGGTCTCTGTTCAAGGACGTCATTTATTGTTGGGGCGGGGGGTGGGTGGCAAAGTTTCAAGGGCAAAACTCGACCAACTTTTTAAGTTTTCTATTTAGTCTGCATGTGCAGAACTTACTTCAAGCCAAAATGTGACATATTTTCAGTTAATATAATTCAGGTCTTGATGGATTCGTTTAAACTTGCAAATTATGTTTAAAAATCTGTAAAAATCGATATCTGTCAATAGTATATTATAACAATTCTTTAATAAAACGATTGTCGACATTGAATATAGCTAGACTGAACAATTTTACAATTAACTCAAAAGCCTTTTTTCCCCAAATAACGTTTCTGTTCTGCTTGATATAACATCAATTATAATATTAAGCTGAAATAATCTGCAGCTGAAATGCAACTTTTGAAATCTGTGACTTCTTCGAGATAGTTGAGCCTACTGTATGCCTTACTTCTCAACTATAACTGCCTCTCAGGCTAGCTTACGGGCTGTACTTCTTTATTATTTATTATACTATAAATTCGATCCTCTGTCTAGCTATACTCAATGAACTATCTGGTTATATTCAATGTTTTGTCTGACCATATTTCTTGCAGACAAGCCACCATCTTCAAGCAAGAACTGGCTGCAGCAGCGGACATGGAGTGGTATTGCAGGTGCGCCAAAATGTGATAGGTTGTCCTCCAGCGACCTTTGACCCGGACACGGACAGCGGATGTGCCGATGTGTCACACTGTAATGACGACCTAAGTAGTGGGTCTGACAGATCCAGCAAGGACGTCGAAACAGGTAGACACCCTCATCATCCTAAATAACTTCAGTTTTCAGCAATCCACGAAAAAATTGGTAGCTATACAGGAACTGTCCTATCTGAAACTTCAAAACCCTACAATTCGATTAGCAGAGGAGGCCAGACAGTTGCAATATTATTATCATCGTCATAATCATCATCATCATCATCAGTCCCTGATGCCATCTTGTGGCGATGGGTACGAATAAACGACGTTCTCTGTGATTTGTCAGTTCTCTTGCTCCCTTCAGTGTTAGCCCAGTGATATTAATATTATTCCTCATTAAATCCTGTCTTCCTCTTGATGCGGGACTTTTGAGCATTACAGATCGACCAATGGAATGTTTTTGGTGAGATCCGGTCGTTTTTATTTTGGTGAAGAAAGGCTTCCTAAACTAATTGTGAAATTGCATAAATTGTCTCTTTCTTTCAATATATCTACCATCCCTGAGGCGATGCACCACACGCCTAGACAAGATACAGACGGATGGAGTGAATCACAATTCTTAGACTGTATGGATGCCGTCTGTCTGTCGATAAATTGTCTGTTATGTTAAGATTATTTCTGATGAGTAGCTTCGAAAGCGGTGGTCTGGGTATTGACCTTCTGGAGTATAGATAAGACGAATAGCTCGAGGTATCTTAGAGACCTGTGCCAATACTTAACCTCCGTCGCTAGTTGCTTTATTGAGCCCCGAAGGAAGTATACTCAGGAACTCGTCTGGTGAGAAGGTAGGGTGGGTTGGACGAGGGGGGGCTCGTCGTTAGTTAATGCGGGGTTTCCGGAAGCCAGACAATTACAGCATGTTGTGATTCAGTCTGCCGCCAAACGTCTTCACTTTCGTTGGCACACACAGCGGAGCTTCACTCTTAATGTCTGGTAACGGGAGACACTGACATGGATATAATTATTCACCTTAGTTTCATTAATGAAGCGAGGCTCGTTGGCCTGCAGTAACACACTTTGGTTTGTGAAGAACTCATGCAGGCCACCAACTCACTTTTTGTGCCCACCTTCGCTTCTTGCCATTTGTCTGACTTGAGAAATTGAATTACTTAATTTGTGAAACATTCTGCTGGACCAATAAAATTGATTGATTAATTGATCGATTAAATACTAATTTTCCCAAGGCAAACAGCTCAACAAACAACTCACATTAACTACATTGAACTAACTTAAAATTATCATCTGCAAATTGCATAATTACGTGTAACTTTTTGGAGCGTGAAGTAGGCGAAAGTGCTACTTCGTGTGTGGTTCCTTTCGGTAGGTCTGCGCCCAAGTGTCTATGTATAGTGTGTATCAACGCACTCTGCCGAGTCGGTTGAGAATGCTTTTTATGCGCCTCACACGAGCGCTGCACATGCACATACAGCCGTCCAATTATTCGTAGCAAATGCAGTTGAGATGTATGGTAGTTGAAAAAAATTTGACTTCAAGCTGCAGTTCATCGGCTTTTATTTTCAGATACACTGAACAAACATTCTGGCCAGTGTTGTCAATGGTGTTAGTTACCAGGGTTTCTTGAGGTTCGAACCATCAAGTCATCAGACTATTTAGCTTTCATCGTCCTTTTCAGAATGTATCTGGCCTTTGATCGCTTCATTAGCATATACTGGCATTTCAAAGAAATTATAGGTTATGGTTAAGATCTAAAGAAGCATGATTTTTAATATTCATTAGTTTTATATCATGTCTAAACTTTACTATCTGAACATACAATGAGATTCTAGTACCACCATTATGGAGAGAGGCCAAACAAATAAATTGGTGAGTTTTTAACACAACAGCATATCACCTAGTTCAAACTACAGGGAACACCTTTTCTATTCGTTTAACATGATACTATGGGTACTTTGTAAAACTATTATTATTATTATTATTATTATTATTATTATTATTGTTATTATGGTAGTTCTGATCCCTCAGGTGATAAAAAAAATTGTCCAGAGACTGAGAAATTGGGTTAGGCCTATCTGGAACGGTTACATCTCCACCGGTTCAGGCATTAAGAAATTACCGCCACTCGACTGCATTGAAACACTGGATGATAATCGAGAGCCGCTGAAAAAAGATAGCAATGATTATTATTATTATTATTATTATATATTCATCGAGCATGTTTGTTATCACTGCATAGAGAAATGCAATTTGTTTTCACTTTAGGCCTCTATTAAGATGTTTCTTTACAAATAAGATCAAGAACTAGAAGGTGTCAGTCTGAGTCTACATATCACATCTGAACACCTGTGCATTTTATGTCTTCTCAGATATCACAAAGAATTAAAACAAACCTCATCGTTGTTATTGGTATCTGGCCAGCACCAGCTGAACAAGATGCCATCAGATCGTATACTCTAAATCAAGGGTTGGATCCAGGTTTTGACGTTAAGAGGCCAGGTAGACACTGAGTTAACGGGGCATAATGTTTCAGTTGACCGTGCAAGGCTTACAGTTTCAAGTCTTTCAACCTCCTCCAGCTGTCTGTGTCAATTCCATAGCCAGGTCATTTCATCAGGAAATGGCAGAATTTAACCTAGAATAATGGCAACATTTCTGCAAACAAATGATTGGATTAGACAGACACATTATGAAATCAACAACTAAATTAACTAAACGTTTACCACATTAGGCCTACCATGATATTATGGCATTGCTGAGAGGTTATGAAAAGGTGCTATATGAACAATCTAAATATAAATGTACATAATATTCATGCATACATAATAATGGAAATTATTAATGGAAAGATTTCCTATTCTTGAATTCTGAGCTAGAAAATCATGGATGTTAATGTTTATGCATGAATTAAAACAGATGAAAACAATTTAAACTTGAATCATGAAGACTGACACATAGACCCTACATACATATATAGCCTACATGCATACATACCACAAACTTACATAATTTTTTACAGACAATGGGAATAAGAAATACTTTAAGCCTTGAGAAAGGGCTTTACGTCCATCACATCCGCATTGTCTGGCATTGAAAACTAATAACTTGGTCTTCTGTGGGATACATGGCCTGCGTCTTGATCCTGCAAATTGTGCAAATACTTCTACGATCGGCGCCCATTCTTCGCCTAATGATTGGCGCCAGTATATTCCATTGTCCGGCGAGTTCATTTCATAAATAGATCAGCGGGTGTATTCAAATAACAAGAGATGGATGATATTACGACCAAAATGCTTTTTCCCTTACGATATTTATTACCGCAAGGCTTCCAGTTTCATAATTAACGGCGGAGGATGCCGCTTTGGACGACTACCGCCTGGCTGGAAAGGAACTCTCCACTCCGAGGTGGGAGCGAGGGAGAAGAATGGAAAGGCTGGGTGGAAGCGATGTCCCGTAGACTACTTTATGCAGGAATTGCCTTCCAGCGACGAGTAATATTGGACGCGTTCGGTCTGTGTCCGTCAAAAGAACAAATATGAAAGAAACTCGAAATGAAAGCCAGAAAGAAACACGAGAGAACGTCATAACATGCCAGGGATCCAAGGGAGGGATCACTCATTCATTCAGTTTGTGATGGTCGCTTCTTCGACGACGCTGTTCTGTTCGTTTCTTTTCCTTCCACTTCTGCCATTCCAGTCTGGAAACATTAATAATAGTTTTTGTACCAGAAGCGCGCATGAGAAACACTGCATAACTATTAACCTACTACTCTGAAGTACTGGCAATGCAAAATGTCATGTTTTAAACATTGCAATGCATATGAGCGACCATTGTGATCTATAGTCCCCTAGCCTCCCTTGGAATGGTTTAAGATTTCAATACATGCACTTATAAATAATAATAATAGGCCTAATTTTTTTATTCGTTCAGCAACACTGTTCTGCTACTGTTGAGGTGCATTGTCAATATAATTTTTTAATGTGTGTCTTAACATTGCATTAAATTTTTCATGCAGTAAATGGTACACAAATGAAGCAAGTAGGATTCAACCGCCCAATTAGCAATGATGTTTTTTAAAATAAATGTTGAAGGAATAAATCATTTTGAAATGTGATAATTTGATGAAATTTTTTTTAAATTCTACAATTTAGAAATGTTTGTTTCTTGAACAACTTGCAGACACCATTTTAGTTTTACACATATAATTGAATTGTTGTTTATTGTGCTGGAGAAGATTAGCGTCTTATGTTACGGTGATTGTAACCTGTAAAATTCTTGTTGGTTCTCATGTATGCAATTGGTTGACTATTTGTAGTTGTTGGCACGAAAGATCGTTTGTCAACTTCAGACAACAGTCACCGTCTTCCAGCTTCTTCAACTTTCATCTCCTCAAGCGGTTGTCAGTCGACGCCAAACACCATGACTGCCAATCCTAGAAGCAATGCCAGACCACCGTCTGCTACTCAGCCTCCTTTGTGTTCTTCATCTTCTGCTTTCTCATCTTCCAATTCGTCATCTTCAAATGCATCTCTCTTGAGCTGCAATCGAAAGTCTGTACGATTTGCTGATGACAAGTCTACTGAAGCAAAGAAATTAGTCAATTTAAGTGATTCCAAGACAAGCGAAGGGTTGAGGAAAGATGGAAAGGATGAGAGAGGCACTGACAATGAACAGACAATGCACATGGATATGGAAAGAGCCAGGATGCAGACCTTCATTCATCAGTACCCAAGTCACACAGCCATGACGACTTTTCTTCCCGATAGTGGAAGCCTAGTCTGAACTCCTCTCATTTCCTCGAACTTTCATAATTTCTCTTTAATTTATCTTCATATTTTTCATTTCTGTTGCACTGTCTTTTCCTCCAATTATCTTCTTCTTCTTCATTCTCCTCCTCCTCCTCCTCCTCGTCCTCCTCCTCCTTGTCATTGTCTCTGCCTCTATAATTGCAAATTCTGTCTACTACTCCTCCTCGTCCTCTTCATCAATCATCTCTTTCTCATCCTCAATATGCATGATCACCTGGTCATTTTCTGTTTGATTTTCACTTATTACTATCGCTCTTTCTACTATTATTGCTTCTTCGAACTATGCGTGTATAATACTGTACATATATATACAAAGACGACAAACCTCACAAACTGCAGGACTCATTTAAAAGAGCATCTGATTAGTTTTATGTTGCATGTGTGTCCAAAGGTTTAATCGTGTGTGATCCTTTTCAATCGACTGTCATGGCAACAGAAAAGAGAGCGCCTAGGCCAAAGCGAGCGATTTGCGAAGACTGAATGGCAAATATGCCAGAAAGAAATTGCTCTCCACGATCGAATATGTGTAGCAAGGAGTAATTTCTGAGTTTTCTTGGTTTCTCAGTGTTTTAATGTTATCAGTTTTCATTTCCTTCTTGTCAAATTGTGAATTTAGTATGAAAAGCATTCATTGCTGAAGTTAGTTGAGTGTAACTCTGTCAGAGTGTGCAGGATTTCAACGATGTTGTTCATTTGGCCATGTAGCCTTGTTTGCATAAATCTGGTGCAACCAGTAGGTTACTAAAATCCTATAGGCCTAGTAGTGGACATTGACACTTACGCAGCTTATAGTTCAGTAGAGGCCCATTTGAACACAAACTATTAATGCAAGGGAAGGGTTGAGGAAAGATGGAAAGGATGAGAGAGGCACTGACAACGAACTATTACAATAGTTCTTAGTTTCTAGTTGAAACCATAATTATGGTCAAAACGGGAAAGGAAGCCAATCTGAGGCATTCTACAGTAACTCAAATGATATTAGAGCTGCATTAGATTTTAAGGCCATGCCACCATCCTACTTATTTAGGGATCAGAGTTGATTTGCAGAATATTTTGATGTTCCTGTCTCTTTGTCAGTTTGCCTGTTTCGCCTTGTGTTGGCGGAATGAACTTTGTATAGACGACCTGATTTCAGCAGAAGTCTGTGATGTGCCCACCATCAGCTGATACTTCATACACTAGACATCTGCGCCTTAGAAGCTGCCATTTATTACTATACGAGTACTACGTGTATTTAGGATCATAGGGTGTTTTTTGTTAAACAGTTCCCGAGCGAAAAATGTTAAGCATGCATGGTTAGGAGTGCTATCTCAAGAGGGTTCGAGGAATGAAGAGAGGATAACTGATGATTATGTGGTACTGGACAGCCTCCAAGCATCTCTGAAGAATTATATGAAGTCTATTTTTATCAGTTATTCATAATTATCATTGTAATTGCTTTTTTATTATTATTTTGCCCAAGATATCAAAGATCCCACAGCATTGAAGAAAATTTGCTATAAAGAGAAGGAAATTTATCAGAAGGATCAGGCCTTGTGTATGGGGTTTGTAGTAAAGGAACCTTACGCGACGAAGATGTAATGCTGGGCACAAATAGACAGATGAGTTAAAGGAAAGGAGGTCTCGCGCCTATCGCCACCAATGAATAACATACGACGGTCTAATTCACTTATAAATTTCACAGCTGAAGGATTAACCTGGCTCAAATTGGGCAACAGGCTGAAACAAATGAGGTATAGAAAGCCTCTGCTTCTTCTGTATTTTAAGGTTGGCTGCCTGCACTGAAGACGGCTACGATGCATTAGTGCGGACGACTGTTGATTGATACTTTCCTCCCATCCAAGGTATTATTAGAATATTGGTTTTGTTGTTGTTGAAGACATTGAGCTACAGCCAATTAATTTTCCCCAGTTTTTGACAAAGCAAAGCACTGACGGAGGAGGTACTTACATGTATTGTGTGATGTTCTTCGATTTCTCTTCCTCTATGCATAGAAGCTGATGCTCGAGCCCCTATCTCGACGTTTGATGCACTCCTCATCAGTGTTCAGGCGTTGCACTCATTTAACGGCCATTTTATTCGCCAGAGGGCGATAGTCTAACGTAATTCTTTAGATGACGCTTGTCCTCGCGAGAAACATGTCGGTGATAACTGATAAAGTGTAATCCATGTGAATCGTTGTAAGTTAGACGATTATTGTTATAATTAATATTATTTTCAATTATCATGCATCATCTATGCATTTAAATAAAAGCATAACTGTGAACTCTGTCTAGGTTATGGGTAAATAAAACATTGATACATTTCATTGGTCGTTTAAATTATCTGAACTATCGTAATTATTAAATTTCATCATGAGTGCTTTTACCGTAATTAATTATTTTGTGTTTATTCTACCATCGTCTGAAGACTGCAGTTAATTCCAATCAAAAGGCGTTGGCAGAAGGCTATGGGCCAATTAGGAAAAGGATCATTGGTGTTTTACACTAAAGGTAAATTATTTGGGTTGAATTGGGCCTATGCTGGAAAAGCATCCAATCTGGGAGCTCTGCTAGAAAGGCAGAGGATAGAGATTTTTGCATAAAGCAGGCACAACTAATTGTTGACGAGTAAATAACTTGTTTGCACCACCCGTCAAAACTCCCCCTAAGTCATATCTATGCCAATTCCCTTAATTATGCATGAACGAGGAGGATATATAGCAAATCCATTGTTGATCTTGTGTGAAATAATTTTACGCCAATCAAAGTTAAGTATCGTCAATCTAATCAGAGACAAACTGGTCATTGGTAATGCAATTTTGAATCATTAGGAAACACAACTGAACTTTGGTTACTTAATTACGAATCAAGCTTAAACATTATTGAACTTTAATTCCGTAATTTTGAATCAAAGGTAAACAATACTGAACTTTGGTTACTCAATTATGAAAGTCATTCATAAACAATACTGAACTTTGGTTACTTAATGATGAATCAAACATTGATAATAATGAACAATGTGATTATTATTATTATTATTATTATTATTATATTTATTATTATTATTATTATTAAAATAATAATAATTATTATTATTATTATTACTATTATATATGTTTCACATTATGCTATTATCGCCCATGATGAGCTAAGTGAGTGTTGGCAATGTCCCGAAGAGGCAGGCTGCGTTCCCACGCTGAAGAACAACTGAGATACGTTGGAACAGAAATGACGTCTCCATTGGATCGTGGGTTGCAGCACTCGTTCGACTACCCAACTCTGAGATGAACTGCAGTCCTTCACTGCTCCAAGCGCCGCCGGATTCCAAGGAGAGGGCTACGAAGTCGTGGGTGTTGGTTATGGTGGAATACTTGGCCCTCTTCGTCTTAGCTGCGCGTTCGGCTGCTTCGCCAGCTCTGATAGATGTGTCGACAAGATGTGACTTGGCGTAGGTGTCGGGCACTGTCACATCCCATGCCAGACATCGACCACGTGTCCAAGGAATGAGCGTGACGCCGTCCGGTCGCTTTCCATCTTCTCTTAGCAAGCCGAGAGGTTCCTTTTGCGCTGGAATCTTCGCCCTGCCAAGAGCTCTCCAGATGACATCGTTCAACATGCTGTGTCGTTGATGTTTTCCGCTGCCTCTTCTACAAATTAGTCCATGGAGCCCTTTTGCGTCGACGCTCTCTTGACATTGGTGACACAAATGTGACTCGCAGAGCGTCGTTCCTAGCCTCAACCCGGCTGCCAGTCGTACATCCTCGTTTGAGAGGCGCAGGCCTAGGGCAGTCACAGGGGGCGCTAGCATCCAGTCTCCAGAATGAGGTGCTCGTGAGGCCAGCAGGCGAGCACGGTCGCATGGATTGTTATTGGAATCCAGCAGACCTTTCCATGCCTTGTCTGTGAATCGGAGGTCCCATTCTTTCTGGCGATAACTTGCTGCTCCTGTTGGTGGTTCTGCATCTGTCAGGGTCTTCCAAGCGTTGAGTGCTGAACTCGCAAGTTCATATGGTTCCTCAGCAGACTCTGTTGGTAGGATGCATGCCTGGAGTTCGCTTGTACTAGCAGCAGAAGCCAGAAAGGCAGAAAGTGCCAGCGTAGATGCACAACGAACTCCCAGACCACCATCTCTCACCGGCAAAGAAGCCTGGAGCCAGCGGTCATCGTCAAGGTCCACATTTAAAATGGTTGACAGTCCTTCTCTCAGCAGTTGATCAAACCGAGCCAAGCCCGGGCAATCAGCGCAGACGGCTGTGCGCAGACTGTACAAGAGCTTCGGTACACTTAGACTGTTTCTCAGCAGAACCAGAGCGTCATGTGTATAAAGCAAGGACAATCTTCCGATTGCCCTCTCGAGGTCATTGGCCTTTGAATTAACGACCATGTTCACAGCTGGACCTGAAATTAGAGGTGCACCCAACAAGGTCATGTCCTCGAGGGCTATGCTCGTGAACTCTTGGAACGCAGGGTCATTGTTCGGCATCTGGGTGTTGTGACACGCGATTTCGCATTTGCTGCGGTTCAATAGCAATCCCAGATTCTTTGATTCCTGCTCGATTAATTGAACGTCGTCGGCCACTGTTTCCTTGTTACCTCCCAATGTCAGGTCATCCAGATATCCGATACGCAGATCCGAACGAAGCTTCATCAGAATCGGTTGCAGCACAAGACAGAATTCCAGAGGTCCCAAAGGATCGCCTTGCTGCGTTCCTTCTTCGGATCGAATTGTGTTTGAACCATAGCGCAACAGTGGACGGTTTGAATAGGCAGCGTGAGCAAAGTGGTAGAGCTCTGGGATCTCTCTAGCAACTGCCTCTAGAAGACAATCTCTGCGCAGAGTGTTAAAGGCATTGGCGAAGTCGAGCTTCACTAGGACGCTGTCCTCAGGCATTGTGGAAATCCAGCGACGTGTCGCATGGACAGCTGCCTCAGCGCCTCCTGGAATGCCTACCCCAAGCTGAATGGGGGCGAGCAGTTGAGACAGCCTTGTTACCGCATGCGAATTAGCGCACTTTGCCGCCAGACGACGCCATGTGTAGCCCACGGCGATCGGTCTTATGCCTCCGTCCTTCTTGCTCAGGGCTAAAAGGTTTGCCCCGTAGATGACCTCATTCACCTCTTCGGATAGACCTCCCTTTAGGAGCAGATTGACAAGGTCAGATAGATGTTGCCCGATGTTGTCATCTACTCCATAGGCCATCAGATCCTTTAAGTGTTGTGGAGTAATGCCATCTGGACCACCAGCCGAACCCGCAGGGAAAGAGGAGATTGCCCTGGCGACATCTTCTTTAGAAACTTGAAGCGGGATGAAGCGATCGGAACTGTCTGGATCACATGGGGTTCTCCTGTCCACTGGTGCAGGCGGTTGCTTTTTCTTAAGCGCGGCCAGAGTTTCAGGTGTGTCCAGTGCCGGTTTATCCTCGCTGCAGATGAGACGGATGGCTGCCTTGAAATTGCCTTCCTCCAGCTTGCTTGCAACTGTTGAGGCTAAATACCTGGCGTGGTCGCATTTAGCGGATTTGAGCTTACGACTTGACGTCAGTGGCAATTCATCGTTAGTCGACTGGTCTGGTCCCTGCAGTCCCCATTCAGTAATGCGGGACAAAATCATCTTGGTCATGTTGTGCTTTCGTCCACCTCTTCTTGGCTTCACTAGTACAGTTCCACCGAAGGCCAGCAAATCGAACCATTTTGCAACGCAATTTAGTTCTCTTACAATTGCTTGGATTATATCGGCCAGGAGAGCAGCACAAGATGGCCTTGCTGCTTTTGGGATTCTCTTAATCAGAAGACCGGGTGAAACAGGATGTGAGAGCTGAGAAGCGATCGGCCCAACGTCCGTCGACAGCTCCCGTGAGTAAGAGATCTGCACGCTAGTGGTAGAAGACGACTGTCTTGTGGCATTATGCTTTAAAGGGCCGTCCGCCGGTGGCTGGTCGGAACCTGGACAAGGGGCGGTTCGAGGGCCGTGCCGGTGCATCGTGCCATCTGAGGCATGGGTTTTGAAGGACAACCAACACACCCCGCAAACCCCCTGGCCCTTACAAGGTTTTTGACTCTTCTGAGTTTCAAATCGGTTTGTTTTCAAATGCGCCGCCATTTAAACAGTAATCGTTGCCGTTGGCAACGTTGACGTCGCTGGCCTTAAAGCATGGCAAGCGGCCATCAATTCAAATGCACGGCTACATATAAGTTGAAACGAAAGTTTGACAAACCAATCGTGTTGTGGTCTTGGCGAATAAGATGTGGTGAATATAATCAATCGGGTCACGAGTTGTTAATCCATTAGACGATGCTAAAATCCAACTCAAAATGACAAAATGAACAGTGTACAAAATTACGAATCATACATAATCAGTATTGAACTTTGCTTAGGAGATGATGTAATGAAACAAAGATGACATCATAACAACAAAGGATGACGTCATCACAACATCCATCAACCAAGAAGATTTGTGAGCAATGTACCATTTATGTAGCGTAGACTTTTGTTAACCATTGTGGGTTTGTAGCGGCGACAGTCCTATTGCGCCAATTTAGGCCTAGACATGTTAAAAAAATTTCAACCCCCTCGGTTAAAAAAATTTGACAATTAAAACTCTGTGTATGACTCTAGCGTAAATCGGTTAAGGTTTTCTTTGTGACACAAAAGCTGAGTCTGGGAAACCAGTCTATCAGCGCCGTTTCGTCAACTTCGTTTCATCAAAGTCCAACCATTGAATCTCCTGCAGGGTCAGCTCGAAATCCGGATGGTAGAATTACGGCAAAGACAATGAGTAGACTGCCAAGGCGAAAATATAAAATGTGAATGCACGTGGTTCTTGTAGCGACTGTATGGTTTCTTACATTGCACTGATAGAGTAAATAAGTCACCACCGCTTCCTATATTGAGTGGATGCCAAACAAAACTGCCTGGAACACTCCGCGTCTACAACAGCGCCAAGATCCAGCAGATGAATTTCCACTAGGTATAATAGTTGCAGTTTAACGGGACTGATAAAAGTAACCAAGTAAGTAAGAATATTCTTTATTAGAGTACCAGCAAACGCACAGTAGATTACAAAAGGTATAAATAATAGCATCAATTTTAAACAAGGTCATATGGCATCCGCAAAATGAAAGTATTGGTCTATGATGTACATCAATAGCGTCGCCCTCCTCCTTTGCCCATGCTTGGGACTGGCACTGCCGGATTGCAAGCGCTGTCGGAGTTAATCCGCTATAAAGACAATCTAATAACTAGGAGCTGGATTGAACTGATAATCGTGATGTAAGTTGAAGCCGGATTAATGAAGAAATCATAGTGTTTGTGGAAACTGATAGGCCTAGGCCTTAACGAATCGTTCATTGATGAAACGTCCTAGACAGAGGCGCAACTAGAGAGTGCTGATGGGTGCTTGAGCGCCCCGTGGAAAAATTTTTGACCAAACAATTATTTTATCCAATTCCGATGAGTTTTTCTTTTTTGAAGAGGAGGATAGGGGTGCTTTCAGTACGCTGTTTCACGTCTTCGGAGTTTTCAATATGAGCACCCCTCCCAGCAAAATGTCCGGTTGCGCCTCTGGTCCCAGAATGTTGGTAGAATCATCCAGCCCGGCCCCGTACTCGTCGCATTGATACATAAGCGCCCAGAACAAACAGCTACGGAGTTCCTTACCCAGAAGTCATACCCAAGTTCGCTAGGGGCGCAAGTGGAACAGATATTGGACATTTCTGCTCAGGCGAGGATGATGACAATAATAATTTATCTTAGGTGAAATAGATATTGGAGCAGGGGTGTAACAAGCGAGGTCAGGGGGGCAAAGCCCCCAGTTTTAGTGCTCAGTACCCCCATGTACCCCTCAAATCGGTTCTTTTTTATGTTTATCCAATGATTTTTTAAGATTACTTTTGTTAAGATAATTTGTGCCGCATCCCCATTTTTCAAATTTCTGGGGCGGGAATTCAAATAGTGGGGGGCAAACAATTTTTCCGCTTCGCCCACTATTTTTTAAATTATGCCCTCCCCCACTTTTCAAAACCTTGTTACACCTCTGTATTGGAGTATAAAACGGAAAATGGAATTTCTATTCTGCATGACTTTTCCTTTCTGACTTTTGCATCTGTAAGTCAAAAGACGGCGTTCATCACAAATGACGAGATTCTGAGGTTGGCGGAGGTAGGGCGAATGGACGAGATCGTCAGAGAGAGAAGAAAAATGGCCGGACACATTTTGCGGTTACCACCACAGCGCCAGTAAAAACGGCAATGGGATGGAGACCGGACAATGGAAGGAGGAGCAGAAGAATACCGGTGAAAACCTGCAGAAGCACCTCTAGACAAGACTTGAAGGAGATGGGAATTGATCGACTGGGAAGACGCGCTTAGACTGCTAAGGATCGTACGGGATCGAGTGCTCTTATTGGCCAATGTTCCAAGAGGAGCGGAAGGAACTAAGTCTAAGTGAATTAGGTCATCATTTTACTGGCACAGAATTCGACTTATTTTGACACCAAATATAGGGCCTGCCGTAGCTTCCGCAGGATCATAATCGTCATCGTAATCCTCAGACCTCTAAAACGCCACTTGAAAACCAAGCAACAGCGCCAGCTTATTCACGAGTGCTGTATCAAGTAAGAGGGGTTGTCCAAGAATAGCCCGTGGGCGGATGCCTTTGACTTAATTTGAAGGCTTTTATGTATTTCGATATTCTTATTGATAGTTTGTTTTCGTAATCCCTGACAAATTGGTAAGCCTATATATATGACTAATGCATGTGCGCCTGTCAGATGATGCCACTCACTTACTTACTTGCATACATTGGACAAAGGAATCTGCGTAATGAAACTTAGTAATTTTATTGTTTATATGGTTACATCTGTTGGCTATACCCAGAGCCCTGTTCTCAAGCTGGTAGCAGGAGCGACACAAGCCAGCGGTGCGCGGTCGGTGTGCTTCTAATAGCCGAGATGGCGAGATGGTGTAGGTAGAACGACACACAAAGCGGTGGCAATGAGACCCACCTACTCCGGGCTACATCAAGTCGTGGTGTTGACAAGGGCAATGTGGCTTAGTTTGTGAGTGGTATATCCCTGGGGGGATGCAGGGAGTAAGTCCCCACCTTTTACAGAAAGGGGACATGTTATACATGTGTCCCCCACATTTCCTATCCCTCTCATTGGGTGTCCCCCACCTGTCAAATAAGATCGCCGCCTCTGCCGACAGGGTCAAAATCGTCAAATTTGAACTAGGGGGGGGGGTCGAAAGTTTTTCGCATGTTCATATGTCCTGATTAGAATTTTAACGAACCTGAAACTGGTATACAGGCTAAATTATGGAGGTTCACTGTGGGCCTGGGTTCCACCGAAAGCAGACCTTAGGTTTGCTTGACCCCCGCCCATTAAGGTAACTTTGAGAATTAACTGGCGGGGTTCAAAAATGAACTGGAAGCCTGGGAGTTTGACCCCCTCACAACCCCATTCCCGACAATTTAATCACTGATTTCCGGGGAATCAATCCCGCCATGAGTATATTAAACGTTGTGACTGGTGCGTTGCTGTCCTGACACTCCTTTGCCACCCGTGGAGTTTATTTTCTTGTATTTACGTGAATAGATTATCATACATAATCATCGCCACCTCATAACTTAATTAACAGAGTGATATTAATATCCTTGGTCGGCATATTATTATCCTGGTATCTCGACGCCATGGTGATAATACACCTCCCTTCCTGCAGGGGGTGTGGCGCAGAACACAGAGAGGGCGAGAAAAGATAACAGAGCAACTCTAGAATGTCGATATCGGTATCAATGCTGTTATTCTAGAAAAAAGACGTTGGTTCACAAACAGTGAACTCACAAATTAAGACATCCTTCATCCAGAGAAACAGTGACAACCTAGACCATGGGAAACGACGACAGAAGCGATAAGACGATGGCGTGGAGCCAATTGACGACCGAGTGATACCACTTCTCACAATTATTACGAACAGGAAAATGACTTCTCTGACGACATCGTTTGCTGTCCTTTCGTTGCGAAGAATCACTCTCTTATCTAATTTCAGCTGCGAATGTACGAACTGCTAGGACAGCTATCCAAGCTTCTATTTATCCCAATTGCCAAATTGCGTTCCATATCAATTTTTGCTATGAAGACAAAACAATTGACCTCATTGGGTTAATAGGAAATTATGATTATTATTATTATTATTATTATTATTATTATCAGTATTATTATTATCATCATCATCATCATCATCATCATCATCGTCTTCATCATCATCATCATCACCACCACCAGCATCGTCATCCATCATCATCGTCGTTGTCATCGACAATAATCATTAAAAATAATCATTAACAATAATCATTAACAATAATCATTAACAATAATCATTAACAATAATCAACAATAATCATTAACAATAGTCATTATTATTTCATTCAAACTTACAAATAGGTCCTTGGCCTATGATATGCAAAAATATTGCACGATATAGTTGTAACGGATGGTAACAGGCCTAACAGCAGTTGAATTTAACTGCGTGGCAGCCTGGTAGACACCCATTATGTAGAGCCTACTTCTGCTAATTTTACAACTGCCTCTATAATTGACAGGATAAGTCTACCCGCGCCCTAACGATCATCGTGTCAGCGTGTGACCATTAAACCCACCTCGACAAAAGAGAACGAATCTGAATTCTGAAACATCGTTCGCCTTTGAATCGATTTGCACCACACCACCTTCTGATTTTCATAGACCATGTCCGGCAAGAATGTGTTAGATTCTAAAGTACGAAATGGACAGAAATTGGCGGACTAACATTTTGTAGCTCTAACACTACTTCGCTCCCCTTCACACTTCAAGTCGTTTTTCCGTCTCTGTTAATTAATACCGAAACGATAATCGTCGGCTCAATTAAGTGTAACGGCAAAAGACCGACAAACACGTTACAGGCTCCATACGTTCGTTACATGGACGTTCGTTGCCAAGCCGTTGGCGCCAACGTTACAAGGTTATCCGAGGCAATTTTAATGCAGCCTTGGGAATGACTATTTCTTTCTGGATCGGATTTCGATTGAGGCGTCAATTTCAGCAAAAAGTAAAGTGAAATGTCCAAGTCAATTAGCAAAAAGTTCTCCAACATTCTGTAGATCTATAGACGTCTATATAGATTTTGAGTCGGTAATATTTCCAGATTTTATTTTTATTACGTAGGCCATATCACTGAATCATGTAACAAGCAGTGTTACCAAAAATCGACTTTGAAGTATTGATTGGAATTTAGCATAATTTGATAATTTGTATTCGTGTTAACTGATCAGGTCCGATGCCGAATTTAAATCATATTGCATTACTGGGAATTCAAGATAAGGAACAGTAACTTCTGTAGAGTCGATGTCTGATGCACGGCTCCAACCGAAGGCACGCAAAAGCCAACCGTATAATGAAGTCAAGATTATGAATGTCAGTGCGTTGAGACGGAGCAAGACCACCTGGTGGATAAACAACACGGAACAGATAAGTTTTAAGTCTAGCACGAGATGACACGACTGACAGATGCAGGGAGGGAAGTTTTATCAACTCCGTCTAACAAAATCTTGAATTCATTAAGGAAGTAACGCAAGGAAGCTTCATCAGTGTATGAAGTTCAATTTTTAATCACCGGGCCAAGTAATTCAGTGGCCAACGTTTGGACCGTTTTTATTGCCGTTCGCAGACATTCCCCATCAGCAGATGGCGCTAGCAAAGGCACCAATTGACCTCAGGTGATGACAGGGAGAGGACATCTTTAGTGATTCCGCGTTGCTTTTTCACCGACCAGGAAATAATAACTGTAGCAACAGATATTTGTTACAGATGGATGGATGGATGGATGGATGGATGGATGGATGGATGGATGAATGGATGGATGGATGGATGGATGAATGGATGGATGGATGGATGGATGGATGGATGGATGGATGCATAGAGAACTAATAGCACAACCACAGATGGTCTCTCCTCTCCTCTCCTTTGCTCTTCCCTGCTCCGCTGACTTCTCCTCTTCTTTGCTCTACTTTCCTCTCCCCTCCCTTCTGCTCCCCTCCTTCTCCTCTCCTTTGCTCTCCTCTGCACCCTATACCTCTCGTCTCCTCTCCCTTCCTCTCCCATGCACCCCTTGCCTCTCCTCTCGTCTCCTTCACTCTCTGCTTCTCTCTTCTCCTCTCTTATCTCCTCTACACAACTCTACACTCCTCTCAACTCCAAAGCGATGCATCTGGACAAGAGCATTTATTTAGCACCTTTCCCTCCTGTCGTGTCTTAGGCGTGTCTCTGAGTTCAGACGCCCAACCGTTAAACGTAAATTTCGTCGGTGGGAAAGAGATCTCAAACGATGAGCGATCAGATCAATTAGCCAGATGGCTGATGGCTGATGGCTGTCTGTGAAGACTGTGATTGGCTGGATGTTAATCCACAGATGCTGACTGATGACGTTTCAAATCATTGGAGTGGGGCAGAGGGTCGTGTGCGTCGTTTAGATGATGTCAATGATGATCGAAGGCAGAGATTATAAGTCTCTGTTTATATCTTTCCCTCTCACTCAAGTCATTTCTTTCTCTATTTTCTCCTTCTCTAACTCTCTGTCTCTGTCTCTGTCTGTCTGTCTGTCTGTCTGTCTGTCTCTCTCTCTCTCTCTCGTCCTCTCTTTTTCTCTCACTATCTAACTCTTCTGCTTTTAATGAGAGTGATGACACAGACGACGCCGAAGACAAAAGAAATTATCATAAAATGATGACGTCGATTATTATGGCTATGATGACGACAAAGGCAGCATGGATTACGACGCTGCACCAGCTGCTGTCGATGATAGTCACAACGACAATGATGCCGATATTGATGATGATGACGTTGTTGCTTATGATGATGGTGGATTTGGGGTTGCAACAGTGCTTGTGTATTATAGAGTATTACAGACGACGAGAAGACTGGCGATTGATAAGTTATCTATTAACGGATTCATCATAACCCCACAGTCGATCAATCGATCGATTTGTCGATTGTATAATGGAGAAACACTATGTATAGGCCTACTAAGGACTGTTCAGGCAATCTGAACATCCTGTGCTGATGAACAATTGAACCGTTTGTTATTGATGAAAATTGACGAGGGTCCACTCAGATGTGTTTTATAGTAGCCTTAAGACCGTTCTATTCAGCCGGGGTTGAGTTGGAAGCGCCTCTGATTAGTAACCTTGAAGAGCACTACATATAAATTTCCGTAATGAATTAATTGCACTTTGCGCCTGCGTTCGCAAACTGCAGCACATAATTATAACGTTTGACAAAAATGGAAAGGACTCTCTAGGAAATGTCTACGTAGATATACATATCTACTGGGTGAATTTTTAAACTTTCTTCCCCTCCACTCCCTCTACTACCTTCTCTCTATCAGATGTTCCATTTCTTTCGCTTTACATCACATTCTATCCATCTCACTCTGTATATTTTTCAATCTCATTGTCTCACTTATAGTCTCTCTCCTAAAATCTCTTTCTCTCTAACCATCTCCTTCTTTCTGTCCCTCTTTCTGTCTCTGTCTCTCTCTCTGTCTGTCTCTCTGTCTCTGTCTCTCTCTCTGTCTCTCTCTATCTATCTTCCTCTTCCTCTCGTTCTGTCTGTCTGTCTGTCTCTCTTTCAGTAGCCATTTTTACTGCGGGATGCGCTCTCATCAGAAGGGAAAGACGTGCATTAGCATATAGGCAATATATAAATGTACGTAACATATGAGACATAAATGACTAATAATTTGCGTAATATGTGTGCACATCTAAATATAGCCTGATAAAACTTATCTCCCGCTGTCCAATTATAGCGACAGACAGTTTTCCATTTTTTCCCTTTGCTGTGACCCTGCTGGAAAGTTTCCACAGAACTTGGAGGAGGAATTCAGATTTTTATAGTTTGCTCTATAGACCTACCTCCTTGTCGTCTCTCTGTCTGTCAGTCTCTCTGTCTGTCAGTCTCTCTGTCTGTCAGTCTCTCTGTCTGTCAGTCTCTCTGTCTTACGGTGACCCTGCCTCTGTAGTTCTTTATCTCACGCTGTGTGCTCTCACACTGTAAAATAATCTCTTCCTTTGTCTTTTCCCTATTTCTGACCCTGTTCAGTCTTTTTCTCTGTTTGTCTGTCTCACTTAGTTATCTTGTTTGCGTGTGGCTCTCTATTTTCCTCGCTTCTGTGTCTCGAACACTTGCACCATCTTTCGCTAACGCTTTCCAGTCCTACCTTCCACTTTTCCTTAAGCCCTTCCTTTCTCCCACGATCCATCCATATTTCCGTACAAAAGATGATCTGCAGTTGGTGGGGCAGCAGGGTGTGTACCTTGCGTAGGTGCTGATGGCTGATGCCCCGGGGATTAAAATGCCACCCAACGTCTGATAAACAATTAGACGGGCGTTCCACCATTTCCGTTTTAATGTGATTCCCTGCCAAGGCCATTCAACCTCAGCCTCCGTGTAAAGACATTTGAATGATCTGACCCTTTTACCGACCAAAATATATTCCCACGGGAGGTCCTGATGTACCGGAACCCCAGTTGTCTTAAGTTACACTCTGTGACTTCATAGGACGAATTACATCTAACAATCGTCGTCGTCATCATAGTCGTCATCATCATCATTATCAGTTCATGCAATCAGCCATAATAGGCCATTGGTTCAGGTTATGGTTATATATGGCGGCGAATTCTGTTGGGTGATATGTCACCTAAAATGACTTCTCGCATTTATTAAATAGCTTACTTGTAGATTACATTAAGATATTAATATGTTAAGCAAATAAGTGTAATTAGCAAATAAATTTAATTAGCTAATCAATCTATTTAGGAAATCATTGCTATTTGTAAATCAATGCCACTAGTAAATCAATGTAATTAATTTATCAATTTAATTGGTTTATCGATGCAAAAATAGGTTAATAAATATAATTACAACTAAATGTAATTTGCAAATCAACGTACTTGCGACATAAATTTTCTTAGGAAATCAATGTAGGACTACTTAGCGAATAAGAGATTCTGCTTACTTTGCAGTCGTACGTGTGACCTGTATTTACATTGCCTAATATCTACTGTAACATGATCTGGGCGTCTAGCCATAATTCTCGACTCCATAGAATATTGCTTCGCAAAAAAGTCGATAGATTAATAGCTGGATCCCATTATAACTTACACGCAGAGCAATTATTCACAAAGCTTGGATACTAAATCTTGCACAGATCAAATAACTGTAGATTAATGAATTCATCTGTTTACTCTGTACG
>OY365812.1:9623225-9670725 GCA_959347315.1 Bimastos eiseni | reverse complement strand
TTCATAGCAGACATTCGGTCGGTCGGTAATTGAGTTAGTCTTGTCTGGGTCTTTTCGTTGCTCCTACCGGTCTACAGAACTTGGCGGCAGAGAGTCTGGTCCTCGCTCAAAGATTCTGTCCATCGTCAGTTGTCGAACTCTTGGCGGTCCTTGAAATTCGACGCTTGGTGAGCATTTCTACTTCGGAATTGGTCATAAGTGACAGTCGCGTAATTTGTCGGGTCAACTAAGGGGGTTGAATTAAAACAATGTTGTAGGGACAAAAGAAGCGTCAAGGATAGACGAGTTTAAAGCAAATTTGCTACAGCTTTGTAAATCTGAATATTATAGTGACGGTAAGAACGCCAGAAAGAATAGAAAACAAGAGAGCAAAAAAATTGATGCAGCACAAATTGAAGCAATGCGAGCATCAGCAATACCATCAGGCTAATAGGAAATACAGTTGAAAATAAAACAACGTCACCAACAGCATTATTATCATTGGACCCCAAGAGCAAGGCCGACGAATGAAGCTACTGCGTCTGTACCTGGTTCTTGTGTTTGTCCTTCTCTTCGTCCTCCTGTGTATCATCGTTAGTCTGTCTCTCTTCGCCAGGATCATTCAGGTCTCCCTCGATGCCCCTCCCTGGCCAGGCACGGCCTCCGCCTCTGCAGAGGAGATCGATAACAATAGCAAGCAGAGGACATCGGCGGAACAAGGGACTGACACGGACAAGGCCAACAGAGAGACGGGCATTTACAGGAACAACAAAAGGACAAAGGACGAGAAGAAGACCAGCCAAAGGACAGACGACGAGACCAACGGAGAACAAGAGAAAACGATCCGACAACTAAAGAAGAAAGAAGAGGAAAATCGGTTTCTTGTTGAGCAAAGAGATCGGCTCCGAAAGGAACTCGCACGACTACGACAACAGATCCAACATCTAAGGTAGGACCCTTAACTATACTCAGTATACGGCAATTTTTCTTATAGGCCTACGCTGTAATGCATGCGTAGACCCGCCCAATTTCACGTGTTGACGAAAGCCAGGGCCATCTGACGAATAAAACGAAAGGGCCGTTTAGAAGAAACATCATGGGGCCAAGTTCCCAGAATTTGGGCAGATTTAGCAACATGTAAGGAAATCTATACGTTTTACAGTAACCATTTTGCGTTGACCAAGCTCAGTTTACAATGAAATGATCGGCAGAGATCATTTGCCATAGTTTTTTTCTGTCCAAAGGAGCAACCAGTGAAACTATAGAGCGTTGGAACTAAACTAGCTTACATGATGTAGGTAAATCTCAGGATGGCTTCTTAGACTGTCATCATCTGAGGCGATGCTTTGGATTTTTGTATAATTTGACTGATTGATTGATTGATAATAAGGTCAGGATTAAAAAGCCAAAAGCATCTAAAAAATCGATCTTCTCATCGATAATAAGCATTCGCATTTCTACCATTAGTTAGAGTTGGTTGGTTTGAAATCGAGTGTATTTACTTTCAATAGGCCTAATAAGCATTCACATTTTTCTTTAGTTATAGCTGATTGATTGGAAGCCGAGTGTATTAATAGTTAACCTGTTAAACTATTGCAAATTCCAGCGTCAACATTAGTGGAAGAACAGACAACAAAACACAACATCACAACAACGATGACAACAGCGTTGACAACAAGGACAACCACGAGAATGACTTCTTCGAAGCACCGTCAAGGCATCGGGCAATCAGTCTCAATTCGTCAGCGGCACAAGAAGGGTTGCTACCCGTGGACCATGAGCATCGGACGATGAGAGGAAGACCTCTGGACGTCGAACGGAACGGAGACTGGAGCTCAGCAGAAGGAGGAGTCCGTCTGACTAGCGAACACGAGGTCATTCCCTACACGAGGTTCACCCTAACGCGACTCTACCTCTTGGAGTCGGGGCTCGAGCCGAGGGTTGTCGAGAAACCAACGGGGCACCGGAAGAGAGCCATCGACACAGTCCTCGAACACTCCCTGGCGACACTCAACGAAGGGAGATTGAAGACCGGTCGGTACGGCAGAGAAGACTTCCTAGAAGGAATCTTTCGCAGTGTTCCGGGTTTCGGAGAACAGTACGATCTGTATTTCGCAGATAAGGAGCTTCCAAGGTACAACCAGGTGTCGATCGTACGATCACTGGGTCCACCCGTTGTCATGTCTCGAAGGACAGTTCAGATTCGCAAGGATTTTATCTACGCGGTCGTTCCTCTATCTGGGAGGATCGACAAGTTCCGAAAATTCCTGGAGAGGTTCGTCCGAGTGGCAATAATAGGTGACAACAAGGTCTATCTGATGGTCGTTTATTTTGGACAGGAGGGCCTCAGGGAAGTTCAAGAGCTGTTGCGGAAGACCTCCACCGATCACCACTACCCACACATGAACGTTGTTGCCCTCGACGGCAGGTTTTCCCGCGGCAAGGCCCTGCGCGAGGGGGTCAAGCGCTGTCCCTTCCCAGGCGACGTTCTCATGTTCTTTTGCGACGTCGATATCGTCATAACTACGGACTTCCTTGAAAGATGTCGCCTCAACTCAGACAAAGGACGACGCGTCTACTACCCCATAGTATTCAGCCTCTACAACCCCCGTCTCGTGTCCTCCCTGCAGGCCCGCTCGCTCCTCGAGGCACCCTCGGTTGCAGCTACCAACGACACCATGGCCCTGTCGGCAGAAAGCGGGTTCTGGAGGGACTTTGGCTACGGCATGACGTGTCAGTTTCGCTCCGACTTCGAGAGGTTGGACGGGTTCAGTGAAACGATCGAAGGATGGGGATTGGAGGACGTACTGCTCTACCGGAAGTACCTTCGCAGCGACATGGCCGTGGTCAGAGCCACGGATCCTGGTATCGTTCACCTGTGGCACGAGAAGAGCTGCGACCCAACGCTCCCTGGAGACCAGTATCGCGGCTGTATTCGATCGAAAGCGCTAAATGAAGCATCGCACGCACAATTGGGAATGCTCGCTTTCGCAACGGATATTGAGCTACACAGAAATCTAACGGAGAAACGACGCACTTAGCTACAGCAGACGAACGTTTGCAGGATTATTTTAAAAAAATGAGGCTGTGACGTTGAAGATATAATTGGTCTCTGGGGTTATGCATAGTCCGACCTATCACTATCCCATGTCGATTTTGTATCAAAGCCTACGATTCTCAAACTGTCCCGTTATCCATTCAGCAATTATACCATCGCATCTGATGAATAATGTGGCGCCTGCGTTTAGTTTGTAGCGCGATGAAATCTTCGAGATTAGGTCTACATATTGGCTATGTAGACCTACAGTTAGCGCAAGGCTTTGTGCTCTTGGCAACCATAGGTGCAAGTGTAAGACTAGTCGTCCAGGCAAAATATAGTTTGACCTAGACAAAATTGCTTCAGAAGCTTTTTGAACGGTTTCCTGCTCAGGATTCATTGGTGAATAACATACTGAAAATCCCATAAAATCCGACCATGGGGTCACCCTCAAAAATAGACTTTTAAAGGTCAAACAGTCAACATAGAAGGAAATTGCCATTACTCAGCCAAATATTGTTCTATTTTGGTGATTCTCTTTTCTGCTAGCTCAGGTCATCAAGGGCTTCATTCAGGAAGACCATGGAGTTAAAGGCTGCTTTAATACAAGGTCATGTCAAGGTCAAAAGGTTAAATAATGGCAAAATAGCCGTAGCCCAGCCAAATATTGCTTATGGGGAGGGGGAATTTTTCGAACCGTTAGCTCGGACCGATAAGGGCCGCATTCGAGAAGATCCAGTGGGCTGTCTAGGACTCTAGGTTGACCCTATTTTTGAGCTACATTTCCTGGAATATAGAGCTGAACAGTATGGATTGGATTCTATTTATGCGTGTAAATTAACATTAAAGTACATTCTTTACTTTAACAGGGCTCCTAAACTAAAAATGAGAAATGTGAACATCGCAACAGAACAACGTGGCTGGATGTACGGAAGACAGTAGGCCTACTCTTAAACACTATGAACCAAGAACAGTTTTCCCTTTCAAAACACACGTTCGGTACCACGAGTTCAGATTTAGTCGTCCATGTAGAATTTTTTTTAATTAGGGCTGAACCAAATATTTGCGTCGTATTCGCTTCGGAGCCGAATAGTGGGCAAAATTATGCCTACTACTCGGTATTCAGCCGAATAGTATTGGCCGGACCGAATACGAATAGTGGTCACGTGACATATGTTTCTGCGAAAGCGGCGGATTCCATATCGAGTGACTTGACTTATTGATTACTGCCTGGACCATAGAATCGTTCGTAGTGTCAGCCGTCTCATTTCAAGTTTAGTTCAAATAGTTCCATTCCGTGTTTACAATCTGGCAGAAAGATTAAAAAACTACATGTATTTAACTGTATACTTTTAGTTTATGTATTAAATTTACTTTACTGAAACATTTGAAATTTAAAAATTTGTCGGTAGATCTATTTTGTACACTATTCGTATTCGGCTGAATTATTGGTCCAATTATTCGTATTCGGCCGAAAAAGGGACAAACACCTATGCGATACATCCCTAGTATAAATATAACTAGATTTGTGTATATAAATGAATGTATGCTTAGTGAACCCATCGTATCTATAGGTTAATATAATCCCACTTGCAGAATAACTATTCAGAGGTGCCTTCAGCATGAAAACTCTGGGGAATGAGAGCCTTTCAATAGCGAGAGGCCAATGAGAGAAGTTTAACCCTTAATGATGGAGATAGGTCATTCTAGGTAGAGGGAGCCGCAACAGCAAACGCCTAGTGTTGGCCCAAGACCAGAGGTGTAACAAGCGGGGGGCATAGGGGCACCGGCCCCCGAATTTCAAAGCCCCCTAATTTTAGTGCTCAGTGCCCCCCATATTGCTTCTTTCTTATGTTTCTCCTATGGCTTTTGAATATGACTTTTGTTAAGATAATTTGTGCCCCATTTATCAAATTTCTGGGGGGCAAAATTCAAAAAGTGGGGGCCAAAATTTTTTTTGGCACTTTTCACAATCTTTTTTAAATTATGCCCCCCCCCGCCTTTCAAAAACTTGTTACACCTCTGGCCAAGACAGTCCTAGGAACAAAAATATTAAGACAATCAACAGAATGCAAGGAACGATTTGAGGTCACAAGAAACAGGACACAGCACTGTACGCAATACTATGCAAAAATGCATCTAGATCTGTGTATGTAAATGAATGTATCTTTTCATACAATCCCGGGGACGGGGCCGAGGGGCACAAGTCCCCCACATTTTACAGAAAAGGGACACATTATACGTGTGTTCCCCCCACATTTCCTACTCCTCTCATTGGGTGTCCCCCACCTTTCAAACGAGATCGCCGCTCTGCAAATATGCACGTTTGTAAGTACATATAGGGGCCGTCCATAAAGTACGTACGCCGAAAACTTGACTTTTTGGACCCCCCCTCCCCCCTGTTGCAAGGTGTACGTTTGACACCCCCCAGAAAGTATGTACGATTTTGCAACCACCACCCCCCCGACTTGTATTGTCCGTCCATTTCAAATGCAGAGATCCAGAAGCGAACCTGCAACGTTTGCGGAATTTATCATGCATCACAGGCAAGTATGCAACGCCACAAAACAGTGCATCTTGGTTCTGTTGATTATCCAAAGAAATCTCTTCCAATTGAAAAGACTGGTGAAAATGACAACTGTGAACACTATGATGTACCAAGTGCAACGACTACAACTGAAAAGTACGCGGTTTCGGAGGATATACCTGTCATTCGAAATTTGTTTGACTGGCTCAAGTCGGCATTTGAGTCAGATTGAAAAACTCACACATAGAAATTCTTGTGACTGACTTAAAAGTTTTACAACAGTTTTAATTAATTAAATATTCTGTTTTTAAAGCCAAAAAATTAAATGTTTACTTGAGTAGTTAATGTGCTTAATTTTTAATACGTGTGCTAATGGCTAATGTGTATTATGCACATTATCATTAAATTTATTAATTTACTGTATAAAACTTTGTTCATTTTATGCTACTAGATCATATATTAGTTCAAAATAAAATTTAAGAAATTTTGTTAACATTATAAAAGAGAATGTTGGTAATAATTAGACAGAACAACAGATACGACGTATTTCACATCATAATTTTTTATCTCTGCGTACGTACTTCTTTTGAGAGACCCCCCTCCCCCTCCATACGCAAACATACGCTTTTCCTGGACCCCCTCTGACCGTACGTACTTTATGGACGGCCCCATATGCCGTATTACTTATATACATACATATACGTCAGAATTATGAACTAACACAACAAGACAATAAGAATGTGGCACCGTTATTTCTTCAAGTTATACTGTTGGATGTACATTTTAATTTGATCGAGGTCTACAAATAAACTTAAATATCAATTGCTAACAGATGCACCAAGCAATTTCCACATTTCCCTTCCCATTCACAAAAGCTTTTGGGTGCAACTTATTTCAACTTCTAGAGTGTGCCAAAAACACCTGCAGCATATGCACACAAGCACTTATAGCACCTTTACACAGCAAACATGTTGTGATACCACACACACACACTATATAAATAATTTTATATATTAAACATTGCGTTATAACCTGGGCACAGAAAACTCTATGCATGACCCTCTCAGTACTGGCAGTAAAATCCCAAATTCCGATTTAGAGAACAGGCTGCAAAGCTTGTCAACAGCTGGGGATATTGATAAATACAAACCCTAGTGCTCTAAATCTTTTTGGACATTTTTAATGATCGTAGTGGTCGAATTATGCAGACATGGTTCGTATGCGACAGTACTGAACAGAAATGTGGTCTACAGTTTGACTGATCCTTCAGGTAATGATGTGCTGCACAGATGATAAAAGCGAAGGTCATTGACGAATGACTGAATGTTCTGAACAAAAGTTGGCAGATCCTAAAACAAACATAACTTAATTATTTCATATTTTTTATTATACTTCAAATTTATAACATCATTGGATGTGACATCTGGAGTATGGGATGACATTTCTACTTCAAGTATCCAAAAATTAATCAATCTGTTTCTCATCTGTTTCTCATCTCATCCAAAATTCAGAATTAAATCTGTTTTAGCCATATAAATAGTAACAACAGGTTGGCTAACTATATATTCAAACAAAATTCCCTATTCTAAGGATCAACCAAGTCTAAGTATGTATACCTTGACATTTAGATAGTACCTCTGTAAACCTCTCCAATGTATGACTCCATGCATTAAAAGAATCTATATGATTTTCATACTGGTGACAGCTAGTGCTAGCTTTTGAAACGGTCTCCGAGAAAGGTCGGCTAATGTTAAATCAGTCATCAGTCACATATTATGAAGTACATGCAGAAAGACATTGAAGCATTTGCAACAATGAACGATTGAAGTCACCATCATAGAAAGAAGCACAAACAACAGAGATTACATCACATCTGTCACTCCCAACAGCGCCCCTCCCGCTCATGCAATCACCAAATGCAGTGTCGAACTCACAGTTTCCAAGTGAAATGTTTGGATGAGAGTGGCCCTCTGGTGATCACTGATGCCCTTCATGACGTGTAGAAACTCGGGAACGAAGTGTCCGTAGAAACTGGCGAAGTTGATGGACGCCATGTTGTAGATGGCAAACGTGATTTCGTCCTGGAGGAGGTTATGTGACCGCTGTAGAAGCGTCTGAAGCAGAACGGATATGAACTGGTTCAGCATCATATCGCGGAAGAGCGACTACAATAACACAAAATATACAGCTGGATTAATGACGTACAATTCAAAATCATCTAAAGAGCTGCCAACTTTTGAAGACTGTCATTGTGCTAATTGAGACAGTATCGATCAATCCATTGATCAATCAAACAATCAATCAATCAAAATCTACATAGCACCCTTCAAGATTCCTAGTCAGAGGCACCCTGACCCAGACCAAGCAGAAAGTAGTAGTCACAATGAGGAAATGAAACAGAGAGTAGGTAACGATAGGGAGGTGGCGAATTGCTAGAGTACACAATCAGCCGCACTATCTTACAAATCAGTAAATATCATGCAGCAACAAATTTCTGCCTTCAACTCAATGCTTTCAGAAATAATTCATGTCAAAGGCATCAGATTGGATTGTTCATTGCTAGCTAAGAATCTCTATATGGCACTGCTTCCTAACATAAATAATAAAATGAAAATCAGCAATCTGCTGCAAGAGCATGCATCAGAATTTTAACAAATTATAATAATTTATACAGCATTACTTGCCTGTAGAAAAGACAGAAAAAGTTATGAATTCCATTAAAAAATCAGATTTCTGTCATCATTTTAGGAATGCAAAAATACGAGTCTCACCTTTCGATATAGATTATGTTTGGCGTTTAGAGATTCGAGGGATTCTAAATTCTGGCGAAACAGAGAAATATCCATCTGCAGAAAAGACTGACCAAATGCCTGAAATCATTGAGAAACATCAGGAAAACCCTCATTAACCATCCACAACAGAAAAGCAGTCAGCGAATCAAACTTGTTTCTAAAAAACCAGGCCCTCCGGAAAAATTAACACATGAGAAATGCACTCAGGTCATTGCTCAAGACAAATGTGAGCAATAGTTCTGTACATGAGTTTCATAGAAATACCAAGCAGCTCACGTAAAGATACCATAATTTCTCCATAAATAATTTTTTCATATAAAATGTTTAATTTATCCAAGACAACTAAATTAGTACATAATTTAACTCATGATTTGACAAATGTATTTGTATGGCAAAGTACATTCTACAATATATAAAAATTCACATTTTAACATTTGCAAACAAATGTGCAATCCAAAAATTATTCAGTATTTCCAGCCTTATCCAATGCAATACAAAAAATTTCTGTCTATGGCTGGGTTTCCTCCTCAAATTGTCAAGCATATAGGCAAAGGGTATGATTTAATATTAAATTAAGCTGGAGCTGACCTGCATTATCTGGATGAACTGATCCTTATTTTCCACCTTCTCCAGAGCCTGGTTGTTGACAGATTCCAAGACAGATCCAGGGAAGAAATACCTCCAGTTGAGCTGCAGAAATTGGTAGAGTAGTTCAAACAGAGACGGCTTCACATCTGGGGAATCTCTCTACAACCACCAAGTCAAATAAACATCAGTCTGAACTAGCTGAGACAAAACCATCAAGAAATACGTTCAAACGACAACATTCTATCTTTACATGTAAACCAACAAATCTAATTCATTAAAATCAATTAGCGATTTTTAACGACTTTTGTCTTTCTGTCTAATTTGCTGAAAAATTTTAATTCAAAATGCAGAAAATAGGAGTAACTGCTGGTTCTGAGTCAAAATTTAATCTATTGGCGATGGTTTCCAATGATAATTATCACATGTTAATGGAATAATCTCAGAAGGCTGGTAAAAATCACTGAAAGACAGTTCGGCCTACTACAAAGTTGCCAAGTACTAGATTTTAGATTCGAGAGTGCTGTGCCCTGCAGATTACCAGTATGATTTTTATAAATTATTTTTACTGGTAGCTCAGATTCATTGATATGCCTTTTTAAGGAACACCACAGAAAATAAGAAATATATTGAGGAAAGTAATATTCTTTGTTCATTTCTAAATACATTTACACGAGATAAGAAAATCTGAAGAGTAACACATACCACACTTAGCACTGGATAGATCTGTGAGAGACACAGATCGAGAATACTTGGCAGCAATTTCCTAAATGATGAACCTGGTTCTTGCACAATGACCAGCAACAGCTTAAGAAACCTAGGAAACAAGAAGACTTCCATAACTTAACATAGTGTAATTAAAAGTTAGTCCATTTCGAACACACAAGATGGCTAGAGGAGATGATAAGCTTTCAGGTGATACCATTATTGCAGGGATGCAAGCATGTGAGATTGATGCAACAGACATAGAAAATCATCATAAATTTCATAAAAATGCAGAACTTCTAATTTAAAATAAGCATAGGTTCCAATAAATATTCATAAAAAATGTAGCATTATTTTATAGCAAAAAGCAATCAACAATATGTTTATTAATAATTTATATAATCATTAGTGCAAAAACTGTCAAAAGTGATTAAAAAAAAATGGATGTTCCCACTAAAAGGCTAAAACGAGGCATTTCATGAAATGCGACTTCCGACTGGTTTCATGATAAATGATCACATATAACATTCACTTACCTCCATGGATCATTACATCACATCTTATCTGTCTATTCTAATGCACCAGATGAATTCTCATACAACATGATCGGGACATTGACCCCAAACCTGCTTAGCCGTAGAAAATATACCACAGTCTTATAATCAGGCGATTCATGTCATGAGATTGCATTGTTGCAAGTTTCTGTTGTAATAAACAAGTGATAATATTATGAGAGCTCAGATTTCCTTAGTTCAGTTCAGTCATTTGCACTGGAGACAATCACACAGTCATAAAGAGACACACAGAGTCATACAAAGCCATAAAGAGTCACACACAGAGTCAAAGTCATGCAGAGTCATAAAAAGTCATGAAAAAACACACAGAGTCATACAAAGTCATAAAGAGTTGCACAGAGTCATAAAGATACACACAGCCATAAAGAGTCACACAGAGTCATAGTCACAAAAAGTCACAGTCATACAGAGTCATACCTGTTTGCTGTACCTTTCTTTACCGCTGCACAAATTACACACAGAGATGCCAGTTTCTCACCACAGCGTACTTACTACTATTCGTTTAATAATAGCAAGGTGGACATTTGTAAAGGCAAAAACTTAAGCAATATAATGCATTTAAGTGCATGAATAATCCAATACCTGTCGATTAGCTGGTGACCATAAGCACTTTCCTGGTGAAGACTGTCTAATATCAACTCTCTAAATGCACAAAACACTTCAGTCTCAATAACAGCAAAACTATTAACTCACATTCAACATATTCTAATGCACTGAGAAGCGAACAACTCTTAGATTTATGTTAGAATCACCAGATGTCGTGACCAGCTCAAAATAAAATGGTGGCACCTCTTGCCCTTTAATCCTTGAATGACGAGCTGCATTGGCTTCCCAGTCACATTTAGCGCTCATGACACAACAAGAACTTTCATTCAAATGAGGGTTCAGAGTTCAGACTTATAAGTGCTTATAGAATGGAGAAGGAGAGGAATGCTATCTCAGGACGTAATACCAGCAAAAGCAAAGCTTCTATGCCGAACTGTTGAGGAACAAGTCCGGGAACAAAGCCACCCTAATCGGCCGAATAAAGAGGCCTGCATCCAGGAATAGAGATGAGTAGAGATAAATAGAGTCAACACCAGATGGCGGAATTCCCACAAAGCAGATGCACAACAAAGTTAAAATCTCAAATTCAACATGTTATAAATCTTGAGCTTAATTTGAATAAATGATGCATCACCTGGTGAAGAGGTTAAGAAACGTCTGGATGACCTTCTCCACAAATTCTAATCCCATCTGGACTCGAATTGTTCGGAACAATGCCAGAAAGAATCCAAGAAACTGGAAAGTTATTTCTGAAATCCAGAGAGAAGAAACACGGTCATAATCTTAATCTTTTGAATAAACAGAGGTTAAGCAATAGTGATTTTAATTGCACATCAGTCCTAAGAAGGATAAGACATTGCTTAGTTTGAATAAAAACTTCAATAACACTGAACAATTATTGTAAATGTATGAAGTCTCCACACAGCAACCATACAGTTGTGCACCATACTCCTTGGCTGAACTGTGTCTTCCGGTCTCTGACCTCCCTTAGCGTAGAGCTCTGGGCTCTTCTGCTAAAGGTGAGCTTCTGGGTCTCCAGAGCCCGCACGTCGCAAATGCTGCATCAAGCTATCTCAGTGGTTGGTCCATCCACCAGGAATGGGCTCCTGGTTGCCCTCAGTCTCCCTTACAATGAACCTACCTAACTTTTGTAAGCTGTTAAGATCGTTTCTTTTTAGCAGTGGCTGAGCCAAAAGCACCTCTGAGTAGTTCAGCTGAAGAGAAGCTATATAAATTATCGAAATGAATGAATGAATGAACATCTGAAAAGGGACATGAACCCATGCTCTTTACGTTACAAGAGAACCCCTGTTCCACATGTGACCCTGGCACATCAGTGATCAGTCACTGCAGCTGTAGAAAATGCTACCCAAGGGGTTGCTTCATGTGCTTGCAGACCCTGTAGAATGTTAGCAACGTGAAGTGATGACAGCCTTACCATAGTCGCGTACATAGATTGGGACAAGGCAGAGCGCGATGTGGATGTAGTCCCGAAGAGCGGCATGACACATCTGTTTGCTACGACTGACACCGTCGGCTGACAGATGCTCCACAATGTCAGTCATGATCGACAGTGAACGAATGATACACCACCTGGCTGTTATAAACACGCACACACACACACACACTTGCCATTTAATCACAAAATTTGTTCTTTTTATTGTTCTGCCATCACAGCTGTAAGCCTTCCCTGCACACCAATACAGCCAGATTTCATATTTATGCCATCGTTTCATTCTGTCCCTTGACCTTCACCTCCTGACGTCCTCAAACCGGTTTTTCTTGTACACAGCTAAGACTCATCTCATTTGGTTGAGTCCTGGTCTGCTAAGCTTGATTTTACCCTTATATCTGAAATGTTCCTTGCCTTCAGCATTTCAGTTAGTGTCCAGGACCTGGGTGTCACCCTGGATATCAATTTGACATTTACACAAAACTTGTCTGTTTCCTCGGAGTGCTCATGCTGGGAGCGTCTCTGAATAGTCATTCCTGTCAGCTGCCCTTAAAAAAATGCTCAAATACAATACAATCAATCGTCAATCAATCATAAATATTTGATATAGCACCTCTTCAAGATATCTACTCAGACATCAGCCTGGTGATGAAAGTTTTAGAATAAAATACAATATACTGAATAAACAATAATCTCAAAGTAATCAACTATAACATAATAAAATGTTCCAGTCACTGAAAAGCGCAAGCAGCTTAGAAGCAGACGGCAGTGTATATATAATAGACTACCATTTGATTGTGCTGTTGGGTTGTCCTGTAGTCCTGATATTTCGCAGAGTCTCTTGAGGTCGCCCAATAACTGACCGAGAAATACCGCCAGACTGTGGCTTCTTGTCTCCCAATCCTGCTTCTCATCATGGATTCCTGGCCAAGGCAGCATGAGGTAATGCGACAGAGCACGAAATGTCAACAGCTCTACCTATAATCACAAACAGCCACCAACCTTTGTAACACCTGTTAATGCAAAGTGGTACTGACTTCTCAGGAATCGATGACAATCACACCTGCCAGTTCTCTTGATGAACCACGGGACACAAAGGCGGGGCTAAATATGCAAATCAAATAGATTCGCCTGGGGTTAGGAGGGTAGAAATACAAGAAACAAAACAAAAGCAAAGCCTTAAAAAAGTAATTTTAATGAAACACATGATGAGGGCAATAATATAGAAGGGTAAAAACACATGAAAGAAATGTAAACAAACCCAGGGCAAAGTCCAACAAAAACCCTTTCTTCCCAATGCTAGACTCAAGCGGTAGCAAGGCTAAATAGGCAAATCAAGTGAATTCGTCATGAGTCACAAAGCCATGAAACACCACGCCTAGGAACAAATGGACGAAGCTGGTTGAAAATGCGAGAAAACTACAAAACTTACATCAACTAATCACAGTACTTAATTAATTGAAACAATGACAATTACTTCAAAACAAAGTTTGTAGCAATAGATTACATCACCAAACTCTTCCAGAAAATGGCAACTAATTCAAGAAGACTACATTGTCAACTCTAAATATTCATCACTCATTCATTGATCACGGCATCAATCTACTGATTAACACAGGCAATGAAATAAGAGCGACATATCTATAAACGTAACATAGCATTCTCAAACTACTTCCTTGGTCAGTGTGATTGATATCGACCTTCTAGAAGTCATTGCATCAGAAAAGATAACTCTAGAAGAGAACCATATAAATATTTCTAGACATTATTCATTAGTACTTAATCAATGTAAACATGTCCATTTGAATTTCTAAGCATGCTGATATTTCCTGGCACTGTCAACAAAGAATACAAATTGTTGTTCCATGTTCCTTCATACTCCTCACCCAAGAATCCATTGAAGTCGTCCTTTTCAAATACAAAAATTGTAAAAATGACATAAATTATAGAATAAAGCATACAACTGACCTCTGGTGGACATGAGTTGACCTTTATACCTCCCTGGTATAACTTCTGTACCAGAGGATTGTGGTATAGGTAGGCTGGTCGGACCGTCGTACAAAGAGACAGCAGAAGATGAGAGGCGGAAAGAAGGAGCTTCTCTGGAACCTGTACATGAGAAAATTACCATCAGCGAGTGTTACTTAAACTCCGTCCACTCACTTTGCTCGTCCGAAAGACTTGACCTCTTGGTTCGTCATACTAGAACAGCTCTGGTTCAGTCTCGATCCTTTGCTTCAATTGGTCCCTCTCTCTGGAATGTGCTTCCTCATTCTGTTCACTCTAATATTATATCTTGCAGGCTCTCATCCTCCTTCAATTTTCTCAAAACCTGCTTCTTCTCACAGGGCATTACACACTGGCAGCGTTTCTGAACGGTTCACCCTGATGTAAAAACAAAAAACTTTGAAAAATATTGCATTTACAGACTTATACAGCGACTCTCACTGTAATACCCAATAAGAGGTGCTCGAGTCTTGGGAACAAAAGAAATAACTTAAATAAACCTATAAATGATAAGAGACTGTAATAGTCCAAGTTATGATCACACATTGAATCGTAGAGGGAAGTTCATATTCCAGAGCATCAACTGTTGTATAGGCACGGTGCTGGGTATAGGCTTTGCTACTCTACTCTAATTCGAACAATTTTGTAGTGTAAAGTAACTTTAGGTGGAGTTCTTACGCATTCTTCGAGTAATAGTGGTACAACAGTGTCGACAATTCCTTCAATCATTCGTTGACACTGTGTTCCTCGTTGTTCATCTGAACGAGAATGCTGATAGAACTGATTCAGCCAACAGCTGTAAGCCTTCACCACTGCCATTGCCTGAGCATGTCTGAATTAAAAGAAACACTAAGTTCAGAAAAGGCAGGGTAGGGCGAGGGAAAGTAATTAAATAAAATTTTGTAAGGTCACATGACATAAGGAAAGCTGAAGTAAAATAAGGAAAACTAAAGTAAGGCACAGAAAACTAAAGTGGGATATGGAAAGCTAAAGTAACATAATGAAAGTTAAAGTAATGTAAAAAAAGTTAAAGTAACAAACGGAAAGTAGATACAGAAATGTATCTACTTTCTAGCTAAAGCATGGTAAGGAAAGCTAAATAAAGGCATAGAAAGCCAATGTAGGATAAGTAAAGCTACAGCTAAACTGATAAACTAATGCAAGACAAGATGCTCATCAAGACTTAACAATTTTCAAATCTACAGTTCTGCAGGAAATAAATTCTGCGGCTCAAAAATATCTTAGAGCAGCGCAACAAACAAACAGCTCCAAACACCTGAATCTGTTATCAAGAACAAAGGTCAATGAACAATCTAAGAGATCATTTGTTCAGTTCCTATTGATGTTCACAGACTGCTGCAAATGCCAGTCATTTATTGGCTGATCCAACTAATAATAATTAGAAATTATCTGGAAGATATCAGAAGAAACAGATTCATCACAAGTCATCCTAGAAAGCTTTGACAAGTCTTACACTTCAATGAAGTCACCCTCCAGCACATTCTTTATGGTTGATCCAATTTCATACAGCTTCATTTTGGTCCCATAGACACTGGTCTGTATTAGTCTGTAGAAGACAAGAAATATTTTAATATTTTGTCATTAATGATTAAAATAAAATTCACAAACCAGTGAGAAAATACAATCGCCACAGGACATTAACTAAAGCTCTGACTGTAACATTAAATATGAGACAGTCAATAAATAGTGGTGATATTTAGAGACTGATTTTCCCTCAATAGAAAACAAGAACCAGCTGAGTGGAGTTGTAACAAAAAACTCAAGAATCTCTATTAGTTTTGCATAACTTTATAGATTTCTAAACATCATCACACAAGTTTAATGCAATTCCATGAAATTGCAATCGGTTAATTGCTTTTGCAAAGACAGATAAAGGTAGGGTAACAGACAGACCATTAGTGAGAGTAAATAGACCAGCAGCACAAACACATCAACAGCCTAAACAAAAACATAAACAACAACAACAGCACAAACAACAACAGCAGCATAAACAAAAACATAAACAACAACAACAGCACAAACAACAACAGCAGCATAAACAACAACATAAACAACAACAACAGCAGCAAAAACAACAACAGCACAAACAACAACATAAACAACAACAACAGCAAAAACAACAACAGCACAAACAACATAAACAACAACAACAGCACAAACAACAACAGCAGCACAAACAACATAAACAACAACAACAGCAGCAAAAACAACAACAGCACAAACAAAAACATAAACAACAACAACAGCAGCAAAAACAACAACAGCACAAACAACAACAAAAACAACAACAACAGCAGCAAAAACAACAACAGCACAAACAACAACAGCACACAAAAAACAACAGCACAAACAACAACATAAACAACAACAACAGCAGCAAAAACAACAACAGCACAAACAACAGCACAAACAACAACAGCACAAAAAATAACAGCACAAACAACAACAAAAACAACAACAACAGCAGCACAAACAACAACAGCACAAACAACAACATAAACAACAACAACAGCACAAACAACAACAGCACAAACAACAACATAAACAACAACAACAGCAGCAAAAACAACAACAGCACAAACAACAGCACAAACAACAACAGCACAAAAAATAACAGCACAAACAACAACAGCAGAAGCACAAACACGACACCAGCAATGCAAAACCAAAATGTTAAACGAACTACCAATTTCATACGACATACTCAGATTCTAATCCCAACCTCTGAGCACAAAAGAAATATATCTTGAAACCTAAGTAATTACAAAAGAACCAAATGCATAAAACAGCTGTTTACCGTAACTCAAATTCCATTTTAAAACGGGACATAATAATGGAATAATGAGTCCATCAAACAACATCCATTTTATCCACAGATATCCATTCACAATCTTACTTTTCTACAAGAACGCAGCCGTCCTGAACGGTCTGTATGAAATTCTCTCCAGTGAAGTGGCACGACAGACGACCATACGCCTGCAGAAAGGACGAGAGGTCACGCAGGGCACAGTGCAACCTACGGCAGTCGTTCTCCGCAGTCACGTTGAGCTCACGTTTCAGTTGGGCGTCTGTTATGTATCGCTCGAGGTCAAAATAAACTGTCATGCACTCTTGGAATGGTGCATACTACAAACATACACCACGGACTCATTGAATTTTCTGTCGTTGGAAACAAAATGAAGAGTTGCTGCTGAGTAATAATGATTGTAATTTCTACAGGAGAATTTATTTGAGATCTGTGCCATGACTGTATATCATTAGAATTAGTGTTTTAGTTGAACATTTCACTATGTTTCACTGGAGTAGACATAAAAATTCAAAATAACTTAAAATTAAAATGCCCCAATATATTTATGCAGAAGCCCTTGCAAGAGAAAATCGTGGACTCAGAAAATACAGAAAAAGAAAGTTGAACAACACAGATTTCTGAAAGCAAGAACAGTTAAATAAGACTTAACACTTTAACAATAAGACTGGACTATATGTGACTGGGAAGCCAATGCAGGACATAGTTAGAGTCTAAAACAATCAAGACAATGTAAGAAAGATTCATCAATAAATATTTTAGCAATGGAATGTAAAGTAATAATGATTTCTTGTTTTTATATTAGCTCATGATTTCTAAAGCACAAGTAAATATTGAGGCGCACATCGATAATTGCACATAAACATGAAAATAAACAACCATCGAACTACTTAATAATATATTCTAGCCAAAAGCCATAATAAACAGTTTTTCAGCAAATGTTCAGAAGCAAAAGTAAACTTGAAAATAATCAGCAAAACCTAAAGTTCAATATAGCATGCAATATATGACTAATGTAAGCTGATGATGAAAGGCACTGGTAAAGCAACTACCAGGCAGCAGTATGAGAAAGTTTGAGAATCACAGATCCAACAAATTCTCACCAGAAGAGTAAACATCTGCAATGGATATAACTGCGTCACTTTGGCAATCGTTTCCAGGCATTCGGCAAGAAAGTATTGCCACTCTGTCTTGAACTGCAATAGACAATGAAGGAAAGTATTCTTCAGTGACAAATATGAAGTGACAAACAGGGCATTAAAGAGGGGGGGCCAGCGGGGCCGTGGCCCCGGGCGCAAATGTAGAAAGGGTGCAAATTTCAGAATGGAATACCTTATTATTACATAAAATTCACTACTTTCAAAATGTGGGGCCACAGATTGATGCTGGGCACAGGGCGCAATTATAGAACGGTACGGCCCTGGCGACAAACTGACTTCAAAATAATATCTAACCCAACTGTCTATACACAACGCATTAGCAATGATGTCAGCTACAAGAAATCCCATGCCACAGAGAATTCAATGAAGTGTTAGTTTAGGTTTGTCAGTCACGGGATAATTGTATGTAATAAATTGTGGCAACAATTAAGATAATTATTTTGAAAAATTCTCATAATCCAATCACAACCTTTTCTCCTGTAAGGTCTTAAAAATCGAGACCCCAAATGGTATTGTTATACCACAGCCATACTATTACTAGTTCATCAAAACTGACCTATTAATTAAAACACAAGTGAAGCTGATAAAACAGTTGCATACATCATCATCGAGAACATCATCGTCAAGCAGATCGAGCTGTGATTGGTTGTAACGAAACTGCATTTTCTTAAGGATATCGGACGCGAGTGAAATCAACGCTTCTTCGTATCTACAGTCAAACACAACCATCACCCAGAAGTATAACAGCAAATAAACAGTAAGCATTCTTAAAAGAAAACCTCGCTTTAAAATGAACATACCTGGCACAAGAAATAACAAAAGAAATTTACATACATAAAAGCACAAAAGTAAGGAGCCTCTAAAGGGACATGAAAGAAGAATATTTTATCTCATGCGCACGAGATAACTCGTTCCCTCTACTTAATAAGTCGTGCGCACGAGATAACAACTCGTTCCCTCTACTTAATAAGTCGTGCACACGAGATAACAAATCGTTCCCTCGACTTAATAAGTCATTCGCACGACTTATTTGACCAATAGGTCAAATTCTGACAAGCAGGCCGACTTTTCTGTGATGCAAACACACTTCTATTTTGGTATTTATGGGGAAACACATAGTTCTATAAACGAAAGTTCTATAAACAAAACAATGTCTAAGACATAGAGTGCTTTGGGCATTCCATTCTAAACTTAAATCTCACCTTTTAAAGAACTCTTACCCAGACTCATTACTTGACATCTGTCTGATGCCCTCCTTAACAGCTACTCTGCCTCCATGCTGACCTTCTGGAAACCGAACTCTGACCTCCCACGGACTATCATTTGGACAACCCTTTTGATTTGACGCAGCACTCCTGAACAAGCTGGTGCCCTGCGCATAGCTTTCAAGTGATGCTTTAGAAGTCTGGAGATTTTGATTACTACTACTATAGGGGTGTATAATATGTGGTATGAAAGGCTTTGGCCTATAAGGAAAACATTTAAAGCAACAATGTTATTTGTGATGCCTTTTGTATGCTGAGCGTGTGCCAGACTGGAGATATCACTCTGCAGGCAAATAATAAAGGGAAAATGAAAACGAGTTGTTATCTAGTGCGCACGACTTATTAAGTCGAGGGAACAAGTTATCTCGTGCGCACGACTTATTAAGTCGAGGGAACAAGTTATCTCGTGCGCACGACTTATTAAGTCGAGGGAACAAGTTGTTAACTCGTGCACACGAGTTAAAATATTCTTCTTCCATGTCCCTTTAAAGGCTCCGTACAAAAAGTCTGATATGTAAACAAATTACTATCATAGAAACAAATAGGACAATTACAATAGGACATTTACAATAGGACACTTACAATAGGACAATTACAATAGGACAATTACAATAGCACACCTAAAACAAAAGTGCAACGACAAAGAGATATAAATAGAACCAGATTAGGGTGATGCTGGAAAGTACAACTGTGGCTATAACAAAGCTGATTGATTGATTGATTGAATGATTGATACAATAGCAAATATTACCCTGAAATGAGGCAAAGTGTTGCTTACTTTCTTAACTCAAGACTGAGAGAGCAACACAAAGACTGAGGTGTTTCGCTAAGGCAGAAAAGCTTCTTCATCAGACAACGCCAAATGAAGTACAGACTGAACAAAGTAAAGAAATAAGAGTATAATACTTCTGTAAATAAGCGTTCTTGTCGGTCATGCGCTCGTCCAACTTAACCATCAGATAGTCGAGAAACTCACTCCACACTGCCAAACAGTTGAAGAAGCTTTCATTGGTCGGCTAAAAACAAAAGAAAAGCTTTAAGAATTATCTAAATAAACACATGAACACATTTGCATCCGGTTAACAGTAATAAGAATGTTTTCAATGTCCAAAAGTCAATATTGGACAAACCAATTAGTGTTTGATAATTGTATAATTACATTTAAGGGCATTTGCGGAATAAAATAAATAATATGACCAATAATGGAATAAATACAACATTTAAGAATCAAAGGAAGCTATGTCAGCACCCCCACCACCACAAACAATAACGACAACATCATCAGCTTATCATCATCACTTAATCATCATCATTTTTACAATAGAAGAGAGCAAAATAGAGCAAGAGGAATAATAGCATTGCAATTCAAATTGAGCGTCTCTGAGTAGATATCTTGAAGGGGTGCTACATTTATGATTGATTGATTGGTATCAAGTATTTATGATTGATTGGTATCAAGTATTTATGATTGATTGATTGATATCAAGTACTTATGATTGATTGATGAATGAGCCTCACTTGCTTGAACGTGTATCTGAAGACGAGACCGAGGAAATTCAAAGTGGGAAACTGAGGATTGCCTTCAAATCGCCTCAGATGGAGACGAACAAACAGCTGAAGGAACTCCGTAAACTTATCCAGGTAGCTGGAATAGAATTACAAACAACAGATTTAACAATGGCCAGCACATGATTTCTCTTCATTGCCTGGCTTTGTCAATGATGGGCTTCAGCGTCATCACGTGCACGAATCCCTATTGCCACTCTACCCTTTTGACATTTTGACACAACTTGGTCCAAAGGCCCTGAATATAAATGCCATCTGTGGGATTTCTATGGGAATCAATTGGTTCGTTTCACATGTGTGCATTGACCTGCCAATGGTCACTTTTCTAGTATACTGTGAATGGTTTTGTTAATGTTATATTCTTGTCTGTAGTAAAATCATAACAACATTTAACATCATATAGGCTATGTCAGTGATTTGTCTGTTCTTTGAGCAAATTACAATTACATTTACTCAGTCAGTTCTGGGTCCATGGGTCAGGCCTCAGCACTGTAACCTAATGCAAAAAGACATCCACTATTCAGGACAAACATGCAAGCTGTTACAGGGATTTTAATGAGAGGAAGAAAGTTCCAGTAGCACCTGCTTTCTCATCGCCTTTATTCTACAAGCAATCGAACACATTCTGTTCAATCATTTTATTTGTATAGGTAGAAGTGCCTTCCTTAGTATCTCTTTTGCAAATGCTGCATGAACATAGGTCACATGGTAGATCATTAAAGACAGACTTTGCCTCAATGCTACCCCTCAGAAATCCATAAAGCTCCCCATAACTGAGTACTAGGGCTGTACCAAATATGTGATTTTTACTATCCGGCCAAATACGAATAATTGGACCAACTATTCGGCCGAATACGAATAGTATACCACATAGGTCTACCATTAATCTCAAAATATCAAATGTGAGCAAAATTTTCACTTCAGTAAGTTTAATACATAAATTAAAAGTAAACATGTAATTGTTGCATCCTTCTGCCAATCTGCATAAAATACCAGTAGTAGGAATGGAACTAATTTAATTAAACTAAGAAATGAGACGGATGACAATGTGATACCGTGGTAAATGCAGTAGATAGGTATTTCAGTCTACTCGATGTATTCGGTCCAACTGCTACTATTTGACCAAAGATCAAATAGCTATTTGATTCACTATCGACTCCAAAGCGAACATATGGTACTGCCCTACTGAGTACATCTCTACAATGACCACAGGTGCTTACTTTTCGTCAAGGTGTTGCATGCCATTGCCCGACGACTTTGGATCGTCATCCTTCGTAAGGCACTGAAGCAAGTGTAGTGTCTGATTAAACATCATCAGAAGGAACTTCTCAAACTCCGGAGGAACACAGTTCTTCGTCAGCAACTCATTGATACAGTTCATAGCTAGCTCCCCCAACTCGCGCTGGCTCTCTTCCGCGTGACGCTCGCAACCGAACTCAGCAAACCGGAAGATGATGCGGAGTATTGATGGAGTGATCGAACTGGAGAGAGGTATCCAGCTGAACAGGTGGATGAGGCATCGAAGGGCGACGGAACATATTACGTGCGAATGCGAGTCGAAGCGTTGGAGCTTAACGGATGCGCCGAGAAGAGAGGTCGCTGTCATGTGTGGCTTCTGGTGAAGTAGACCTGAAGAAAAAACTAATTTAAATCACAACAGGTACATGCATAAATTGTCCCCTCTCTGTAAAAGGTGGGGGGGACCTGTCCAACACGAACCCCCTGGGATTGCTGTTGATCAATTCACATGTGCTTATCGCATGAAACCTGGCAGAGATACTACTATTATCATGGTATACTATTATCTTTCTGTAAACAACTGCATATCTGGTCTGCAATACATTTAAAAGTACAGCATTCAAATTAAAAATGATTTCCTCAACCTCACCTGTGTAACCTTACAGTCAACCATCTCATGTAAAACTAGAACTTGTGCTCTAGATAATCAGTTGGCTACTGTGTCCCACAAGTAGACAAGCTCAACACAACGTAATCAAGTTACTGGGTCACACAGATTGCAGACGCTTAAGGAACGAAGTCCCCCTTTTGCCAAAGATTAAATTCAAAATATACTAAAGAAAAACAACTAATTATATTACCAAATAGTCATCATACACAACACATAGAACTATATTATATGTCTTACTGAAATTATAACGAACTTAAAAGGAATTAAATAAAACACATGAATTTCAACAAAAACAAACACCATATTTTTCAGTGATTAGATAACAAGTTACTCTTTTATTAGCTAATAGAGTATGCCTGTCACAACGCCATTGACAGCCGGACAAACATACCGTGCTTGATCGGTGTAGATGTGAGTGGCTTCTGCGCTGACTGTTGGTTTGTAGGCGAGGGTGGAGGTGTAGCGGTCACAGTAGCTTTGTGTTGGTCAAGAGATGACTCAAGTAAATCTACAACATTCACAAAAAGCTAAGTACATCTAATGCAAAAAGGAAGCTTCCATAGTGTCATTTATCATAATACATGAGGCATCAGTGATAGACGTTCGCTTCTAAGCAACATATAACATTCAGCATACAGGAGATATACCCAAAAGGTGCCATTAGTAAATGTCTTAAAACTAAATAATATTTGTGACAGGTCAGTACGAAATCAGCCACATATTTCCAAACTTGAAAAACGGGTTCTTGATGAAACATTATAGAGTTTCCTATTAGCTATTCAGAACTGCTTCTGTTTCTTTTATTTTATACCTGAGAAAAGTTATGTCAATTTAAAATCGTACTATCTTCGCATTTTATTCTGTGAAAATCGCTTTCAAAGTTCGTGGGATTATTTGATCATTTTCCGTAGCATGGTATTTCTTTGATTATGACCAACTCAAGCTATGATTGGCTTAAATTAAAAGATAGTCCATTTCGAATACACAGGACGGCTAGTGGAGATGTTAAGCTTGCAGGCGATACCATTATTGAAGGGGTGCAAGCTTTGGAAAATGATGCAACAGACCTAGAAAATCATCATAAATTTAATAAAAATGCAGAAATTCCAAATTGAAATTAGCATAGGTTCCAATAAATATTCATTAAAAATATTTAGTATTATTTTATAGCAAAAGCAATTAACAATATATGTTTATTAATAATTTGCTTAATCATTAGTGCAAACATGTCGAAAGTGATGAAAAATGAATTTTCCCACTAAAAGGCCAAAACGAGGCATTTCATGGAACGCGACTTCCTACTGGTTTTGTGAAAAATGATCACATATCATAAATACTTACATAGACATACAGTCATACATGCATGCATACATAAAAATACATAATCTATATAACCTGCACAACTAAACACCTCTTAACACCAGATGAAATTGGGGTTTTAAGGCCAACACTTCCTTAGTGGAATCCACAAAATGAAGAATATACTTTACTAGAACTATTTGTTTAGGAGGATACACCTTAAGCACAACTTCACACTGGTGACATTGAGCTCTCTCTATTCCTCAAGTTACATCACCAACCCAACCCAAGCAAAATAAATTCTGCTGTATAAAACCACATATATTTGTGCCAAACAAAACCATATATATTTGTGGTCTTTCTAGGGTATAATTAAAATAACAAGATCTCACTGGAAGTCAGAAAATCACAAAGCACCCAGAAAATAATACACTGACAAAAATAAAGATAATTAATAAAAATACTCGTCTAACGATTTTTAGAGCACTTCGTAGACTAACGGGTGAGTAATGACATGATGTTTGGCACTTGATGGAGAAGTAGTTGGCGAATATCGTTCCTGCGTGACGTACTCAATGCTCCTTCCCTTGGACTGGCCAGCTCCTCTGATGTTAGTTGCAGCAGAATCAAACCCAGCACAACGGTCTCCCTCTGGTGACTCAGCTGAACCAAAAAAAATCATGCAACAGCGACTAAAACGAGCCAAAAAATTAGTCCACATCCCAAAGTCAGAACCGAGATTTCTTTTCTGCCAATCTGAGTTTTGTTTGTGTTCTGTCATTTACTACAGATAGATTTAAGATGCCTTGAGATGTCGTTGTGGTGGAGAAGTAGTTGGTGCAATTCTTTATTGTGTCTAGAACTCAATGCTTCTCAGCGCAGGAGATGTGTTCCCAACGTGCAGACCAACACAATGAAGGACTAAGTACTAAGGAAGTATCACCCATGGAACATGACATCTGATCGGTCAGGGCACTTGCCTCGCAATGTGGAGAGTACATGTTTAAATCACCCCTGAGAAGATAAAGTGTGTAGGGGCTCTTAGGCAAATCCTTCAAACACATTGCTCAGATCAATCGACAGATATTTGGTGATTAAATAATGTCATGTAAAATGTGTAATAATAATAATAATAATAATACTAATATTAAATACTTTAAATTCACACTGTTAGTTCCTCTTTCAAACTCCCCTCCTCCTCCACCATATCCATCCCAATCATTCATTAGCTCAAACATGCATCAATTCATCCTGCCATTCATCAATTCACCAACCCCTCAGTGGAGTCAGTGAGTCATTCAATTTCACAGGACCTCTTCAACACATCACACTCACTGATAAAATATTCGAGAAGAAGTCCGGGAACGCATGCGGCCAGTCGAGTCGGGCAATGAGGACGATAACTTTGGCCATCTTGTTTCTCACAAATCCCGATACATTTGATTGTGTGAGCAGCAGCAACTGGTAAATGGTCGTGCGGATCATCAGGCGGTCCTCCAGTTTCACAGCCATCCACTGTTGATTTATGACGTTCTAAATATACACAGGGAAAAACCCAACCATAAGGAACTTAAATGGCTAAACAAGGTGTTAAAGAAGTAACAGATCTCCCATTTACGACCCAAACAATATCACATACGTTTGACTATAAACTCATTATCTAATTATCTAAAGTGGGTGATAGATACATGTTCATATGACATTGGCCGCCACAGTTAGGAGATATTGAGATGAGCTGTGGGGTTAGTTAGATCAAGGATGGTAATTTGTCGAATATTATCACACAACCTACCATCTCTATTGTGAGGTATTTAGAAGGAGCTATATAGTTAAGTGCCTGCTATAGACCTAGCTGGATTAGTACTTGGATCATGTGTGACCATAGCACTTAGATGCATTAGCGCTTCAGACATGGGTTACCAACTGCGAAATACACACCAAACCATACCATGGGCTACCAACTGTGAAATACCACACCACATCTCAGCCCTCCAACCTTTGTTGGTCAGTAACTGGCTACCAATGCAAACACATGAGATGTTAAGAAAGCTGTTCTGCGGTGCTTGTGCCATAGTCAAACAATCCTTCTTCAACCTCGGGACTATGCCTCTGACCAGTCCCTATTGACATGTTGAAAAATTGGTTAAAACAAGACTGTACCTTTGTCATTTGTCTTTACTTACAGAATCTCTGGATCAATCACAACGCTTATCCCAACAGAAATACAGCCACAGACGGCAATACAATTGAAACAAAGTTGCAACAAATGCTGAAATTATTTATTATTAGTTTTACAATTATTATACTGCATGTATTAATCTGAGGATTGAAGCAATTGTGAGCAAAGGCCTACAAAAACCCACCTCAATGAAAGCTCAAACCTGTACTCTCAACGCTACAGTCTTGAGTACACCAACCAGTCTCATATTCTGATACACATGTCTAGCGGGTATACATTCATGGTAAACGCCTTGTCACATTCTATTTCTGAGCCAGTATGAATCATATAATGTGAAAATATGTTTTTTTTACCAGATTTTCCCTTTGAATTATAAACTTTAGCTGCATCATGTTCCCAATGTAACATTGTATATTCATTCAAAGTAAATCCTCAAATTCCATCTACAAAAGTAACCCTTCAAAGAAGTTTCTGCCACAGACCTAAACTTTGAAAGGCATTTAAAATAATTTTATATGATACTGATACCTCAATAACGTTCAGACAAAACATGTGGACATATTCGTTGCTTGTGTTTGTCAGGAAGTATAGACAGTGTTTCCATGCCAACTGTTGCTTGGAGAAATGGGTTAATGTCTCCTCTGTAATAAAAATAAATGTCTCATATCAGATGGAGCCAAACTCAAGAATGGTCACAACATTATACTTTAAACCAGGTGTGTCAAACCATATCTGTTGGCATTTAACATCATATACATCACCATAATAGATAATTATTATTGTTAAAATATTTTTATTAGCAGCAGTACATAAGTACTACATATACTTCCAACTATACTGTTATAGTAAATCAGGTTATGAATGACAAACAGCTTTGTATTACCAATTTGTTTTTTGCGCAGATTGTCAGTACTTGGAGCGTAGAATTCCTGAAGCAATCTCTCCAGAGCAACCAGGGACTCTGCGTCCGTAGACTGAAAAAGATAAACAAGACGTTTAAATATCACAAACCTACAATTACATGTTGATATTATGGATGACACCGCATGTAAAGCACACCATTTTACCCAAAGCCTTTCTGGCATTGAACATAAATGGAGTGTGGGGTAGATTCATGGGTTCCAGACTACCAAACAAAATGACCAAGTAGACAATTTCCACCAAGTACCAAATCCGAGTGTTTGGATGCACTATTTGCCGGATCCGTGTACAAACCGAATAGTAGTGACAACTCTGGCATGTGAAACCTAAAAGTTTTGACTTTCATCACTTTGCTGTTTCGCATAATGAAAAATTAGCAAAATAAATGTTTGTGCCTGTAATAACTACTAATACAGCTTTAAATTTTTTATTTTCGTGTTTAGATTGTTAAATGTTCACGCATTTAAACACCGACATTGAGCACAATATTTAGGACCTCTTTATACGTCCAGTGGTTAGCGTGATTAACTGTCAACTCCAAGGTTCAAGTTAAAATCAACATCAGAACAGAAAGATGCTTAAAAATTTCTTTAACACTTACACCCAGTGTAAGTTAACAGTGTAACACTTACACCTAGTGTAAGTTAACAGTGTAAGTGTAACACTTACACCTAGTGTAAGTTAACAGTGTAAGTGTAACACTTACATCTAGTGTAAGTTAACACTAACACTTACACCTAGTGTAAGTTAACAGTGTAACACTTACATCTATTGTAAGTTAACAGTGTAAGTGTAACACTTACACCCAGTGAGCTCAATTTTAGAGTACACTGACCAAACACTGTTGGTGGCAAGATCTGGTGGGAAGGAAAAGAGATGCCATCAATCTCAAAATGTCAAGGCCCAGAAAATGATTTTGTAACTATTTGACAAACCTGGCTAACTCTCAAGGCTGGCATAAGATGGCTATTCATAGTTGCTTCTAGTTGCTGTCAAGTGAATGTTCACTTCTGAAAGTAAGCCTTCAGTTAACCCTTAAACGACCAGCGTTACTGATTTTGCCTTACGCTTCACTATGCGCTAGTCATTAAAGGGTTAAATGGTGTTAAAAAAAGTGTGCAACTAAATGAAAGTGTGCAATTAAGTGGCATTGATCAGATGTTCAAAATGGTGATAATGAGGTTAATATGTAGATTAAACTAATGAGAAGAAAGTAAAAAACAGCTGCCCATGTAAGGGACAGCTGTATCTACATTGCTCCACCAACCATTAGTTTGAGCATCAGAACACTATAACAACAAGACATAAACTGTTTTAACAAAATTCATGGGATATCAGATGAAAGTTATCCAGCACTAACCATTTCGGTTTATGGTCTTGACAGCGAATGTTCAAAATTCTAAAATAAAAGAAACTAGATCAATAAACAATTTGTAAGAACTTACACGCATATCAAAGCGCCAATTCTATGGCCCCAATTCTGGAGTGAACATGTTCATTCTATATACAGTTCAACAATGCAAAAATGGTGTCCTTTCAAAGGCCAGGTCATCTACCACCTGGCATATCCTCCACTATCTCAGTCTATTGCTCAAGGGGAGTTCAAATACACCACATAATTCCAACGTTACTCGCTTTGGTGTCCAGGATTGTCTTAAAACGAGGTTGTGTGATGATGAATGAGTTCACTTTCTGGAGTTCAACTACATCCTTAAACTATGTGTTTGACCTAATTCTATAGAAATTTGGGTTATACAGAGGCATACACGGAGGATTGGGAATTGGTTAAACTGCTCATCCAGAGGTGCCGGACTTCCAAATCTTTATAAATGTAAAACGCACGCCTATATCTGGCTACTCTATTATGATATAATCGCCATATGCTATTCAGAGAAGCAGAAATATGAGACTAGGTGCATAATTATGGCCAATAATTGTAACAGGTTTACTCTTCTACGTGGCATATCCAACAATTCAGGTGTTGGATCTCAGAGCCAGTGGAATCCCACAGAATTTAATCACTGGAATCAGAAGTCAAAATTATGTACAGAACAAGAAACAGCTATAACACAGTAATAAGAGGTCAAGGTCAGTGCAGTTTTTGATAACAGCGAAAGAATTCGAGCGCAAAAGTAATATGTCAGCGCGCTGCGTGGCCGAATTTTCGGCCGCAGAAGCACCCCCAAAGTGTAATCTAATTTTGACATGTCGCGTTCTAAAATCCACCGTCAATGAAGGATCAGATTTATGGCAAAAGCTCATGCATCTCACACGTGATTAAACGTATCAAAAAAATATATAAATCTTGCGATTCCGAGCTTTGACAGTCAGTCGCTACATATGAAACTTTTCTTCCTTGTATTTAAATTAGCATCAGGACACAAACTAACTGTTGAAAGATCGAGCTTCGGTTGAGTGCTGTTACTGATGATAGATTACGACTGTGATGATAAAGCAACGGGTAGCCGATGTGGTTGTAGTTTCGCACGATGGATCCCAAGCAAACAGTAATACATATTAAGCCATTCAATTAATCATTGATATTAATCACAAAACTACAAACACCGAAGCCGTCGAGGACTCCGTAGATCTTGGAGCAATATGACTTCCGGTAGCCTTTAACTAGTGGGAGATATCCAAAATCTACGCCTGCAGCTAAATACTTATCATGCGCTAAAATTTCAAACGAAAATCTAACTACAGCTAAAGAATGATCTCGATAACTATACCCTGCTCATTTTTAAATCAGCTGTTCGAGTGAAACCCATTTCCATTTCCACGCGTTTAATTTCGCATCAGAAGAAGAATAATTATCATCATCGAGTCTCCCATCGTTATAATCATGTCACAGCATGTCCGGGTCGCCGCTCTTTACGTTCAGTCTCTCAGCATACTCTCTTTGTATCTTTTTGCCCATATAACCATGACACAATTCAGGGGATTCGCCATTATTGGCTTTACAAGGTGAAAAAGCCTCTCTCCGGTCATCCACTCTCTTCCTAGGCTACTCTGATATATTTTATCGACACCTCAAAACTGTACTTTTTTGCTCGGGGCTGGATCGGGAGAGCCTCTGAGTAGTCGTCTTTAAGGGGCGCTATATTAAATTCATATCCTCGTCGTTGTTTTAGCATCCATAGGCAATTTTATTACATCGCAAACATTATTATTCTGATACAAATATAGGGTTTAAATATCTAAAGGCAAGTTTTTGCTTCGCAAGCATAACTGTTTATGAATTTGATTTCTATTCAAAAATAATTATTATTAACCGAATTCATTTGTCATGTAAACAAGATGCGACATATACCTCAGATTATCGCCCAGTGCTTGTCAACTAATTTCCAGTCCTCGCAGAATGGCCCTTGGCTAAGTTGTAAGTGCTTAATTTAAGCTTAATATTGAATGTGAAGAGAACTCATAGGTTTATACACGTGGAGGCATTGTCGTTTGACGAATAGTCAGACAGGAGCCTAGGCACCGGTGTCTAATCGTCGTTCATAAATGAAAAAAATTATACTTAAATCGTAGGCCCTATATGCTGTAATATACCCAGCAAATTTTTGTCGACGGCAACGGCCTCTGTTGTCATAAGCTGTCGTAAACTCTGGATCCACCCACCAACAGTAGGACCCTACTGTCAAAAATATATCCTGGGAAATGGATGAACACTTCGATTATCCAAACTGCCACGCATCCTCTGGCTGTTAAATACGCTGAGTTACAAATTGTCTGGAGGCGTGGATGCTTAAAAAGGCAAATTTTATCGTTTTAGCATCACAAATTCCGACCTCTGTTACATAACTTAGCAGAAGCCGGATTGTTGAAAAGAATCGTACATAAATAGAAGATGGATGTGATGAAAGACTCCTGCTTAAGTAGAAGCTGGATGTGATGAAAAGAATTCTGTTTAAATGCATGGGAGCCGGATGTGATGAAAAGGATCATGTTCAAATGAAAGCTAGGTCGATGAAAAAGATTATGTTTAAATGGAAGCTGGATTGATGAAGACCATGCAAGAAGTCGCAATAATCAGGTGCAATGAATTTGGCAGTGTTGGGCACGAGACCAAACCATCAAGACCGAGAGTTTCAAGACCAAGATCGAGACCAAGACTCTTTCTTCTATACATTTCAATTTATTAAGATGCTGATATAGAATAACACACGTCAAACATTAATTTTTTTTGCTGAAGAATACTAATGTTAATAGTGGATTAATGGTCCAGAAAACAGTTTTACCAGCCACTCTGAACTTGTGAGGGTTTGGCCGTTGCCTTAGGCCTGAGAATATCACAGTATAGATTACTCACAGTATACAATAGGTAAATAGGCCTACTTTAAGACATCTGAACAAGTAGTTTAGCATTCCGTTTGAATGGTGTACTTTTACCACAGACCTCAGAATTGTAGGTTAACTGTGGCGACACATGGCGGACCACATATTAGATTGTTCCAAAACCTTGAAATTTGTGAAAAAAATGCATTTTATTCTCTGTTCATAGTTATATGTTATATAAAGATCCAGAAGTTTGGTCAGCATGCCATAAATCGATAACAATCATGTATGGCCTAGTGCCTACACATACGGTTTCACTAATAGTCGAAAATGACTGACAAATAGTGACAATATTGCTCTATGGCTTTTTATGGCAAATGACCTAGACTGGTAGTTTAAGATCAGTGACCAATCCCAAGACTGTTCCTTTAAGACCAAGATCAAGACCGGACGCTTTCGAGACCAAGACTGATGAATTCGAGACCGAGTGGTCTGGGACCAAGACCGTAGTTTTCCGTTCTCGAGACCAAGATTGCAGTCTTGAGACGACATTCCTGGAATTTGGGATGTTGAAACAATAAAGTGAATGAATTTGTGATGCTAAAACGATAAATTACCCTTAAAGAAATGTTATTTCAAACACTTTTTTGTTGTCCTGCTCTATGCCTTTGGCTTGTTAATATTGTGGCCTTCACCAGGATAAATAATTTGTACATGTTTTATATATAGTTTGACGGTGCCTGCAGTAAATAAAAAGTGATTTTTACCTAATGTTAAGATATACAATGTTGATGATTTCAATTAAATTGGTTGGAAAATGATATCCTTTTAATTCTTTTATAAACTATTTGGAACACTTAATTGATGTGCATTTTGCACTGTCTAACAGTAAAGTGATAGTTATGTTAACAATCAACTCTCTGTTGTTTGTTGTTCTGTTTGGTTAGACAGGTGAATATTTGGTTGTAGCTACATTTCAAGGGAAGAATTAACAGTTTACCATGGCAGGAAGTTATTATTTTGTCATCGTTGGCCATCAGGATAATCCAGTCTTCGAGATGGACTTTCTTCCTGCAAATAAAGTTAATGACCCAAAGGTAACTCCGGTTAAAACATATCATGTATGAACGTAGACTACATAAGCTCTCAGTTGACTTATTTAAGTTCTTAGCGTAGCTACTATGGAGATTTCACAAAGTAGTTGCATTGGATATTTAGGTTATTTCTATGAAATTTCCTGTGTAGTTCCCATAGACTAGATACCTGAATCATTAAATTTCTTAATAGCTCAATTTTTAAGTTCCAATGATGATAATGTGAAAACAACAGCGTGTGCTGCGCTTTTAGCCAGAACTTGTTTGTGGAATACCGTAGGGTGTGGAACAAGTGCTCATCCTGTGAAGCAGATTGTATGGGGAGCAAACACCAAGATTGTCACTGTGTAAGGACCTTGAGCTATATCTTTACCCACAACTGATCAGCATAATTGAGATTGTGTCATACGGACTTATTTACTCTTCTGAACTCTGCAATGAGTGCAAGGTGTTCTATGGTTGTCGTCCATATTGGTCAACGATTTGGTGTCTCTTACTTATTATCAAATACAGTTGTTTCTGTTGTATATTGAATTTTTTTGTTTCTGTTGTGAAAAGAGAGATGATCACAGACACTTGAATCAGTTCATCGCTCATGCAGCTCTTGACTTGGTCGACGAACAGATGTGGGCGAGTAACAACATGTACCTTAAGGTTGTTGATAAGTTCAATGAATGGTTTGTGTCGGCGTTTGTTACTGCTGGACGTATCCTTTGCTGATAATTACGAATTGTTTTTCTATTGTTATACCTAAAACGAGAACTGTTCCTGGTTGACAAGTTTTTTCAGTTGCTGGATCTAGATTTCTGAATTACTTTCCTGTATCTCTTCATACTGCTCTGTAACCTGTAATGTAATGTTATTGTGTTAACTTATGTCATATTGTGGATACCTACAATTTATGTTTATCATATTGCTTATCAACAATAGACCACTTCTGTGTACTGGCAGATTTATTCTAAGGCTATTGACCCGCTGCCATTGGTTGATTCCAAGTCTGTTAGACACATTATAGGCGACTAATTAATAATAATTGTATATTGTAATCTAGCATCTTGGTTCTTATAAAAATTTTGTATCTGTTGAATTCTGATTTTCAAAGTACATGCTTAATTAGGTACATATGTACTGCACTACTGAATGTTACTGCTGTGAGCGGCGCTATAAAAATGAATGAATACTCTACGTTATTGCATTTTCTTCTGGTTAACTGGGGCATCTACAAAGTTTGCTTGTTAGGACCAGTCTTGATATGTGGGCTTACTCTGTTGCCGGTCCAAGGTTCTGGAATTCGTTACCACATGTCGTTTAGTTTCTTTTCGATCTTGACTTAGAACGTTTTTATTTACCCTTGCCTATCCTCCTTAGACTGTCTTTTTGTCTCTTAATACTGACCTTGGATTTGACCTATTTTAGATTTGTTTTGGTGAGCTGTCTGTTGGTGCTTTGTGCGTTATTATGTCGGCGCTATAGAAGTCTTCTTAGTCATAGTCATTATTATGAGTTGCTCTATCTATGTGTCATATCATGCATAAATAAAATAAATAAAAAAATTATTGATTTTCTTTGAATCTGGGTTTCACACGAAAGAAACACTGCCAACACTTGTCTGGCACTCCAACATCATCACTAGCCAAAGGGATCGACCAAAAGACTAGACAAAACTAGGCCACAGGAATCGTCAAAGCCAACTCCAACTTACTAAGTTAACCGTGATTGAAATCTTATGTTGGACCCTGGGATGGGAGTGCCTTTGAGTAGGAATGAATGAATTAATGAATGAATGAACCAATGAAACGTGTCCCTTGTGTTGTCTCAAATCAGTGGCTTTTCTTGACCTTCAAATTGACAGGAATGCGGTTTATTATGTTGCACGACATAAAGAACGAGGATGGAATCAAGAACTTCTTCCAGGATATGTATGAGACCTACATCAAGGTTTGTACGAACGGCTCAGCTATGGCTGGTTAAGAGATATTGGATGGTTACAGGTGGTTAATAGGATACAGGTAGTTAATAGGATACAGGTGGTTAATAGGATACAGGTGGTTAATAGGATACAGGTGGTTAATAGGATACAGGTGGTTAATAGGATACAGGTGGTTAATAGGATACAGGCAGTTAATAGATAGTGGTAACCAGCTAAAAAGCTGTAAAATTTGGCATAATTACAATTTTTATTCTGACTAGTCACTCATGTAGTAAATGTAATAAGACTTGTAACTTGGTTGAGTCCGTGTTTGCGTAGTTTAGCTATGAATTTACTAGCTCAAAGAACAAAGGCTATGGAAATTTATTTTTAAATAGGTATACTTGACTGTAGAAACATACATTTATACAGCTATACACATGTAGTAGGATTAACGAGTCCCTCAAAAGAGTTATACACTCTACAGGGCGTATGCTCACTTCTACATGAAACATTTATAAGCAACTTTGTATTTTACGTAAATGTAGAAATCAGACCATTTGTTTCCTGAATTTCAATCAAGCCAAAATTATGATATTATCATCGGGAGACTTTTAGAGGTAGTATAAAAATTACCAAGTACATACATATATGTTGTCTGCATGCTTGCACTGCCACTGGTCAACAGAATAGAGCTTTCTTGACCATAGTCCCTCTGTTTAGAATAGCCTCCTCTATGCCCTGCGTTCTTTCTGTTGATCTGTTATTCATACCAATGGTCCATTGGGTATGAAGGGAACCGCTTGTGTAGGTTAATCAGTTAGATTGGTTCTCATTTCTTTCAGTTTTCCATGAATCCCTTTTACAAATTTAATGGTCCAATCAAGTCAGCATCGTTTGAAAAGAAGGCACAGTTCTGCGGCCGAAGGTATCTCAACAACTGAAAGATTAAGCGGTCTAGCGTCCTACGTAATATTCTTGACATGTGCAGAGAGCTGTTGAGAACAGAGAATTTCATGTCTCTGTTGGACGTTATAATCAGTACTGTTGGAGATGTTGCTTGCATTCCTAGGACTTTTAACGCAGATCAGCACAAAGGCTCACTATACACATTAGAATTGTATTATAATTGTTCAGTAATAATGTTATTATTATTACGGACATAAATATGATAGTTCATGTACATAAATGTGACATAGGTCTTAAACTTGATTTTCAGGACAGTGTACGATAGTTTATGAAAACAAGTTTTGTGACATTTACGTTAGATATGTTTATTTTCTTGGCCTCAAATGGATTCCTGAAAGAATTTGATGCTTTCAAGCGATGAACTTTAGTTGTTCCTTATGTCATTCTGTGTTATGGATTATACAACATTCTGTGCATCTGAGAGGGTTCGAAAAGCATTAGACAAGTCCAATGATATAATCAAGATACAGATAACTACATAACATTTGATTTGTATAATACAGGGGTGTCAAACCTTTTTGTGGTGGGGGGCCAATAGCGATATTTTCCAGCAAGTGGCGGGCCAGACTGATGAAGACGCATGATGAAAATGGTGTGGGGGTCCCAGAGGGGGCCGTACACACAGTTGAATCAATAAAAAAATCACAGAAAACTCATAAAACCGTCATGTAACGTTTTTATTCTCAATTGTGTTGTCTTTAGACAAGACTCCGCAGGCCCTGCTCCTTGACACCCCTAGTTTAATATATAGAAGTTCAGATTGCAGAAACACATAAAATTTAATCAATCACACATGTCCATGAATAATGCAACAAGTCGATTTTACTGTAATATTTGATTCTAATATTGCCAGGTCTTGAAAGTAATGTATGAAGTATAGTTGCATCTTCTAATAATTTATAATTAATTCTTCTTGTTACCATAATAACACTTGAGAAAGTTCTTTCATTGTGGTTGCTGATGTTAGATAAAGTTTCTGTCTCGAATATTTGAACCTGTTGGTTAACCCATGCTTTTGAAACGCATGAATGAACTACATACCTACAAAATGATTGTCTGGTGGAACTTATGCTTGTTATATGTGGGTATGTGTGCTTGTGTGTGTAGATGTCCAGTAACGCGATCATGTTATTACACTGTCGTCATCGTCATTGAGTCGTAGAATGTTTTTCTCAAAGTCCTCGATGTCCCGCATTGCTTCTTCTGTGGTCTCTCTAATGTCATCGCAGTCACAGGTAACAGATCGCAGTGATGATTCCTTTTTAGATCTCTTGATCTTTGGTAACTTCTTCCATGAAGAACACCTCAAAACCATTTCTTCTTTCTGCAATTTAAATGTACGATTTAAGCATTTTTCAAAAAAGAGTATTTCTGAATGACCTGTTTTGCCAAACCCACAAACCATCATCTGCCTCTATCTATCACCTCTCAGGCTTTCTACTCAAAACTAAAGTCTCACCTCTTCAAGAATTCATACCCTAAGTTCATCTGATCCTCCACTTTCCAATCCTAAACACCCACCTTAACAGCTACTCTGGCAGATGGACTCGTATCTCATTCTGACTACCCTTAAGTTTAGACAACCCCTCTGACTCGATGCAACACTCGTGAATAAGCTGGTGCCCAGCGCATGACTCTCAAATGAGGTTTAGAAGTTTGGAGATCACGATTACCACACAACAAGCTCCCTTTCGCCTATGTACCTTGAGTTTGAATTCATGTGTGATGTGCAACTGTAATAAATTGTCATTTCATGTACATATTCACTGCACGTATTTTACCTGTATTCTGCATTGTCTATGCTTTTCCAGGAGGGCTCTGTTTGCTTCTCGGATGTAGGCATGTCTCTCAAGTCTTTCCAATTCATCCATTCTCCGATACTCAAACAGTCTTTGAACAAACTCTGCATCCTTTTGTTCTGTTGAAAAGTTCAAAATAAAACACAAATGATTTCAGTATATTATACAGTGAATGAAAAGGGCTATTCAAAAATTGCTTCAGAACTAACTGACAATGAAAACTTAGATGTAGTCTTCTTGATCATTCTTGATCATAAAAATATGATGCTAGAAATATAGTCAACATATTAAAATCAATATAAAATACAATACATGGTAATTAATACAAATAAACTAATAGGTCACTGCTACAAGTTTCTACTACAATTTCATCTAACACAGTCATTGACTGGTGCTTTGTAAATTATGGTAAACGCTCAATAGAAGCCAATAGATTTACAATACTTTACACTATTGTGCACTTCTACACTTTGTATGGGAATCATGAGCATGATTTGTATTGTATTGCACTGTAAGGAGTAGCTGGTATATATGTATATAAGTAACACACTACAACAATGCAATACCTTGTAATGTGACAGTAGTGTTTGGTGACTAACTGACCCTGGTGACCACGACTTTTGGCTATTATGCTTAGCTATTTTGGCAATGTTATTTTTGTTTGAAGCAAGTTCAAGCAATTATGGTTAACAGAGAGGCAACATTGGGCAAAGCTACATTCTTGATAACCGGATAAAGGAAATGAACTGAGGTTGCTAACCATGTAGTAATTCCTCTGTAATTGCTTTTCTGTTTGAAACTGCAAATAATAGCATAAACAGAGTTAAGCAAAAATGCATAATTATGACATTTCTGTTCAAGCCTTGAGACAGGCACTAACCATCATTTCGGTGAGCTCTGCCAATGGTTCACCCTGGTAGGGGGTGCTCTACAAATGCTTGTATACAATTCATAATGAGTTAAAACTTCTGTGACTAATGACGATATTAACTGACCCTGGCTTAAACAGAAGTTGGATTGATTAATAGAAATTCTGCTTAAGTGCATGAATAAAAGAATTCCTGCTTAAATATACGCTTCTGCTGCTGCATTCCATCTATTGATGACACTAAGCAAGACCCCACAATGCATAACCGTATCCTAATTGACCCTTGCGAGGCCTAACTGACCCTCACAATGTGAATATTGTAGAAAATTAGCAAATTGCAAAGGCTAGAATTCTCTCTCTCTTCATCAAATGTATAGGATGGAGTATGTATACGATGACTGTTGAATAATATCAAACGTTCCCTCTAGGCATTTATAGCCTGTGTATATTCAAATTGAACCACAGACCACATGATCAGCCCATAAAACTGTGGTTCCTAATGCTAAATGTATGCCGAATAAACTGGGGAGATGGGGCATTCGGGAATATATAACCTCATTAGGTATCACCAATCCTTTATCACGAGTGAGACCGATATGGACATGTTTTCCATTCTGAACAGATCTATAGGCATTTGGGTAAAAGTATATTTTAGCGTATTTATTATCTGACATGAATAGATGTCCAACTGTAGCTAAAATGTGTAAGTAGAAACTAAATTGATTAAAGGAATTATGCTTAAATGGGAGCTGGATTTATGAAAATATGCTTAAGTAGAAGCTGGACTGATGTGGGAATGCCGTTTCGATAGAATTGGAATCGATGAAAAGCAGACTGCATGCAGAAACTGGATTGGTGAAAAAATATATAACTAAATAGAAGCAAGATCGATGAAAGAGATCATTTGCTTAAGTAGAAATGAATTATGCTGTTTTGGAACAATTCTGCGTTTTTCTCGAGTACATAGCTCGTTAATAATAAAATAAGCAATTTGTTTTTTTTTATATTTCACAAAAGATAAATACGCTAAAATACATATTTACCGTTTTTGCACATTGCACAAAATACAAATAACATATGACGTACCATTGCTGTTGAGTGGTGCGGAACGTAGTCTCTGTTTGATGTCAGTTGATACTAGTCTGGATTCCATGTGTGGAACGAGATTGACCGACTGCCAGAACGCTTTTGAAAAACCCAGATCATCCTCAGAACTCCCAGAAAACTTAAGTTTTTCTTTGCTTATCCCGAAATCCTCAAATAAAGACGCCATTATAAGGTTCGTTGCTATTGGCAGCAGATAAAGCGATTGAGATCTTGTTCTAGCTTCCACAATCCCAACGTAAAGCCAGTGGATCCTTCGCTTCGATTATTTCTAGTTTTCCATTATGAATGGGGCGCTGTGGCCTCGTGGGGAGTTCGGCGCCTCGCGTTCGAAGGATCGCAGGATTGAACCCACCTCATGGCACTGCGTAGCGACCTTGGACAAGTTGCTCACGCATAATTGTCTGTGAGGAAGGCAACGGGAAACCAACTCGCCTCATTCCCCAGGAGCGTAAAGCCAAGGACCTGCCTTCGGGTAGAGCACACTCATCATCATCATTATGATTGATAGAATTTAATACGTTATATTAAAGAACATAAAAATAAAAGCTCAATGCAATAAAATTATTTATTCACAGTCTTAACTTTTAACAGATGTTATATTACATTATATTAAAATATAAGCACTGCATGATAACTGATGTAAAAGGATTATAAATCATTCTGCAAAAACCTAAACGTTGCATTAAAAAAATTGACAATAAAAATTATAGTCTTTGAGAAATGTTTGATTTTAAAAAATTAAATTGTTACTAAAATTACAAATCCTCCTCACGAAAACATAGACTGGAAATGTGTCCCGGTATCTTAACCGTATCGTCGTTACTTCTCACGATCTTCAGCTAGGTGCCACCTGGTTCAGTTAGAGGCCAATTTATGATTTCTTATTCACTTTAGATAATTTAGACGGCGGTGTCTGCTAGCTGCCAATCATATCCGCCTTGCGCACGGCTAAATAAAGGTCTTTAGCGGCAGGGTATGCGCTTGTCGATTGAGTGGTCAGCTTTCAATAGGGGTACAATCCCGAGGTGAAACGTAGCCATTTGCGTTTCAATAATAATATGGGTCTCATGGAACAGATACACACAAAAAGACACAAATATACGCACACATACATTGCGTATTGTCAATACTGGTGATTGTCTATTCTCCTGCCTTCACGCCTGTGTTCCTTTACCCTAGACAGTAAGATTGTTTCACTTCCTCAGGGACTAGACTTGCGTATTGCGCCTTAGCATTCAAGCTATGCCAGAGTACTGAGATAACAATGAGGTGGCTGTTTATACTGGAGTCCATACACTGGTCAGCCAAGACTATGTCGTATGAAATCTCAGATGCTAATGTAGGCTTACCTTGAACATGCTCTGTAATAGTTTACTCGAGCATTCATCTTGGTTAAGTGACAAGACAATTCGTTTACATAATAACTGTTTTACATCGTAGAAATATAGTTATGCATTTAACTGATCATCTCTATGTATGTATGTATGTATGTATGTATGCATGCATAACCGGTTCCAACCGGTTCAAAACCACTTCAAACCGGTTCTAACCGGTTTTAACCGGTTTTAACAAGTTATAACCGTTTCAAACAGGTTCTAACCGTTAAAACCGGTCAGAACCGGTCAAACCCGGTCAGAACCAATTAGAGCCGGTTTGAGCCGGTTTAAATTAAAACCAGTTCTAACTGGTTCTAACCGGCTCAAACCGGTTCTAAAACCAGTTAGAACCGGTCAGAACCGGTTGGAACCGGTTCTGACCATTTTTAACCGGTTCAATCCGGTTCTAACCGGCTACAGCCAGTTAGAACCGGTTATAACTGGTCAGAGCCGGTAAGAACCGGTTAAAACTGGTTAGAACCGGTTGAAACTGGTTAGAACCGGTTTGAGCGGGTTTGAGCAGGTTTGAACCAGTTATTATGTTTTAGGTGGTAAAAACACTAAGTAAATGGATTCGTGTTAAGGCGGTAACACAGACATCTGTCCGAACAGATCCAAGCAGACGGTTAGAGGGAGAACAGTAGGAAGAAAAGCAGGGGAGGAGCAGGAGAAGGAGAGGAGGGAAAGGAGGAGAGGAGGAGGAAGAGGAGGAAAAGGGAAGAAACTTGTGAAGCTGCGAATGAGAAAGAGATGTGCAATGGTTTGCGATTTATTCGCAGCGGTGGCTGATGTTGGTCTGCGGGACAACCAGCAATAAGTGGCACCGAAATGATCAATGACGTATACGGATAATTCAAAGAGTTTCGCTAGTGTAGGCCCATCCAGAGCTGGAACCCGCTGCCTCAGTTGCTTTGGACACACCTCTTCTCTTTAGCAGTAGATCAGTCCCACAAGCGCTTGAAAACCTTTCTTTTTGTCGGAAACACATCTAGACTGATTTCGGCTTATGTGGCGCCATAAAAATATTCGATTACGATTAATGACGAACATGAATCGCAAATTTATTAGAGACTGACGGTTTCCGCCATAAATCGGCGATTGTCGGAGCCTGGAGCTTAAAGCAAGTGGTCGATTGAGGCATGTATAGGCCTAGTTAGCATACACCAAGTTTATTGCTACTCTGATTTCCCTTTCACCTTTAATAGATGTTCGTTGCTACAACACGTTGTTCTACACGAACAATTATTATTCTATTTTCAATCAGTTGTAAACATTTGCAGTTATTGTGCTGACTAGGCAAAATATGTAGGCCACACATGTATATTATATCAAAATTCAAGAGGATTGTTTAGGTGAGATAATTTAATGTTACTGTTATTACGCCTGTTAATGATCGGTGAGGAATATCAATTACAATAGCAATTAAGGGGCCTTCAAGTGAGTGGTTAGACTTTCGTAACGCCTTTCTTGGCAACGGTTGGCAGTCTTTCGCCAGACAGGTAAGGGTTCCGGGTCCGTTTGACGTGAGCCAGCTTCTTCAGTTCAGACTCCATCTTGTCATTCGATGCACTCTACAACAGTAACATTTCTCAGGTGAGTGTTGACCTTTTAACTAATCCACATTTTATGACACACGTTCAAAAACTGATAATCGCGAACACATACACGAGTACGAGGTATTAATGCGTGAGTAGTCTTATATTTTCCTTAGAATCCACCTCTGCCTGCTAAATATATCGAAGGAATTAATTGGAGGCAGTGTTCGAAGGCAACGATCTATCAACATTTACTTGCGGCTATATACTAGTCGAGACGCAGACCTGAGGTCATAGAATTGCCTACTTTCACATGTATAATTTTTATGCGTCACATGGTGTATTAATGTAAGATTTACTACGAGGATTTATACAGCACCCCTTCAAGGACGCTATACCGAACCTCTGAACGGTTGAGAATGGCGGCTTTGAGATAAACATAAAAAGAACCTGAGTCGACCTCGTGGAGTTCGCCCAAGAGCGAGGGTCAACCACTGAGAAAGCACGATTCTGATGAGTTACTGGAGGGTAGGCCTATACAAAGGGACGATTCGCAGCTGACGAAAATTAATCAGGGCCTATTATATTCGGTAGGATTTCGAAATGCACCTTGAATCTCAAACAACACAATGAAGTGAAAATAAGCAAGGCATAGGCTATAAATTAACTGGCCTAGTGCCTCAGGCTCAGAGCTGACTCGTGTTTCTTAGTCGATCAGGAACTGCAGAACTTTTGGAAACTAGTCCTACGTTTATGCAATTCGCTAGCTTCTGTTTTAGGCAAATCGAATTCTAACCCTTTTGATTCTGGGAGATTTCTTAGCAACGAGAGTTTGTCTCTTCTGGCCTCCAGAGTACGGATTAGAAGACTGAAACACAAGAACACGATATGGCCTACAACTGAATCAGGTGCAGTGAAGGCGACGATGATAATTTTATAAACTTCAATTATTCACCTTGTTTATGGAAATAAATTCATATTTGCGTGGTTCGAACTGTTTATCATGACTGTATACGCGTAGGCCTATACTCTGTGCAAAACGAGGAAGTACGGATTAGAAGATTGAAACACAAGAACACGAAACAATGAAGTGTGGTATAATTCAGTTGCTCACAAGGTGAGAGAGAGAGAGAGAGAGAGAGAGAGAGAGAGAGAGAGACAGAGAGAGAGACAGAGACAGAGAGAGAGACAGAGAGAGAGACAGACAGACAGGCAGACAGGTAGGCATGCAGACAGACAGACGTACGGATGGACAGACATACAGAGATAGAGACAAGACGAAAGAAAAAGAGAGGATGAGAAAGGGGAGGGGTGGCGGAGGGAGGAGGTCTAGGGATAGGAGGGATAGCTCTACCTGTTGGATAGACAGAAATCCATCAATCAATCAATCAATGCAATTTATATAGCGCCTCTTCAAGATAACTATTCAGAGGCCCTCCCGACCCAGGCCCGGTCAAAAAGGATAGTCTTGAGAAGTCTATAGAAAGAACCAGACAGGTCGCGCGTGAGAGAGCGCAGGTCAGATGGGAGGTTGTTCCACACACGAGGACCCACAATTGCAATCAATAAAGGTGACAGACGAAGGCCAAATAAGCAAATCTGCAGGTTTTCCTCTAGCAACGGTCGGTGAGGCTTTGACACTGATGACATTTCAAATAATTATTTCATCAAACGAGATCCTTCAAAGTCAAAGGTGCAAGACAAGAGAGAAACGAAAGAAACAACATGAACGTACAATGTAGCTATTGCTCCAAATTTCGCTGTCGTTCAAGATGCTACCAATGAGAAAATTAGGATATAAAATTTTTTATGGTAGGCCTATAATATTGCGGTGAATATCATACATAGCTTATATATATATTCGTTTAATGAAATCAAACTGACATACCAGTAAGTTACAGTTAAGCATCAATGCTAGTATAGTGAGGCATTGTTAATTTGTTATCGCTGTACACACACACACGCTCGCACGCTCGCACGCACACACATATATATTTATAAACATATATATAACATATATATATAACATATAATTATATAACATATATAAACCTACCCAGGGACCGCTGTTCAAGTATTCTTTGACTAAGTCGTCGGTGCCTTCGCTGAGAATGTCTCCCATGGCACTATCGTCAGTGGGATAGTCTTTGCTGCTGGACGACGACGACGTCTTGGGGCAGTTGAGCATGTGCTCCTCATCGCACTTGCAAACCCCAGATGCCTGCATCTCGTTGATCCACTTCTTCTGTACCTCAGCCGTGTCCTTGATGAACTCCTGGCAATTGTCCTCCTCTGAATGACATCGACAAAAACCATTAGCCCTTTAACGTAGAGCTAAATTGGTTTAACACGCATCTGTACAATCTCGTTCTTAAATGGTTAAGCAGGGCTCGTTGTCTATCATGATTGCCTAGCCAGACAGGGTCTTGTCTTAATATAGAGGATGACGATTAGAGAATAGCTTTCGTTCAGAAGTCTATAAGATTATTATCTTATAGGACGCACTAAACGGTCTAACCATAGAAACATCTGGTCATTATGCCCGTCTTTCATCATCGTATCGGTGGAACGAGACATGCACTATCAGTGGGCCGAGAATCTTAGGTATTAAAATGAACAGAAGGGGCAAAGACCAAACCTGAGTTAGAACTTTTAATTTCTAAGAGAGGTGGCCCAGATGATTCCATCAAAAATCGTATTCATTCTGTGTTTCTAGATGTCTATGGTATAAGTATAGCAAAGAACCCTACCGTATTCCTATTGTAATTAGCGATGCTACTAATGTTAACCAACTGCATATGAATTTATAAATTGTAACATAGGCCCCCAAGCACTTATAAATATCTTCTTTCCCTATCTTCGTTCATCCCTTCATACATCCATCCATCCATCTACCAATTATCCACCAATCCATCCCTCCATTCATAGACCCATCCATCCACCCACCCACCAATGGAACTTACTCGTGTATCCTTTAGGACATGGGTTTGGCGGGTGGCAGTAGAAAGGCAGAGATTCGTCTGACTTGACCTGTTGGATGTTCTCGTACATTCCTTCGGGATTCAGATGCTGCATCCCTTCGCCAGCGCCACCTGCAGACAGACCACAGACACACAAACACAAACTCAGGTCATTGATCAACGTTTACATTTGTATGAGATACGATCGTAATTAGGCTGTTGGATTACAACTCTACGCTACGTGCTTCGGCTGCGAAGTCTCTTCCTTGGACAATTGCGTCTCCAGGGATTTCATAGTAAGTACAGTCCTATTAACAACAATGCACACTCGAATACACATCCTACGTGAGGCTGAAACCCCATCTCCCATTCTAAAAATTTGCTCAGTCATGCATACATAGAAAAATAATTTTATATTTAGGCTACATGTACCAACCTCAGAGACGGTTAACTAATCCATTAGATTCTAGTCGATTAGCTAATCAAGCCGACAAGCAGCTAATTCTAATTCTAATCTATTAGCTAAAAGACTTTATTAATTTTAATCAATTACCAAATTTATGAAGCTAATTCTAATTCTAATCTATTGGCTAAAAGACTTTACTAATTCTAATCTATTAACAAATTTGAGAAGCTAATTCTAATTCTATTCTATTAGCTAAAAGACTTTACTAATTCTAATCAATTAACAAATTTCAGAACCAAACTTCTAATCCTAACCTATTAGCTAAAAAACTTGACTAATTCTAATCAATTAACAAATTTCAGAAGTTGATTCTCATTCTACTCGAGCAGATATCTAACCAATCGTGCAAGTCTCTGATATGAATGCACACGTATTTACATGCAAGTGAATGAAGTTGTGATAAAAATAGTCCCCTCTATATTACCTGAAACGTGTATGTAGGCGTCCTGAGCTTTGCTGGAGCTGTGTCCAAGGTACTCAGAGTCCCGTATGTCCGCCTGCCCTGTGTTCGTATCCGTCCTGTCTCGGACACTGGCCACCGGAAGACCAGTGCCTTGGTCCTCATCGTCGTCTTCGCGGAAGTAGCCTTGATCGAGATGTGAGAGGCGTTTGTACAATTCCTGCAGCATGGCATCTTGGTAGTCGGCGTTGCCCCCGAGAAGGCCAGAGTCGAGGGAACTGCTTTCGCCATAGGAGTGGACACCATTGGACAGCAGGCTGACCACTGCGATCGACAGAAGGGCGACCAGAGTCATCTTCAAATGATAGGATGATGACAGATGAAGCGAGACTGAAGCTAGAGCTGACGGATGATTCCTTTACCTGGATTGAATGGTAAACGTTGCTTAGCATATGAGAAAAATGACAAAATTATGACTTATGGAAATTGGAATACATAATATATGCAAGAAGAATATAAATCTTGATGGGGCCTCATATAAATTTTGACTGATTGATCAAGTGAAACGGATGTAAATACTAGTGAAAACTACTAATAAGAGCGATAATAAAGTTGATTAATAATTCCTTGAATGTTGTTCGAATAGATGGCTAGTTTCTGTTTCTGTCGAGTCTTCGGAAATCCGAGCTAGACTGTGCCCCAGATCAGAACTGAGTGCAAGACAATTATTATTATTATGATCATGATCATCGTCATCGTCGTCGTCGGCATCATCATCAGCATCAGCAGCAGGAGCAACATCAGCATCATCATCACCATCACCACTACAACCGCCATCATCATCATCGTCATGTGGCACGGTGGCCGATTGGTAAGAGCTGTCGGTCCGTGACACTCGGTGTGCGCTGAGCGAGCGGGTTCGAGCCTCGTCCGGGGAGTCACTGTGTAAGAACCTTGAGCAAGTCCTTCACTCACAATTGCTCTGCAGTACAACTGCAGTTGCGCCGTCGAGGCGTGTGTATGCACTTCTGAGCAAAAAATGTTGGAAGAAGAGCGGTATCAAATTTCGGTAATAAACAAATCATAATTTTTTAAACTACTAATCCATAGGCTTATTGCCTCAAGTCAGCCAACCCGCTCACGATGTAAGATCGAAGAGGTAGAAATAAACAGGGGGCAATAAAATATGCGAGGCTAAATTCGCATGTCTCGGATCAGACTATAATTATATTGATTATTGAGTACGATCATAACTTATGACACATAGGCGCAAACGTTATCGATCTATACAAACCTGCTGAGCCTAATATTAAAGCAATGTAGCATGAAACTGCCCATACTGCAGGCAATTCATTATGCACGCCCATGCAAGCAACATAATTATTGCTACCAGCTGGACGACTGTAT
>OY365812.1:9465725-9618225 GCA_959347315.1 Bimastos eiseni | reverse complement strand
CCTAATAACTTCGTAGGCCCTAGGCACTGTGCTTACTGGATAAGATGGCCCTGTGCGGCACTTCGGATCCGTTGCAAGACACAGAACATGCATACCGCTACGCTACCTCGTCGGCGCGTACCTTTCATATAGGCCTATATGATTATAATACGTGCGTGATGTCTGTAAGTAGGTATATGTGAACATGTGGGCCTACATATATGTATATGCGTCAGGGCTGTTAATATCATCGGAATTTAATCAATTGTGTGGGACAACCGCTTTATCCAAGGGTGCTCAGGCACCCCTCGTCGCCCCATAGTTGCGACCTGTAGGCCTAGGCTATAATAACCAAATTCATGCACACACGTAGGCCTATGTATGCAGTCAATGTAACAAAACGTTCTTCTCACAAAGTTCTACACTAATCAACCACAAGAAAATTCATTCTGCATAAAAACCATTCATGACTTGAAAAAATAATGTGAATGTGTGTGTTTAGGTTTACACGTTTAATGTTTTCAATGTGCAAAGCAGTAGTTGAGGTATATGAAAGAGTGCCTAGGGCCTATGGCGACCTTAAAACGGCCCTGGTGTCGCAGGTTCGAATTCACCTAAATTCACTCCGCAGCGACCTTGGACAAGTTGCTCACTCATAACTGTCTGTGAGGAAGGCAATGGGAGACCACCTCACTCATCTCATCACCGGGTGGCGTAGGCTAAAGCCAAACGGACCTTCCTTTGGGCCGAGAACTCAAATCATAAAGTAGGCGATATGCTGTACAGGATTGTTCCAATCGTGAAAGAAAGTTGGTCTTCATTGCGTCCATAGTTCTCGACAGATATATCATCTACATTTGGTATGAAACAGATACGACCATCTGTCGTATCGATCGAAGTATAAGCCTGGGCCTACGTCAAAACCTCTCGACTTCGCAATGCTGCAACTGCATCCATTCATTAGCTATCATTTATCACGTATAGCTTGGCATGGTTATTCCTTTCAGCAAAGAAATTCTACCAAATATACATTTGACTTCAAATGAAGAGAGTGAAAGATTTCGATTTTTCGATGACTTCCGCATTAAAATCTGCAGAATCCAACTTATACCTCTGTTTCCAAGTCCTAATCGTCATGCCCACACAAACAGTTGACATCTCTGTCAGGAAATTAATAATTATTAACAAACAATGCCCCGATGTGAGGCATTGGCCCTACTTAAGCTGTTCGATGAGATCCGCAAATCCCTCATTGACGTATCAATACATAGACCGACGAAATCCCAAAAACCATCTTCCCTTCCGAATATTCCTGCAAAAAGAGTATCTGGAACAGACCTTAGGCAAAAGACAACATGACATACTGAAAGTCCATTTATCCACCTCTGCGTTATCACTCATGCAGACACCAATCAGAAGCTATTCGCCGTACATTATCATGTTATTGTTGCACCACCACACAAGATGCACAGGAGTAAACATTGCTTAAACATAAGGGGTCCTTAGTGTATATCCCATACATCTAGAATACGGCCCATCATCAACCAAAAACTTAATTGTTCCAAACGACAACATGAGCAAAATATCATCATTGGAACCACCGCACACAAAATCAAAATACACGCAAGTACATGTCTTCAAACACATGATCACACATGAACAACGAAATTGTTACTTGTTACCAAAGAAAATGTACCCAATGTATACAGAACCACGAATCTGTTTCCTGATACACGACTCGCTTTCACACACATCCACATTCAAAGCTGCGGACAATTTGCACCAGCAGAGGCGGCGATATCGTTTGACAGGTGGTGGGGGGACATCCAATGAGAGGGGTAGAAAATGTGAGGGGAACAAACGTATAGTGTATCCCCTTTCTGTAAAAGGTGGGGGACTTGGATCGCCGACTCTGATTCTCATTGCAAAACGTAATTCATCATATAAATTGATATAATTCATATCAAAACGTAATTCATATCATCATCCTTCAAACTATTCTGTGATAACATCTCACGTGCTACTCATAAACGTTCATCCCTCACAGCACTACACACGCGAACGTTACGGCTATCAGAAGTTTTGCTACATTAAAAAGATTATGGCCCGGAATTGCAATCTCGATGAGTCTATGACCTACATTTGAAATTTCAACCGCGTGGTGGCGGTGCATACTAAATTTATCCCCATCATTTAACCTGAAACATGTAGTCTGTGGTTTTACTAATAATTATTCATTTACATTTAATAACAACGATCAAAGAGATTAAATCGAAAGTTACGAATGCACTTTTGGAGTGTAAGATCAATATACCATTTTTGTTGTAAGTTACATTACGGGTATTTGGGAAAAGAAAATTAAATAATGAAAACCCTAGGCCGGCTCTAAAACTTTGATCTCTTGTCTCAATCTCCTCATTGTTTTGACCTGCATCCATTTGATGACTTGTGATGATTGTTGCAGCAGTTTGTAAGTAGTGGACGTATCAACAGCAGCCATGTCGGTTAATCCCATTTCTGCTTCAACGGACTCGCCTGCATATGGTGGCCAGATTATGGCGCTGTCTCCACGCGATCCGTTGAATGGCTTTGTGGGTGAGTGAAATCAAACTGAATGTCTTATTCATCACCTAAGTGTGAGCACTATACGGTCATGGGTTGCCTATCATAATGGCCCACCATTGGGCTCTCCATAGGTATTGAAGACCCTTCCCTCATCTCTATTTGTTACCGTTCTTTTTGGATGGCTTCCTATAAGCTTCTCCATCCTCAAAACCAAATTCTACTCTGGGGTTCTTGCATGGGGAGCACTACTAAATGGTCAATGCTGTGAGCGGCAGTATACAAATTAAGAAATGCAATATGTATCTTTGCAACAATGCCTTATTTTCCTTTTCAGGTTGTGCTATAAATGTATATATTTCTAATTACAATTTTAAAAACCAGTATGTGTCTATGATGTATTAATGTTTTTATGCTTATATGATCTGTCAAGAACCTCACAGAGGCAACAATACATGACTATGCTTTCGTTCTAAAACTTTCTTGATCTGTGTTTACTTGCAAAGTTGAATTTTGGTTTGATTGAGTTGTTATAACTTTAGCTTATAAAGTTATTGGATGCAGTCTTCAATTAAAGTTAAATTTACCAGTATGCTATTCACTTATTCTAGACCTGATCGTCAATGAACGTCTGCCTTTGTCCTGTTTTTCTACATGTGCAATTTCTAAATATCATCCAAGCTTCTGTTTGTTCTCTCCTTAGTTACAGCAAACCATTTACTGTTAATGTTAGTCAGTCTCAGTGTTTTTGCAGATGTTAACTTCATGTGAAATAATACTTTTACTAGTTCATTGTACTTTTATGCTTAGGAAATGTTGAGCACCATTAATGATACCCTTCTCACATCTTCAAAACCTGAAGAAGTGACTACGAGCTTGCTTTAAGTAAAATAGTTCGTGATTGTAAACCACTGAGTTTGTATTTTACAAGTGGCTTTGACTGGTAAATACTGTGATTTTGTTCTAGATATGTGGTATCATGTTTTCCTGTGGTCGCTCTTTTCTTCCATTCTCGTCCATTTCGTAGCGGCTGCCATCGCGTTTGGCCGAATGCGGAAACACAAGATTGGCCGCTTCATTCCTCTGGCTATGGTTATCATGGGATTCCTGTCCCCTATCACAGGTGGAGCTGTAACAAGTGAGTTGACTGCCGTAATGCTTCAAGGCATGATTTAACTGAATTAATTCCCCCTTAGTATTGAGTTTTAAGTATGTACTTTTGCAGTTATGTACCAGGTATGTATTGTATAAATTGTGTGTGTTTTACATACCTTTAAAAGCTATTCCTGACTAATTGGTGCAAAACTATTTAATAACAATACTCATTGGGAAGAATAAAAGTGCATATTTTGGCTAACTAGGAAAACATCAGTTTGCAGGCTGCCTATCGCTCGCACACAAAGCCTGATTGCTTTGTGACAGTAAAGTCGAGCTATCATGCCACTAAGGCAGTTTGCAATGTAGACAACCAAACAGATTTTGTGTCAAGGCATGAACTCTACACCACGAACTGAAGTTCCACGGCTTTTGGAGAGCACGTCGAACACAGGTGGGTGTGGAAACAGACCTGTGACAAATTTTTGACCTGACCTAGTCCAGAAAATTCATCTTTCTGTGCTGGCAGCCTTTCATTTGTCCCTGTGTGTATGTGTCATCAACATTGAAGGCCATTTGATAGTGTTCATGAGCACTTCTGCATTTTGTTGAAGAGGTGGTAAAAATGTTCGGTATTGATTAGAAATATACGAGTGAATTGGTCTCCATAATTTAGCTTTTCTGGCCCGTAATAAGACACACTTTACAGCAAATTGGTCCATTAGTAAGTTCTATGATTATATGCTACTGACGTATTTACGTTTTTATTCTTTCAGGTGCCGCAATAGCAGGCGTTTACAGGGCCTCTGGCTTTGAGATGGGATCACTGTACGCCCTTGTCTGGGGTGTTGGACAAACAATAGTTCTTATATTCATTTCGTTCACCCGAATACTGGCTACTTTGTGATGTTAAGTGCTGTCCATCGGTGACTGATAACGTAGACATTAATTGCTGAAGCATTGAGGCGATTATATTATGGACAGTAGCAAATTGGTGCATTTGTAAGTTAGATTCTGAATTTAGATTTTATATAATTGTATGAGAGTGATATTACAAGCATTGCTAATTCAAAGTGTACAGAGAATGTTGATGTAAATGTTCATTCAGTGTGAGAGTGAGACTGTGCTTGAATATCAGTGAAGTTATTAAGTACTAAGCTCTGCATATGACTATTGAAATATATACGTTGTAACACAGTTTTAAAGTGTTGAACAGAGCCAAATGAAACAGTATTAAGATATAATGTACTGAAAACTGATATGTGTTATGGCAATTTTAAAACTTGCTTTTTTGTTGGAGTTAGGAGTTCAGAGCACTTTTGAGTAGTTACCTCGAAGGGGCGCTACATGAATTTTTGAATGAATCAATTATTGCATTATTTGTAATCAGAAGTTAGTAATCATTGTTATTTTGTAAATGAGACTGCTCAATCAGTTCATTTAACAAACCTAATAGAAAATAATTTGCACTTTTGTAGTGCAACTGTAATAAATGCTCATGGTTGAGCACTGTAAACAGGGTTGGTATGCTGTTTGCTCAGTACTGGCTGTACTTTGCACACCCAATAGTCTATTTCACTGAATACAGTCTTCTTGCTGGACATGTCAAAACACTCCAACTCATTAGCACAGTTAGCCCTGCAAGATCAACAGATCTAACTTAATGCTCTCTTTTTGCAAATGGGCATAAGGAGAGGGGAGGTCCAAAGTATGCAATTTTTAGACATCCTTTGTAGACAACCTCAGAGGGAACTCCGAGAAAACGCAGAAACAGTGTGTGTGTGTGACGATCCACCGGTCATTGGGACCCTTAAGATCACGTCTGAACCATGGAAGCTCTCCATATATTTAGGGTTGATGTTTGAGGATCCACAATGTTAAAATTAACAACTAGTCTCATCTTTTGCAGTTGTGCTTTGGCCAAAAGATTTTTCAAACTCTGGTACCTAGAGTTTTAGTAGGTGCATGCAAACAAATGTCACCTCAACCATCTTATTTCCCCTTATATTCTCATTGAAATAATCCTAAATACAACAATTTACATGGTGTCGTCAGTAGCAACCTATAGCGTTTACAGTTTAAACTGCTGGTGCAAATGCTGACAGTTACATATATGTAGTAAGAAATTTGTTACACTTGTTACTTCCTGAATAGACGCAGGAAGGCTGTTGACGATGAGTGCCCTCGACAACACACCACCTTTCTGTAGTCATGTTTAACCAATCCTTATTTTCTTAGGTTTTATAATAGTGGTTAGCATGCTAGACTGTCAATTGAGGGATCGTGGAAGGGGAGAATAATTTGGTTTATGATTTCTACTCCACCCATGCCCCAGCCAACTTGGCTATATTGAGTATACTGACCATACATACACTGTGGCTTAGAAATGAAGTGGATAAAACTTCATACCTGTGGCTTTCATTCATTGTGGCTTCCATTCTCAGGAATGGCTTAAGGGACTGCTCTTTTTTATTCTTTGAACTTTTCACAAATTCTCATTCGGGCACATCGGAAAAGAGTGTTCAGGCTGAAGACTAACAGTGTATTTCTTTATAGGATTCAGAGCAATAATTATTGCTTTGTATTTGATGAATGCAAGGGATGATCAACACCATCAACAATCAACACTGCAGAATATTAATTAAACAAAGAGTAACATAATAGTATTGCTCACAATAATTACACCAGTTGTTAAAAATATTTAAACAGTCTGCAAAATAAATTAGTGCTGTATCTAACAGTTAATTTAGTTGGTTAATTTATCATTTCAAGATGAAAAAATCAACCATTACTAGTACTTAGTACTACATAATTTTTTTATGCAACATTGAAGCTGGATATAATCATAAAATTCTATATAAAGAACAGAGAAATGCAGTAATTATGCAGAGAACTAACAATTATGAATAAAAATGTTAAAATCTTACTTACGCATTAAGTAAACATTAAGTAAAAACTTCATAAAGGCTTCATGATATTGTAAAAATAATGCCATAAAACAGAAATATTGCCTCTACAGAATATTGTAGAGGAGTACCTGGTAAAATAGTCAACATTTTTTTCATAACAAATGACAAACATTGGTTAGTTCTGCACAAGTTATATATAAGCAAGCTATACAAAGGCAAGAAATCTTGCAACACTTTTAAGGAGCCAAACTTCTTGGAACAAATGCTCTAATGTTTGAAACTCTTTCAGCTCAAACTTAGTCGAAATTCCAAGGCTGGCCCAATGTCACATGAATACGGAAATACTTGTAAAAAATTTATACACAGTTACAGACAAGTATATACAGTTATAGACTGCCTCTGCAATAACAAGGCAACAGAAGCCATATAAAAAATAAGAGATCCCTTGTACTATGGTCAGAAGAGTTAACAAGCTAGAAGGTACAATATACAATTTCATTTAACAAAACTTCTAAATTGGTCAACATCTCCAGAGCTTGAAATAAAACATAAATGTGAAAGCAATTGATTTATAAAGACAAATACAAAGAGAAATGTGTTTTCTTTGCTTAATTACTTGCTTTGAACAATTCTAACTCCTAATGGTATAACCTGCTGTACAAAATTGACCTTCTGAAAGTAAAAACCAGAAACTGAGTTAATAAATAAGCAATTTTCTAATACCCTTGCAGACATTTTTGCTATCCATTTTTGCTGCACAGGCAATAAATTTTACAAACATGCCACATATATATAATTTCTTAATTAAAAAATTTCCTAATTAAAACCCACGTTCCAATACCGCTCATCTTCTGAATCCAATAGTCACACCAATCGCATATATCTCAGCTTTCTGACCGAAACGTATAATGTCTTTATTTCGGTGTAAAGAAAGATGGTGCCTTGAATGGCTTTGCGTTCTTGTAAGCAGTTTCATTTGCAAGCACTTTCCAGATCTGCCTGTACTGGTGCATTCTGTCAAGTCCAAGCGCAGACCAGCAAACCAGCTGCGTGGACTGTCGCACGGCCTTTGCCTCTCGTGATGTTCTAGTTGAAATAACCCTTTCGTCGCTCATATTCACAAGATTTTCCGTGCTGTAGCTCTTCTCTCGGTCCTCTACGTTTAATACAGCAAGAACCTTTCCATGCTCAAAGTCGTACAGGTTACTGTGTGTTACGTTGATCACAAGAATGTCTCCGTTTTCTCGTCCAACCCAAAGCGAACCCCGGACGAAGCACATGCTCCTCACGCGCTCGCTAATCGTAACCGGCTGCGTGTATTTCTCTGTCGACCGTGATTTTGCTCGAGTCATCAGCTTTCTTCGATAAGACGTGGAACGCCCCTGTCCCTCCCTCTTACCAAACAGTGCTTTTGGAACAGATTTAGCCTCCACAACTGGAGAACTTGGTGCTTCTGGTTCCGCAGTGGCTCTAAGCGTGTCAACCCAGTCAAAATTTGAAACAACATTATCTAGAGGCTTCGACTGCGAACAGTCAAGAATGCACAGAATGTTGCGCGATTCAAAGTCCAATTCGACGACTACGGAGTCCTTCCGACTCATGCACCATACCTGGTCGGCATGACAACACATGCGGTTGATGATATGTCGGCTGGATACTAGCGGGAAGATTTTGATGGTCGTCTCCGGATGGATGTTTTCGGAAGAGGAATTCAGGACGACGATGTCAGGACCGCAACTGACCCACAGTTCGTTGCCTTCACTGAACGATAGTCCACAGATGACAGCACTGTTGCTATTGTCTGATAAATTCATGGAATGCTTTAGGTTGAAAGAAACCGTTTCACTGGAGGTTGTGAGTTTCAATGAGTACAGATGGAACGCTGAGTTTGCAAAACCAACATACAGTTCGTCCGACATCTAAACAGTGATAGATAAAAAAGGAAATTCAAGCAATTTAAGTAACATCATCAACTTACTGAAATTATCTTGTATATCAGTCATAAAGATCTTAGCTTTATTATTACGGGGTTAGAGAACCTCTTCTTAATCAGTAAAGGGCTAAAGAATTCTCTCTAAATTATTAATTATTAGAGGGGTAAGGACCTGTGCCTAATCAACAAATGATAAAGAACCTGTGCTTAATCAGTATAGGGTAAAGAACCTTACAACGGTGCTTAATCCGGCCATCTAACAGATCTGGAAAGGCACATCTTAAAATGGTTTCCAAAGGTTTATTCAGCTGTCTCTAGCAAAACCTTGTGCTACTAGTTTAAATTGGAATTTGTAAACATTGCCACAATACCAGACCAGTCAAAAGCACTGCAGACATTTCAGGCTCTGCATTCTTTAAACATCATATTGAGGAAGAGAGCACAGTGAGACAATGAGTTGAGCGACCTTTTCGTTCTGTAGTAAGAGCAACGGAACATCATCTGTTGGCATTGGATCTGGCAATTTGTCCATGCGGTTTGTCGCTCTCTTGAATCCCATCGCCTGCAGACGGGAAGGATGCTGTCAACGACAGTCAAACAAAAGCCACTGTCAGAAGTTAGTCCTTATGTGTGAGTGTGTGTGTGTAGGTCTGTGTGTGTAGGTGTATGTGAAGTAAATCAAAGGCTCTATATTAAATATCTAGTTACTTACTGGATTTTCCTTATAAAACTACCTTTGGAAATTGTGTTGCATTTAACAAAATAATTTTTACAGTGACATATTCTGAAGACAGGTCAAATCTTGGATATATGAAAAAAATTGCATGATATAAGACTGAGCATTGTAATGATGCTGATTCTAATTAGGTTACAATATGTTAAACATTATTTGATTTTAGCTGGGAGTTTCAGTTTCTGCTTGTGTTGATAAGACTTTTATTTTCCAGCAGGGCTTTTTGCACTGGAAGTACCTCTGTTTGGCTTGTGCTGGTTTAGGCACTACAGAAATCTGTAAATACTATACAATACTATACACACAGTACATGCAAAATTATATATCAATGATGATGATGATGAAAACAATTGTGACAATGACGCAGTGAATTTGCATTGTATTAACCGTAGTTATGTCAACTTGCAATTTATAAATCATCATAATAATGATAATGATAATAAAAGAGCGACTTCATCTGATACCTCTGTACCAATAACCAGAAGTTTGTTGAAGACAATCATAGAGCTGACTTTAGGTCCTGGGTGGCATTGGTTGAGGATTTTGAACTGGCCAACAGCAGCATTGAAGATATGGTAACATCGACCAGACTCATTTCCTGTCCAGAATCGAAGATACGGTTGGTGCACACCCTGATCACAATGGAAGAAACACTAATGGTACAGAAAGATTTGCACATATGGTTAGTTCAAAAGTAAGCTAATCTGATCAATTTCTGCTTAAGCCCAACAGGCTCAAACACACACATAAGTCATGACATGTTATAACACACTACAGCATAAGTTTGGAAATGTTATAACACACTTCGTTATAACGTAAATTCTACTATGATGTGGTCAAAACTTGAACACCAAATTTAATTCCACTTTTTCAAAACAGCCTCATAAATACTGTGGTCTTGTTATTACTATTTATTACTATAAAAATTATTTTATTCTAAATTTATTATGCACCACAATATAATAATGACCAAGGATCAACTAATGTTGCTGAGCATAACAAAGTTAACATTATAGCCAATCGACTGTCATGTGCTAACTATTGCATTTATTGCGTTATTACCAATTACATAATGAAATGAAAATAAGACTAAAATTTAAAAATTAAAATATCTCAGAAGAAGCTTAGTTTCATCTCACGAGAGTCTTGTCCCAATAGGTGACAGAGAGTCCACCCAAGATGCGATTGGCCTCAAGAGACACGACCATCTCTCGACATACGAAAGCCAGGCTCCGAAGGATGCTGGAGATTTCGGAGGCAGATGGTCGGTCATTTGGGTTTGGAGCCCAGCATCTCTCGATGAGTGACATCATCTGAGGCGCAACCATTCGCGATCCACTGTTCTTAAGCGGCAAACACAGAACAATAGAACAGTGACAATGGCTTCTAATTTCATTGTTACTTTCACTTTTTTTTCTTCCTCAGTATAATAAAAACACATCATAGTGTAAATTTTGAACAAATTGCACTAACTTGGCTTAACATTTTTATGACGATCTGTATTGGTTTCCCATTCACTTTTAGTGCACGCTCGTCGTTATTGTGTTTAACACTAGACCTCATTAGAAGAGTGGCTTAATATAGCTCTGGATTCTTTGTATTTGCACAGGAAAACTACTAGGACACGGAACCTCACCGTCCCAGGCAATGATAAAAGCTGCACATAATTTACAAGCACAAGTGCCAGACCTATCAACCGTTTACTTTATCAGCCCTTACAGAAAAATGTTCAACTAACAATACTAAAATAAATAATTGACCTTCTTTCTACCATATTACGACACATTGTTTGATTAGTCAGTAATTCTTCGAGCTTAAAATGAGCTACAATATCTCTTACTGTGAACAGCCGTTATTATAATGCCTTCTTCGATAATATCCATTGCCTATACACGACTGTTCTAGAAGACGACTCGTCTGGATCAAATTAAGGCTTGGATTTGGTATGTCATTACGTGATGCCCTGTGCATTAGATACAGCGCAAAAGTCACAAGTTAATAATTATTTATTAAGAAATAATAAATAATAATAAGAAGTCATTAATGAAAATCCAACATGTAGCAATTGGCAGTTACACTTATCCTCGACTTATTACACTACGCTAAATGTTCAATGGGCGATAAAGAAGTAAATCATTTAAATTATTAGTAACTTGGAGGTCACCACCCTTAACTAAGCTGTTGGCAGATAAGGCTGTACTCTACTTACTACAGGTCGTTTTCCCTGCAAGATGAATTTGTTGATAAGAACAGATGAGATGTCATGAAAACATGGTTCACCAGTTACCAGTTCATGAACAACCATCGCATAAGCAAATATGTCAACCTGAAATAGATAAATGGACTGAATACTGGATTTAGGAAAACACTCACATAACTGATCGTCATAGTCTATGGTCAGGCATCATAAGCACAGTCTAGACAGTCTATATGTTTTATTGTCTGGCACTGTGTTATGGGCAGTGTGGCTGTTTATTTTCCGGAACTCTTAACCATGACTCTGGTTGCCATATCTCTTCGCTTGGCCTACGACCGTTTTCACATGATTGCTCTGCCACGAGACAGAATAGGACTTTCTCAATTGTGGATCACTCTGTTTGCAATAGCTTCCCCTCTGACCTGCATTCTCTCCTGCAGGACCTCTCTGGCTCATTCTATAAACCTCTCAAGACCTCTCTTTTGACCTCTCTTTGGCCGAGCCTGGGTCAAAGTGCTTCTCAATTTAGTTACCTTGAAGGGGCACTATATAAATTATATAGATAGATAGATAGACAACCAGTTACTTCAAAAAACAAATATATATATATATATATATACATATATATATATAAAAGATTTCATAGATGTACAATATCAATCAAGCGTTGAGCACACTGCGGTTGTAAAGGCGTGAGAATCTGGTTTGCGCTAATAAATAGAATATAACAAATGACTAATATGTGTATGTTTGCTTCTGTATAGGAATGTGAGTGGAATAGACAAACCTTTTCATTGTATGGCTTTTGCTGTCGGATTTCCGGAGCCTGGTACCCTGTTGTGCCCTCAATTCCCATCAGGCCTTGCTTTGTAAGGCGACGTGCCAGACCATAATCGGAAAGCTTAATGTTGATGTCGTCATCCACATCGAGGCTCCAGATGAGAACGTTCTCTGGCTTCAGGTCTTTATAAACGATTCCCTCCGAATGAAGATATTGCAATCCACATATGATCTAGAATAACACCATCAAGACCGGAGATGCAAGACGGAAGATGCAAGATGGAAGATGCAAGACCGACGATGCAAGACCAAATATGAAAGACAGAAGACGCAAGACAGAAGATGCAAGACCGAAGATGCCAGACTGAAGATGCAAGACCGAAGACGCAAGACCAAAGATGAAAGACAGAAGATGTAAGACCAAAGATGAAAGACAGAAGATGAAAGACAGAAGATGCAAGACCGAAGATGCCAGACTGAAGATGCAAGACCAAAGATGAAAGACAGAAGATGCAAGACAGAAGATGCAAGACCAAAGATGAAAGACAGAAGATGCAAGACAGAAGATGCAAGACCAAAGATGAAAGACAGAAGATGCAAGACAGAAGATGCAAGACCGAAGATGCCAGACTGAAGACGCAAGGCCGAAGACGCAAGACAGAAGACGCAAGACTGAAGACGCAAGACCAAAAATGCAAGACGCAAGACCGAAGACGCAAGACTGAAGACGCAAGATCGAAGATGCAAGACCGAAGAGACTGCCACTCACGAAAGGTCGCAAGGTATAAAAATGTTTCTTTCTGAAGCTAAGTTTCTGTCACATACTCGAAATACTAGGCTATTGATATAAATATGATTGAAATAGATGAAAAACATCATAGATACATACACATGCACAAGTAAATACATATAATTATATATATATATATATATATATATACAGATACATACACATACGTAGACACACATACAGACGGGTACATATATTCGTCTCTAATGGGTCTACAACGTAATTTACTGCTACCCTGTGCAAACAAATGCATATAATTGTATTCTTAGGATTACGAAACAAACATAATCATATGAAATGAAATATGCGTACATATATAAATATACGTAATAAACGTACAAAACATACATACAAGCACACAAATATACACACACATACATGCATGTGTGCATGCATACATACATATATACATACATACATATACACATACATACATACATATACACATACATACATATATACATACATACACACATACATACATACATATATACATACATACATACATACTTACATACACATACATACATACATATTTATATACATACATACATACATTCATTCATACATACATACATACATATATACATACATACACACATACATACATATATACATACATACCCACATACATACATATATACATACATACATACACACATACATACATATATACATACATACATACATATATACATACATATATACATACATATATACATACATACATACATCATGTATATATATATATACATACATACATGATCATATACATAAATAACATATATATCCTATAGCTCATGCATGTGTACCATGCTGTAGGTCTCACCTAAGCATTCATATAGCACCCAAACACGATCATACCTGGAAGATGATCTTATACACGAGCAGTTTATTGAGCAGGAGTTTTCCCTCCCTATCTGATGTCGCCATCTGCAGTTCCTGATTCTTCAGCAGGACGTGACGTAGGCTGCCGTGCGGAGACAGCTCCATGACGTAGGAGAGCGACCATGCAGATATTCCCAACAGACTGATTATGCACGGATGACGCAGCCGAGCGAGAACGCACGTCTCCTGGCGGAAGCCGTTGAAAGCACTCAGCGTCTGTAAGCGATCAGAAAGACGGATCAAATAACTGATCGATCGCAGTAATCATTTATTGATCATGATGGATAACTGACATACTTGGGAACACAGACACAGAAAACACACACAGACATTCATGAGAGCTGTATCAATATGACTTTTTGCTGATTATACACAATACTGATAATGAAGGTGATTTTTTAAAGCAAATTGTAATTTTGATCTTTTTACTATTTGCAATGATTATTGTACAAAAGCAAACAAATTTATTTAGAAAATTATTTTAAAAAGTTTGCTAGTCACAGTGGACGAGTTAGTGCATAGAATTGTTACATCATCTAAGAATATTTTTAACATCGGCATCGATTATTATTACCAACACCAATTATTCCAATATTCGGCCCAATTACGTGTATACATGCATATTGGTATAGCCGTAACAGACACACACAAACACAGGATCGGATGAGAGTTAGTGAAAACAAATATCACATAAATACGAGCCACTGACCTTTGACTTCCAGAAGAAGTCTGAAATGAGAAGATCAGTTTCGCCACATGGTTCCACCTGGAACGAATCACTTGAATCAGACTTTGTCCTCATCGACTCCTCAAGTGTCTGACAACTCTGGATGATTGCGTTCTGCTTGATGGCAACCGGTTTACCATGGTACTTGCCTCGGAAGACCGTTCCCTCTCCGCCCTGACCCAGAATGTCTGCGGTCGGATTGTAATCCAGGTCAGAAGCGTCGATATGCAGGTGCCTCGGTAAGTCGAGGAGCAGGAGATCTGGAACGAGGAACTTCAAGTGGATCTGTGGGCTGTTACACTTGGAACATCGAATTGTCAGAGCAGAAGTCGAAGTCGAAGCGAGAATAGTCTTGGCGCACTCGATCAGACTGAACAAGTGAACGTCTTGAAACGTTCGAGGATGTGTATCTTGCTTCGCTTCGACACAGTAGGGACATGGAATGAGTTGCTCAAGGCATCCTTCATCAAGAAGACCTTAACAATTATATAACATATAGAAAGCTTTATTGCAAGACAAGACATGGATCAATCTAATCAGAACCTAAGTATGCCTGAACTGCTTTATAACAGGGACAAGTACGTCTTAACTTCTTCATCACATACACAAGTAAGTCTGAACTGCTTTATAACAGAGACAAGTACGTCTTAACTTCTTCATCACATACACAAGTAAGTCTGAACTGCTTTATAACAGAGACAAGTATGTCCTAACTTCTTCATCACATAGACCAAAAAGTCTGAACTACTTTTCTTACATAGACAAGTACTTATGAACAACTAGTCGAGATCATTATATGGTAACTACTCAGCAGGTTTGAACCCATTACTGATAGAGTATAAATCAGATGTTCTGCTGAATGGACGACTGTGTGGCTGATGTGTGCTTCATACCTGGATACCACTGATAGATAAGCGAATCAATATAATCGATAGCAAATGTGGCCAGAATGAATGCCAGGTCAGAAGAGTCTTCTTCCCCAGAAGTCTTTGTAACGGTTATGACAATTCCACGCTTGAACGAATCATCAGACTGAGGAGCAACGTCTGATTGTAGATACTCGTCAACCGGTTCAATAAGCAGATGATAGTCGGAGCAATTAATGTAGATTCCCTCTTGCCAAAATGTTATCTTTGGATCAGGGCTACAAAAAGACGAGACTATTGTTATCAATCATTCAAAGTTTAGTCTACCTTTAACAACATCATCAGCTTAACAACGTCAACCGAGAGGGCAGAAATGTGTGTTGAGATTCTCTTCCATCTGTGCCTAACCAACTCAGTTATGATGAGTACACCGATCGTACACTGTCGGTGGAAAGATGGGAAGGTGAGGGAGGGTACAGACCAGCTGCTTTCCTATATGCTGATGCAGAGAAAATGAAGTCGATTTACACGTCATACCCAAGGGGCTGCCTCAGGGCTAGTTTAAGAGACTGATCTTTTCTGCTTCTTCATATTGACTGTTTCCTCATTTAAAGTATATCCTCATAATACTAACTAGACTTCTACTAACTACCTTCATTACTGGTAAATCATAACATTCTTAACTCCATTCCTACAGAGGTTTCCAATTTTTCCAATACGAGACAAGTGGGTTTGACTAAAGGAACTACTAGAAAGAGAGAAGAGGTTGATGAGAGAATTGATTAAGTTTGAAGTACAGTTTCCATTTCTGATTCTTTCAGGTGAGATGAGGTTTCAAATAGTATTTAATTCATTAAAGGTAAATTTGTGCATGCAAAAGATACTTAACAATTTATCGAGCGATCCAAGGTGTTTGTATCCATGATCCTCCTTCATCGTCCCTCGACCACTTCCCATTCGCAATGACCGTCGCATCGACCCACTTCCATCGCTGTTGCGTCTAGCCGTTTCCGCCGGACCCTGGTGGCCGTAAACAGCCGCCAGGATCTGAACAAGGAGTCGACTCCAGAAGCCGCTCGGTATGTGGTTCATCCGGTAGATTCGGTGCAGCTGTCCGGCTTCTATGCGAAGCGACTTCGACTTTACGGACCTTTGCAAGCCAGGCCTTAACGAGGGCAGCTTTGACGGAAGAAGTAGTCTGAAAAAAGATCGAACAGCATATAAAGCACGCATAACACACAAAATTATTCATATCATGCACAAATATTATCATTACTAAACTGCCATTTATGATGAGCCCAAACAAAATGAATCCCATCACAGAGCTGCAAAACAGGAAAATATAGTCATAATAAATAAATATGTGGTAAAAATATACTTCCAGACTTAAAAAGTCAGGTTTATATGTGATTCGCAACAGTAATTATGTCAATTGGTTAATTGGTGGCAGTAATTTAAATACAACTTTAGAAAGTGCCAGAGTACGGGTAATTACCACAATACAAAGAAATGCCAAAACCCCATCCTAACACAAGAGAAGAACTGGCCCCAGCAGGATCATGCAGCAATGACTGAAAAATTTATCAGAAAATGAAAGCAAATAAGGTCAACGACGACTGACTTGTTGTTATCGAGACGAAGCGCGATGTCGAAAGATTCAAGAAGATCGACATAATGATCAAAGCTGATACTTGTCTTATTTCCACTGAACAGTAATGCTGCCTCAGCATCTTTCAGGTTGATCAATCCACCACGTGTAAAACGCTGCACGCTCTAGAATAAAATAAACACTAAATAGCGATAGGAAGAGCAAACAAGGATTACAGCACAAGACTGTTGCTGATATAGGCCAATGCATCACACTCCTGAAATATAATGTATAAGTTAATTGCATATCCTGTTCAATTTATCACACAACTGAAGCTGTCTATGCTCAAAACAACTACTGACCATCAAAGCAGTGGGTACATTGCCCAAGAGCAAGAGAAAGCAAAAATATTACTAAAAAACTCTACTCCATAACATAAAGGCAAATCCTTTCATGCCGCTTCTACCCAGAAAAATCTGATTAGTTTAATGGTTTTAGTGAATAATAAGTTAGTTCGTGGCTCACGTCAACAGCGATGAATTTGGCCAGGATCTGTGCAAGCCATTGAGGATCGATGAAATAGAGCGGTTGCAGACCATTGAAAGAGGATGACACAAAATGCAACAGGTATCCTGATTCATTTAGGAACTGAGCAGCTGGAATAATACGACATAAATCAAACTTCATTCAGCGTGTCACTTAATAACTTTCGTTTTATAAAAGCACAATTTATATTGCATTGCAGAAATCCAACCATTTCTATTTTTTTTGACAAGCAGTTTCTAGGATGCTTACACGGGTGATGCATATCTATATGGACAAGATGTTCACATTATCACATTGATTTCATCAAGTAGCTAGCCACATATGGGCATGTTGTTCGATAACTTTCCTTCATTAGGACTGCCAACGTAACCCAGAACATGTTCTTGAAGTTATCTCTCTCTTTTGCCATCTTTTTGATTTTTGGATTGGACTGCATTCGAACACCTGCTTATTTAGTCTAGTGCGGAGCAACTGAACTCTTCCACTACGAGGGACTTCCAGTTGCTTGCTGGACAGTGTCAAGCACCAATTGGAAATGCCAAGGGTTGGTGGATTGGTACTGGACAGCTTCCAAACAATGTCATCCTCCACAGACCTGGTGGCAGAAGGATGTACTAGATGCAGTATCTTCTACTATGCCACAGGGACTGCTTGGGGTTTGGGTTCGTGTGTTTCAAGTGTCGTCATTCTTCTTCTTGTATTTACTTCTCAGGATATATGATTGAATAAAATGAACACTGACCAGTGCTACAAAAACACTGAAGAGCAGCCCTTCTGCTAATCCTGGAAGGAAGCCAAGGGTAAAACTGTTAGCGACTTCATTTATTTCCTTATTATATCCTTATGTCCTTATTAAGGTAAATCTCTCCTGCCCTCCCTCTCCATCTCCATTTCCTTCCCTCTCCATCTCCATTTCCTTCCCTCTCCATCTCCATTTCCTTCCCTCTCCATCTCCATTTCCTTCCCTCTCCATCTCCATTTCCTTCCCTCTCCATCTCCATTTCCTTCCCTCTCCATCTCCATTTCCTTCCCTCTCCATCTCCATTTCCTTCCCTCTCCATCTCCATTTCCTTCCCTCTCCATCTCCATTTCCTTCCCTCTCCATCTCCATTTCCTTCCCTCTCCATCTCCATTTCCTTCCCTCTCCATCTCCATTTCCTTCCCTCTCCATCTCCATTTCCTTCCCTCTCCATCTCCATTTCCTTCCCTCTCCATCTCCATTTCCTTCCCTCTCCATCTCCATTTCCTTCCCTCTCCATCTCCATTTCCTTCCCTCTCCATCTCCATTTCCTTCCCTCTCCATCTCCATTTCCTTCCCTCTCCATCTCCATTTCCTTCCCTCTCCATCTCCATTTCCTTCCCTCTAACCTTCTCCCCCTATCACATCCTTCCTCTCTCTTACTAGCCAGGAACCACGAAAACGGACTGTCAAAAATAAATAAAGTTACATGCTGTTGAAATACAGTCATGGCTGGGGAAAATGGAACTGTATCTATGAGTGTATTGACAGTTAGATGATAGTTTGAAAAGGTAGTCTTGAGCTGTGACTTGAATATCTTCAGAGATGGCACATTGTCAAAATGTTTCACATACACACAGTGCACTGCATACAGATCTTGCTTGCTCTCATGATTACGCCTCCAAGGAGTTTCTATTAACGACAAAGTATCTGTCGTCTCTACCGTTCATCCATCTCACTGAGATATGCAGTAAAGGCTTTCTCACCAAGTTCCACTTCTTCCTTGCTTCGAATGCTGGTATTTTGCAGCGAGCTGAACAAATTGCAGAACTCTTCTGTGCTGAGCACAGGCCAACGTTCCTCCTTACGACATCGTTCCACCTCCTTCTGAAGAACTTTGATCAACTCAAGATAATCCTTTGGAACCTTTATGCAAGAAAAGCATGAAAAGGAAAACTCAAGGATATAATCCAACTTCTTCTCTAATAGCTGCATAAAATGAGACAGGTTACATGAGAAGGTAGTCCTTATTAATAATAATTACACAAGTAGGTAGTCCTTATTAATAATAATTATTATTAGTCTTTATTTACCTCAATATGCAGCATAGAATGTGTCATGTTTGCTCCAATCAATTACAAGCAATCAAAAAGGATTAATTACACATAATTAAAAGAACTTTGAAAATCACTGAACGTACATACATCACATCAATTGCTTAAACTGCTGGTTAAGTTTTTTGCTTTGCAACACACACAATATTTAATTTAAATCTTCTCAAATACAGCCAATATGTAAGAACTGTGAGCATGTATGCGGTGCTTGTTTGATTAGGACAATTTGACTATGCGATCGTAGTTGTACATGACAGGAATAAGATGAACCCAGGTCAGGGAGGTCAGGAAAAGCTTGGCCAACACACCAACTGAAGTGCTAAAAACCTGTCATAACATTTGAATCTTAAACATATAATAATTAAGACATTCGACACATGTGAGATGAGATGGCTCTTGAGCAAGCTTTTGTTTACAATTGCTCAGCGCTATCATCAGATGTGGTGCTCTATAAACCCATGACAAACAATAATAATTCAATAGTCATTAAGGTTTGTTAAAGGGCTTAAGGTCTTCCAGATAAACTCTACTGATCATGCAAGAAAATGAGACATTCACAAAACAAGGACAATAAGTTACAGCCGGGTGGGTCACGCTTTGGTCAAACATTCTGAAAACAAATTTTCTCAAAAACAGACAAAATTAAAACAATTAAGAAATTCCAGGAAATAAAAAATTCCACCGAATTTCAGTAAACACACTAACAAAAATAACTGAAGCTTGATAAACTCCACAACAAAACATCTACTTCGTTAATATTACAATGGGCACAAATTAACAACTACAGTAATACAGCATAGAAACGTAAGCACAAAAACTATAACACGCTGACATAAAAACATGCAATGACGCGCAAAAATAAATAGCTACGGGTAGTCATAATACTCACTTAACTGTCAACCAGAAATGCTACAAAACGTAGAAAAACAAAAGACCTTCATTTTCAACTAACATGCAGACTTTTCTCCTTGTTTGAACACATATCGCTAACAACAACACAATCTGGAGAATGTTTCTATTGTTTAAATGAAATGGCAAAGTCTGACTGAAAGTATCAAGATTTCACCATTGCTCGACAACTTAAAGAATCACAGATGACGGTTTTATTTTGCAAGGTATCTCTCATTTTAAACGATTTGACCGTTATATGTACAGCACCTTTGTTTCAGCTTTATTATGGTGCTACATGAACTTAGTATTTGACAATTATATGGTTGGAAAGCACAGTCACTATAGACATATGCTGTGGTTGCCTTAATATGTCATTAGATAGAACCATCTGGTGACACAAATGTGCTCTGACAGTAAATGCCTGTAAAGAATCTAAACACACCCACAGTGTCTGTGTTTCAGATTACTTCAGCATACAGGATCTTGAAGCAATATCTTATCCTTATGAAGCATAACTACTAAACATGCATGCACCGATTTGCACCATCCTTCAACTTTATTTGGAAATCTAAGACAAAATGTAAATCAGGTTACAGTTCAAACAAGATTACAGTTCAAGCAAACAAGCCAGAAAGAACGAGACACAGGGGTGGAGAGGGAGATAAATCAAGGCACACAAAGAAAAACACAGAGAATGATTGCTAAAATAATATGGCAGAAAAAGACTGACCGACATCAGATCTCCAGAGAGAGAGACAGAGAGCAACAGACAGCCAAAGAAAAGCTACAGGAAGCAGTGACAAAAGAAGATGCACCTACACACCCAGAAAGAGGGAGAGAGAACAAGAGAGTGAGAAGTAGCCCTGGACTGGTAGCAAGTAGCTCGAAAGGAAGGTATTTGATAGAGGCTACAATGCCGCATTGTGTAGGAAGGCAAAGAAACTGGTTCTTCTCTGGTTCACTTCACTAGAGAGACAGTGCTTAAACCTCAAGACATGCCAAGCCATCAAGCTAAAGGTAATTGGAAGAGAAGGCAGCATACACACACGGCTGACCTGCAGATTATCTGTCAAAACATTCATGAAATTCACACGGTCATTATCACTGAGCAGAGTCCAACTGGTGCTGGCACAAGCGCGGTTGAACTAGACATAATAAGATCACAGGTTAACAGAATCAATTCACAAATAAAGAGAGTTAAGTAAATTTGCTTCTGAAGGTCAAGGCAAACCTTCTGATCTAAAGATGGAAGAAAATTGACCAAGACTTCGATTCGAACTGTTCAACTCACCTGGTGAATTGCTAAGTCTTATTTACATCAGCGTTTCTCAATCTTTTCTGGCCATGGAACCCTACTGATCATAATAATTATTGGCCTAACCACTATCCACTCTAAACCTATTCTGTTGTAGGTACAAATGTTTGAGAATGCAGACAGTAATAGGTTTAGTGCTAGATTAGAATAATAATAACACAAATATCGATGACAATGACATATGTATTCACTCATATGAAGTCATACACAAGGTGACCAATATAGAAAATTACAGCAGCTAGGGAAACACAGGTTTAACTGAAGACGTGAACAATACTGAACAGTTTAAAAATAAAAATAAAACAAATTTCAACGTCAAAATTTCAAAATCCAAACTCACCATCCTCCCAACAAGATTCGTTTTTCCGTAATTGTCGACTCGGACTCGTATCTTAAGAGCAACATCATAAACGAGTTTACGCAAAGTGTCAAGCCCCTCTTTTCGACTGACATTTGACACCTCAACGATGCTATCGATCTTTGGAAAGCCTTGTCTCTTGTAGTACTTGTTCTGAATGTAGTTACGCAGATCAGGGAGACCATTCCGACCTTCGGCAAGACAGTCGAGAAACGTTCCAACAATAATGACGTTGGAGTCAGGAGCATTAGCCTATAAGAGTGAAATATGTAGAAGCTAGGATGAACTTTCTTTGATGTGAAAAGGATGGTTTTTGTACAGGTCCCAAAGACAATATTAGCAAGCATTATCCATTTAAATAAATTAGAATGAACATAACTGTTCCAAAAAAGTTTCTAATAAACTCTGATAAAGTGTTTTTCACAGCTGCTTTTCATAAAGCTAAATACTTCAGTCCGAATAGTTTTCACAAATATAATTATTAATTAACCTCTAATTTGAAATGTTAAATCTGCTCTCACAAATAAAAACCACATGTAGGAATGATTAATGAAAGACAATTTGTATTCCTTTTCATGATATCTGTATAACAGATAGCCCTGTGATAACAATATACCTGATAGCCATATAACAAATAAAGTAAGTAAGTTAGTTAAGTATATTCTTTATTTAACCAACTTCATATCCACACATTGGAGTACAATAAATTTAAAGATACAGCATTCTAATAAAAGGATTTCTGCTTTGCCTCTATATCTGATATTCAAGTGATACCTGTATATCTGATATTCAAGTGATACCTGTATATCTGATATTCAAGCAATACCTGTATATCTGATATTCAAGTGATACCTGTATATCTGATAATCAAGTGATACCAGTATATGTGATACCTGTATATCTGATAGCCAGGTGTGGAGGCCATCAACTCCTTGTTTGCCAAGTCGTAGATCATAGATGACAAGATAGAGAGCGGATGATGACAGAAATACTTTATGCGTGACATAGTAGTCTTGCTGACCAGCAAAGTCCCACAGCTGTACGGTTAGTTCAGGAGATGTGCATCTCTTCAGCAAAACATTTACAGGTCACCTTAACAATTTGCATTTCGTTAGCAAAACATTTACAGGTCACCTTAACAATTTGCATTTTGTTAGCAAAACATTCACAGGTCACATTAACAATTTGCATTTTGTTAGCAAAACATTTACAGGTCACATTACCAAAGTGCATTTTGTTAGCAAAACATTTACAGGTCACATTACCAAAGTGCATAATTATCAATGTGAATGTTTAAGCAAAGCATCAACACTCAACTGACTCTAGCTAAATGGCTTCTTGTTGTTTCTCACTGATCTCAGAGTTATAAATTTTCAGCTGACATAAAGAACAGTAACTGATACAGTCTCTCTGGCTCAAGTAGTATGCTCACAAAGCACCAGCCATTGCTAGCCACCGTAGATCTCTTATTTAAGTTTGGATAACATAATCGTCTAACGATAACTGAGCAGACAAATCATTAAAAGGGTTAACTTAAGACTCATATCTTCTAACCAGATTTCTTATAAATGGCCTGATTCACTGACCAATCAAAGTAAACTTCTCCAGTGACTTATGATTTTTTTTAATTACAGTTTAACTCCAATTGATGACTTGCCCATCACTGCACTAGCACAACAGAAGTTACTGGTTCCTATGGCAACAGGATGCTGCTGTTTATCAGTTTACCCTTAGAGGAAATCCTCGTGAGTATGGAGGTATCTTGAATTCGCTGATTTCAACTCCATCCGTAGCAACATTGACCGAGGGACGTGGCAGTTCACGCAGTGCATACGCCAGAGACGTCTTTCCTTTCTCCTAATCATAACATAACATAATCTTTATTGCGTCCATCAAATAATGTATAGTAGAACATGAATTAATAGGAAATGCTTAAATACACCGGAGAACCTAAAGGGACCAAAGATGCCTGCTATTAAGGCACACACATAATCGTAATCATTCCAAGCACTTCTTACATTTATCTCTTATATGAAGAGCAGGAAAAGTCAAAGCAGAAAACACACAGGACACATCATGCAACTAATAATCTAACGAGTTCTATAGCTCCTTTGTATAACTTCAAGTGAAGTCATAATTGAAATCCTATCTCCATTTTAAAAGCCCAAAGCCAGTAAAAATCTGACATATCAGGAAAAAACCAGAAACCGGAAATGGTGGATATACCAGTGGAACGCATTTCGGTACATTAAGTCAAAATTGAAAGAGCATTGTTTGTTAGCGATTCTTGGTAAAATCGAAAAGAAACTGCATATAAATGAACCAAATTGTTCAAGAAACAGAGTTCAACATAATTATTGATACTCAAGAAGACGAACCTGGCTTCCAACAAGCATCAGTTTGATTCGGTGATATGGAACACACTGACGATGAATCTGCTTCAGGTAGGCTACAATGACTCTCGCTGAATCAGCTGAAAACACATTAACAGCTAATAAACATCATTATAATAAACATTATAATAAAATAATAACAATGGTCACTTGTCAACCTCGATTAGTAAGATGAACTTGCATTTGTTATGAAGAAATATAACACAAAACAAAGGCACATTGGTAACCTTTGTTGAATAGCCTAAATTTTATCTCTTTCGCAGTCGACTAGATTGATTTGTATATGTAGCTAAGTTGACTCGAAAAATTTGAATCTGTGTTTTGGTTGACTAGATCAACTTGTACCTATGCCTTAATCAACTAATTTAACTTGCATCTGTTATAAATGTAATAACATTAAACACCTTAGTAATCCTAATTGACCAGATTAACTAATTAACAATCCAACAGAAGTTATTATGCTGCCTATCTTTAACGAACTGCAAAATTTTTATCTTCTGTATTTTCGCTTTTAATACAATTGGTGCCAGTATTATGCCTAACGGTCACCATTCCTTAATGCATTTTCTATTTAATACATAGCTCCTATGTGATTTTCTGTTATCTCTAAAAAATTGATAAAAAAATTACCTTACAGTTGTAAACTTGCCATTAAATCCGAACAATAACAGAATCCAAACAATTGGAAATAAAGGCCTAACAATTTAGGGTCTTACACAATGTTAGGGACATGTTCAAATCATTCAACTTAAAAAGGCTACAACGCAAACAATCAATCAGTTAGTTATAATCACCCGATAACAATATGCTTATCAAACTATTAGGAAATTTATTGCAGAAGAAAAAAGATCGTTAGCTGCGATCGAAAGGTTTACCAGTCTGAATGCGTCGGTTGAGGTTGTTATTCGAGATGTTGAGTCCATCTAGAAGTAGAGTATGAAGATGGCTCAACTGACTTAACTCAACTGGTAGCGAGGTCACGTTGGAATTACTAGCAAAAACAAAAACATATATTATTTATTTACCAAATGTTGTAAGCTGTTTCCATTACCACCACTAGAATATTCAAACAAAAAGCAACTTATGCTATGCTAAAATTGAAATATACAAATTTAAGATGCTAACACCTCTACATGCTTCAAGAACTTTGAATTTGTCATACACTGCACAAGTCAACTGCAAAACTGTTGTTGAGTTTTCTGTATCACTACCCCGCTGTTCTTAGGTTTAATGTGCACGTGTTAGTTCAACACAGGTAACTCCTCCAGTCACATGGGCAGTGTCTCCAAACTGATGAATGTCATGTTCTCAATAACATTAGGCATCATTTACCTTAGCATAGAGAGTACTCTGATAAGTCTTTCTTGTGGGGCACTCCATAAATAACGAATTTCAACAATAACTTTGCTAATATGCATTAGCAAACTGATTATTCTGGCCTTGGCACGTGATGTGCGCGGATACAAAATTATATATCTCCCTAACCTCCCCGATCTTCCCAATCAGGAAATCAAACTATATAAAATAGTGTCACTTTCCCTCCAAAGAATTTACTAAGTATCACTCCAAATGCTCAAGTAAAACATACAGTCACAAAAGTTTATCAAAATGATGCTTACTGAGATAGATCAAGCTTCGTCAGTTCTCGGAATTCGGTGATTGAGGTTGGCACTTCTTTAAGTTGATTATGACTCAGATTCAGTTCAGTCAAAGATTCAGAAAACATCTTCGGAAAAGAAACCAAGGAAGATGACGACGGCGATGAGGGAACGGTGAGGTCATTGCTCGGACTCGTTGAAAGAGATGCTCGGACTTTCGGAAACCAATTCGGATTTAAGCGATTGACAAAACTGCTGCACACAGCAATCAGTAACACATTCGAAATACAACACCCCTACCATTTCAACATCCTCATTTTGTTATAACCTTAGAATTTTCTGTATCCTTTAATAATCGTTTATAGTTTTTTTATATCAATTTCCAATGTCACCCTTACATTTTAATTACATCTGCTTGTGAAGATAACTGTGGGTTCCATTCTACATAATGAAAAAGACTCAGTAGGATTCACCAGTCAGATGTCTCCTAGAAATTGTGCTACCTGAAGCATATAACTATAACTAGCGTTATGGAATAGAAACCTTGAAGGTGCGCCATTAAAATTTTTGTAATGAATGAATAAATAAAGCAACACTAAATAGTTTTCATCCATAAATTCTATTTAGTGGAAATCACATGATGCTTCTCAAAAAGTCTGTTCAACGTCACCATGCTTACCGCTGGATGTTGACAACTGGAGAAGGGCAAGAGGAAAGTGATCCAAGTCTGTTGTGTGACAGATCGAGTGACTCCAGGCTCATGCATTCCCACCAGTCAGGATTTGGAAGTTGGGAAATGTCGTTGTGTGAAAGGTTAAGCTCCTTCAAGGCAGCTGCAACATCAGGTCCATGCTTAAGAATTGTGTTTTGTGCAATTGAAACACTAAGTTGTCACTAGCTGTTCTTAGGTCTAAGATACAGTTTGAATTCTTAGCCAAGATACAATTGAAATGCAGCAAACAAACAAACCAACATTTACTTAAAAATTTTGAAATTCCTATGAATTGAAGTACAAACTCAAATTTTTTTTATATTGTGTGTAATTCATTTAGTTCATCAATGTTGCCATAACTCCCAATTGGTAATCAGTCAAATAAGACCAACCCACAATTTACTAAGTGCATAAGTAAGTCAGAAATTCACATGTAAAATATTGCACCACTCAGTTACTTTCACCAACTTTTCAAACTTGTCTTCATTTTTGCTCAGAGGTTTCCATTGTTTTCCTTCTTGCCCATTGTCTGTAACATGGGTGTTCAGAAAATAAAAATGAATCTTCAGGCTAGAGACAAAAGGCTCGAACGTTACTCCAAGAAAAAAGTTGGTATGTTCTTAATTAATTAATTGCTAATTGGACTTTGGTGCAAATACATCAAACACACACAGTTTAAAAGAATATAGCATCCCAACAAAAAACCCTGTTCTGCTTAAACGAATCAATTCAATTTCGTTTAAATTTTCATTGTTTCATCGTTGTAATTTAAATCAGCACTCACCTAGACGACAGATTGTCTGAGGAAGCTCAGTCAATGAGTTTCTGGAAAGATCGAGGAACTGGAGACTTTTGTTCCAGAAGTCGTCTAAGGCCAGTGGCAGGTCGTGCAACTCATTCTCAGACAGATCAAGAACTCTCTAGAAAAGCCAACAAACCATCAATAAAAGGCAATTGAAACGCATATAAACAATTAGTGCATTGACTGATATACATACAGTAAACTAATTTGTTACTAATTGCAATATTTACTACTAATTTAATTACTAGGCTATAAATGAACTAAACAAGTGCATGTGCATACATATATATACATGTATATATAAATATAAATAATAAATATACTATAATATATATATATATACAAAATATATATATATATATACACACCATATATATATATATACATGTATATGTATATATATATAATATATATATAATATATATAAACTATAATATATACATATAGTATATATAGACACCATATATATATATATAGACACCATATATATATATATATATCAGTGAGTAAACTGAATAACTACATCACTTGATTCCTTCCTGATACTTAAACGATGAGCCGCATTAAATTCCCATTTGCTTCGTGTACATGTTCATAGTTAAACTGCTAATTTAAATACTCAAAACATGTTTAGCAGTTATCAGAAAATAAATTGGTTTCCCCACAAAAGCAGAATGGATAGAACGCTCATCGAGGAAAATGGGTTCAAGCGTCTACTGAGGCAGTCACTGTGTAACGACCTGGAGCAAGTTATCCAAACATAATTGCACAGCACAATTCATATACTGTCCTATGACAGTGGGCACACTGCTCAACTAAGGAGGGCAAAATAAAAGACATTATTATACTGTACTGTATAATTTAGTAAGCCTCTGTTGAGTTTTCTATCGAAAAATGCTCAGAAGAGAAACACTGGAAATTTTATGAGGAATTGAATGAATTAAAATGATTTGAAAAATAGCATTTAATCAAACTTGATTTGCTCTAAAATCGATAAAAAATGCTTAAGTCAGAAAATAAACTGGCTAGCCTTACTTACAAAAATTACCAATTCTAGCGATTATTAAAAAGAAATTTTCGTAATAGTATAAAGGTCTGACCAACCAGCGGACAGGACCAAGGATGGACAAAGCTGAATAGGTAGTTGTTGGATGCAGATAGACTGACCAAATTTATGCACGAATGAATCTGGAATGGAAATGAATCGAGGCGATTCTCAGAGACGTTCAACTCCTTCAAGTTACTGCATTCCCACTTAATCGCTGAAAAGGCCATATCAGCACAAATTCAATTTATGGGAGTTCATACAGTTTCACATAGCAGTTAACATGTGCACATACAATGTTTTTTTCTGGCAAAACACGCCGGAACCGCGTTCCGGCACCTTTATTCAATAACCAAAAACTAAAAATAGTAATAATGCAAAAACTTCGAAATTTTACATAAAACAGTACAATTTAAATTTTCAACTTTAAAATTTATAGATAAGTGTATAAAATATATATAAATATATATATATATCATATATTTATATATCATATATGTATATATATAATCAAATACGCGTTATTATTTACATTGTTAGTAATAAGTGAGGGGTGCAGGATAGCCAAGTGCTCAGTATGCTGGGGTGTCAAAAAAGAGGTCAGTGATATATATATGTATATATATATCAGTGAATAAACTAGAGAGCTAAATCACTTTCTTACACTATCTATGAGAGCTGCATTGGTTTCCCATGTGCTTCTAGTACACGATCATGGTTAAAATGCAAATCTGTATACTTAATCAGTTTTTAGCAGTTATCAGAAGATAAATTGGGTTGCTGATAAAGAAAGGCTGGATGGATAGAACAATCAGTGGGGAAAATGGGTTCAAATGTCAACTGAGGATTTCACTGCAAGGACCTTGAGCAAGTCCTTCAAACACTTCATAATAATTTCATAATGCTCTGGTGGGGATTTGAATCACTGACCTCTTTTTTGACACCACCAGCATACTGAGCACTTGGCTATCCTGCATCCCTCACTTACTACTAACAATATAAATAATAACGCGTATTTGATTACAGGTTAACACAGTTTAAGAATCAAAATTAGATACTAATTAAATACCAATTTTAAAAAACATGAAAAGACTAATGGCCTACAAAAACGAAATAAAATGTCAATATGATTGCCACAACATGAGGAAAATGATAATGTCAGAGTAGAACGACATACGTTGGTCTTCCTCGGAATTCTTTGGGTAGAGATAATTCAACTGATTATGCGATAGATTCAGTTTCTCCAATGAAGGCAGGTCAAACAGTTCAACCGGAAGATCTGATAAGAGATTGGACGACAGATCCATCAACTGAAGCCTAAAGTTCAACACAAAGTCAACAACTGAGAAGTCAGTGCAAGGATATAGCAAAGCACAGAATACTATTGACACTGTTGCAGAGAGAGAGGGAAAGAGGAGAGATGGGGAGAGGCAGAGGCACAGGGAGAGAGACAAAATACTATTTACACTGTTGGTGAGAGAGACAGGGAAAGGGACAAGTAGAGAGAGAGAGACAGAGAGAGAGACAAACAGACAGAGAGAAAGACAAACAGAGACAGAAAGAGAAAGAGATAGAGAGACATACAGACAGACAGAGAGAGACAGAGACCGATTAATTAATCGTTAATTCATCAATAGTCAACTATTAAGCATTTTTAGCAGTCCTAAATAATAATAATAAAAGGAATAGCAATGCCTCAAAGTGAGAAATAGTTGAAGTATTGTGTCCCACATAAGCACAAACCTCTGACACTGAACACCAGCAGAAGGGGAAAGCAAGACTTTGAGACTGCAGTTGGAAACAACGAGGCTACGGAGGTTGACGAGTTGCCAAGGAATGACATCTGGAAGGATGGAAAGGTGATTGTCACGCAGATCCAGGTCATGAAGACAATTGACATACGGAGATACCCAAGAAGACATCAAGGTACGAAGGCATCGACCGGACCAATCAATGCTCACCTAAAACACGGAACCGTTAAATCAACGTCTGCCACTGCAACACCACTGACATCATAAGCATCATCATCACAGTCATCACTGACAACATCATCAAAATTGTTATCCTCTGTACCACGACCATCACAATGGTGCCATCATCGTCGTCATCATCATCATCATCATCGTCATCATCATCATGACATCTAACATCAAAAATAGACCAGAAACTCTTTATAATGTTGTCCGTTTCATGTGAATAACTTCCTTAAACTGACATAAATATATTAACTACAAATGACCAAAGTTTTGGATACACATCCCACATGGCTCAATATACAAAGTTGTGTTATAATGAGTCGCTAAAGTGCAATTAAAATTTAAACTGATAGCACTGATTGAGAGGATGTTGATATCAATGATCATACTGGCAAAAATCATGAAATGGATCTGATAAATGACAATGAGGATCTTGACAGTGATGATCCTGACGCTGATAATAACAACTGCCATAATACAGATATTGACAACGATTTTATTCAATGAGTGGCACAAGTGAATCAAACAAAGAGCCCGCACTCGACATTCGAACCATTTACGCAGACAGACTTGGTTGGAAATATTTGTTAAGCGATTATTATCATCCAGAATACAAGTGGCCACATTCATAGACATGTCAAAGACTTTTGACCCAGTCGTAGTCATCATACAAAACTAGGCAGCTTAGCAAACAACACGAAACAGTAATTATTAATCTGCAAACAACTGCTTGTAAAGGAAAGCGTTCATTGTCATACGTCATAAAACCACGTTACTCATTTTTATGACAGCAGATCAGAGTTAGCTCTTCTTTTCTTTTATCCATTAGAGCAATAAAAAATTGCTCTAATGGCTAGACAAAGTTAGGGAAAAGTCAAATTACAGAGTCAACATCTGCTGTTATTCTGTTAACAGGTGAATAGCCAGAAGTCAACAGTGGCTTCCAGGATGTAACACAATATGCAAAGTCTTGATTAGATCATGAGTGCACTTATGCTAAGGTACATATTGAATTGCTAGCACTACACATGATCTGTTGGCTAACCATAATCCAGAGTATTTGGTAGGTCTTAAATGGCATTATATAGGCAAAAATCCATTTAGAAATATATAGTTACATCAAACATATATATATATATATATATATATATATATATATATATATATATACAAAAACATACAAATACATATATAATACATAAACAGATGCATACATATAAGCCTTCTGATGTAATAAAATGCATGACAAACTGACCCATAAATATAGCAGACCATATAATGAACATAGAATGACAACTGACCATGGTTGAGTGCTGCTGGCCAGTGGCCATCTGACCATCTTCCTGTGACATCAATTGGTGAGTTTCTGCATCGATTACAAATTGGTTGAGATAATGTCCGATAACAGAGCCGTAATTCTCCGCCAGATCTTCTGTTATGGAAGCCCCGCTTTTTGTGTTCAGGAGACAGGATAGCATGGTAATAAGATCCACTGAAACATAGCCATACAAAACATCCTGTATGAGCAACTGAGAACAGAATGTTTCATAGAGAATAATGACAACAACATTTTAGCAAATGAGAAGGGCATGTCATGCTACAAAGAGAATAATAGATGACTAAAGCATGCAAATGGGTAAAGCATGAGAACGTCTTAAACATGAGGAAGGTCTAAGCAATAGAATGGTTAAAGCATGAGTGGTTTCAGCATGAGAATGGCTTAACCATGAGAATAGCTAATGCATGAGGATGGCTTTATAAGCACAAAAATAGCTACAGCATGACAATGGCTTAAGCACGAGAATGGCCACATCCTGAGAATGACAAAAGCATGAGGAACAATTGCTACCAAAGTTCCTCCAATGATCAAATGCTCTCCTCTTTTAAGGAATGCCTCAAAACTCATAATAATATCTCAATGGCTTTTCAACCTCTGACATCCTACTGTTCTTCACTCGGAAGCTCATTAACTGCATCTCATATACAAATTTTACTGCTGAAGTCTTTGAGATGTCTAAATTGGAGCTATATAATTAACTAGCCACATCTTATAAATGAAAGCCTTGAGAAGCTGGACATGCATATATAGCGTTAGCGACTTCATTTTTCTTGGTCTTGGCACTTCAGTGAGTGGGCCAGATGACTGCTTAACATCCAAATCATCCCACCAACACTGGTGCTCATTTCATAGCCAAGTTATCTCTGGGCACAAGTGAAACAGGAACCTTTCAATATCACCTTACCTTGACCAGATTTGAACCTCGATCTTGCCCTTAAAAATCCAGCAAGTCAACCACAGAAGCCACACAGGAAACAGACATCTATGATAGAATAATGTGAGTCTCTAAAAATCTGCTTACTTACACTGAAGACAAAAGACGAGCAGTTCCGTGCGAATGAAGTGTACTAAGGCATCCTTCCACAACGTCAGCTTAGTTAGAGAATCAAGACAGAATTGGAGGATCTCAGCATGTCCTCCATAGCAAACAATCTTTAAAAGGTTCTCACAGTTTCTCACATCTTCAAAGGTTTCTAAAAGAAAGATCCAGCATTAAATACTAACAGCTAAATTGTCTGACGAATCTCAAAATGGCAGGCCTATAAGCCAATGGACCAGCCTTTGGGCAGAGACAGCGAGTCAATAACATGGAAATACGTCAAAGACCATAGCTGTCATAAGACGTCAATACACTTGTTCATTATTTGGGCAGAGAACGCATCATCATCGTCGTCGTCGTCCTCATCATCATGCAGTTGAACACGATAAGTCAGGAGAGAAGCCACTTGCAATATCTGTGTATATACCAACCTGACAATTTAGACATTTTTTAAAATTCTATAAGTCTATAGACACTTAAATGGCCATCTTTAAGTACATCACAAACAGCAGCTTAATCTGTTTAATGTTGGTAGGACAAAATGCCAAATAGTAAGCAAATACGGTTTGCACAGGTTTTAGTAGGCACCGAAGATTGTCTTTTGCCAAAAACTCCAATATAATATCTGTTAATATCCTTTAACATAATCATGTTGCCTGGCTTCAACGTCCACTCCTGAACTTTATAGACGGGTATCCTAAACTTTCAGTTGCAGTGTACTTGTAAGATATCAACATTGTAATATCAAGTGGTGGAGAATTCAGATGTCAACCCACAACCCATATCCACTGCATCAACCTCGGATGAAAATTCATCTGAACAATACGGAATTCAGTTACAGCGGAATTTTAAAAAAGGTGTTACCTGGTTGAGCATCAATTAGCATCTTTACAATGTTCATCCATCCATTAGTCACAGCCTGATAGAACGGACACGACCTATGGATGGCATCCATCTCTATCCTTGCCATTGGAGAAGATGGATGCACCTGGATTGGCAGCGGAATAGGAACTGTCGCTTGGTTGCAGAGGAGAATGTCGACAACAGATTCATATCCATGCTCACAGGCCAATGACAATGGCGTACCCTAGTTGAAAACCAGGCGAACCCCAAATAGGATTATGCATTATGGACACTGCAACCTAGTTGATATTAGAGCTGTCAACAGATATTCGGATGCCTGTTGACAGCCCTAATATCAACTGGGTCAGTAAATCAATAGGTGAAATCTAGTCCAAGAGGCATAATGCTTTAAACATAATCGCAATGCCAATTGATTAAAGTACCGTCTAACAGTGGAATAACTGGCACTTTGTTGTGCACCCTCACAATACAATACAAGTGCATTTTTATCCTGTCCTTTATACAAAGTTCAGAAGTGCACACATGCACAGATGAAATTACATTGCCTAGCAACAGTGTGCAAAGGACTTGATAAAGCTACTCACACAGCAACTGCCTCGAACAAGGATCGAATTACAGGCTGACCATTCAAAAGAATCCGACCAATGTGTTGCACTCTTGTCACATTAAGCTGTCGTAGGAATGCATTGGTTGGGTTGCATGTGTGTGCATTGGCCGCTGGGGACTCTTCTAGTTCACTGATGTAATTTTAGCTGTTAATTACAGCATTCAGATTAGTGTCAACCCATCATACGGGTCAGTGTAGGAAGTACCTCTGATTTACTTTAGTGGCCCAATATATATGTTCAATAACAATTACAATATCAAGCTAATAATTATGATAATATATGCAATGTTTGACATTGAACATCTGCACACATTAGGCCATGGTACATCCCCAAGGCATTTATTCTAATGGTTAAATGCTGCATTGTCAACAGAGAGGTCAAATCCTTGCCAGGGCTGAAAGTTCTTTCAAGATTTCTTCTCTACCCCACCCACATAAAACTCAGCTATAAACTGAGAAAGAAAATAATTCCCAAACAATAATTCCAGTAAATCCGTCCAGGGTCAGATAATGAGATAATTGCAATTAGTCATCAGCTCCAAAACAGAATGCTATAAAATGCACCAAAACACTATCGAACTACATCAGCAAATATATCATTAGGCATCATCAGTTTGAACACAGCAATTATTATCAGAGCCAGAACAAGTCACACAGTGCAACTTCCCTATGCTAATTTCCCCACTTCTCATTACTTCTACTTCCCCATCTCATCCAACTGTAATCAAGTACAATAACTAACTGAGAAAAAACTTAATCAACCTCATATCTAATTGAATGACTAAAATAGATAACTATTATAATTAATGTCCAAGACATTAATAGATGGTGACTTGAGATGAAATTACAACTGTCACAATCTATTAGAAAAACAACTTTAACACAAAGTCTGTCACCATCTCTACATTGGTTGACATTGAAAATATCCTAATAATAAGGGCCCATTCATATACTATGTACGCAAAAAAATCGGATTTTCGGAGTACCCTGCCCCTTTTGCACCGCGTACTTTTCGTGCACCCCTACCCCATGTGTACGTACATCTGAACTCTACCTCCCCCCATTGCAAAAGTTAAATAGCTAAAGACATATATAAGACATTGATTTTACAACAGGCTATTTATTTTTGTTAAACATCATATTTAACAGCTTAAATTTGTTAACTGTTATGAAGAAATAAAACACTAACAATACTTGTGTTTTAAAGATTCAATGCAACATAAAATTGATTAAGCAGGAATATAGTCTGTGATTGGGTTTACAGTCCTGGTTTTAATATTCCGTATTGTGTACGTCATAATTAGACAATTATATTTGCATACGTATATATTTTCGGGACCCTCCCTCCCCCCACCATATGCACCCGTACGCAAAATTGCCGAAATTCGAAACCCCCTCCCTTGCTGCGTGCGTAGTATGTGGGCGGTCCCTAAGACCCATCACCAATGGTAGGTATTCTGTCCGGAGCTTATAATGGCAAAGTTTGACTAGTTTTCAACAAACTCATAGAGAATAGGGATAGCGAATGGCCAATGTATTCATTACAGTTGAATTGGTTAGCGGCATCTCCTAAATGGTGAGGGTTGGGGTTGGAAGAAAGATCTCCCACGGCTGTCAGAAGTTGAGCAATTTATGTACATTATGGACATAAACTGGGGGTTGTTGATTTTCAATAACATAATGGCATACTACATAGTTCTGAGTGACTACTGAATCTCTTATATATAAGTCAGCCAGATTGGGAAGTTAGTTCCCTCATTCTAGGTGGGGTGTGGGGGATTTAGACAACACTCCTAAGAGTGTTGTCTAATTAATTCAGAGCCGAAATCTTAAAAACATATACTATCCAGGAAGGAGTTTGAAACCCCAATTTCTATGTCAACAAGTTCAGACTGATAACCATTGCATGCATGTGTGAAGTCTCGAAGACCCATAAGTATCCAATTCAATCCTGGACGTTGTTTCCATATACCAACGTGCAGAACACTCCCTGAGTCCGAGACCTACAGGTGTCTACTGCAACCCTGATCCCTACATCCAAAGTTTTCTATCTGTCCTGCATTGGATTTCTGTCATCTTGTTTCTTTATGACCTATGTATCTGTATCAGATAACCATTACTCTCCAATAAACTCTCAGACACTGTATAAATAATCGCTTAATAAGGTAGTAAGTTGTCATTTAAAGCAGAAGCATGTGACCCTGCATACTAACAAATGGTGAACTGGCGTTGATATCCGAAGTGAAGGCAGTGAGGAAAACAATCAGTTCCTCGTCACCCAGAATACAAACACTATGCAAGAGATTGTTATTATCACACAGATTAATCAGAGCTTCCTTCACTAGAGAAGGATTCTCTTGTATCAGATTCAGAATGCCTTCCTTTCCACTGGTTTCAATAGTGGTCAGGATCTGATTAGCAAAATCTGTAAAATAAAAAACAGAACTGTAAATTAAAAGCATGTAAGCATACAAGTAAGTGGTGATGATGTATCTACGTATAAATGAATGCATGCATTCATTTCATATATTCATTGTATTGTAAATACAACTGTAATCGCAAATGTACACATAACAACTATATAGAGGTGCTACATAATTATGCATATGCTCATATGAGTAGTGTACTTATATGTAACTAAATACATGCGGTTGTCCATTATGTGCCATAGCCTAGCTGCAACTAGAATCACGATAATCACAAGTTAGGAATATGATATTCAGACTCAATGTATGAGTTCATGGAATAAAACTAGAATACCACAGCCATTGAACACAGGACAGTACCTTCATTCATTACTGATTTTCTCATAGAAACCACGATTCAACAGATGATTTCAAAAGTCACCACGAAACAACCAAGCAAGACATTCTGTAGATGAACTCTAAAAAAATCCATACATCAGACATTGAATATTCATAAACATTGATATAGTTGCTGCCTGCTGATTTACTACCTGTTTCTCACAACCTGGCTCCTGATGACTCAACTAGGCCTGTGATTAGGATTACAGTAAGGACTGAGCATTTACTCTAAATCATACATTGATCAACATGAAGATTGAGTATTATGATAATGAACAGTAGCCCTGAAGGTGATTAAAATGTCAGATCTGTATTGGAAGCCATTGGTTAAGCTTTGCAAGTGTGAGTGCATTGTTCTGCCTGCATTTGTATGTGTGAGTATATGCTTACTGTCCTAGTTATCTGCACACTATTTGCATACCTTTTGTTCTCTTGAACTTAAAACATCGCTGGGCTAGCATATGTAACACCTCTGAGGTGGCTAAGAGGCACTATATAACGCATATGGAATTATGCATAACTAGCCATTACAACAGCATAACAGAAATCTTCACACTCAATTACATTATTCTATAGCAACCAGCAGGCAGAGATAATAGAGAGATGAAGGAGAAACATAAAAGGCTTTTAAAACACAAAAAACAGATATACTGGACATACCGACGGACACGAAAAATAGGATGTCTCAAGATTGCTCTGAGACTAAAGGATTTTTCATGGGTCATATATCAGGTAATATGAAGTAGCATATCATGGACACTAGTAGGTTGAAATAAATTAATCCTACATAGTGACCTGAGTGTAAAATCATAGACAGGCAAAACTTCAAACATAAGTGTGATAAGTTCATATAATATATAAAAGACATACTTCAACAAGACTTCAAACATAAGTGTGATAAGTTATATACAAAAGTTAAGTAGGACTCACACCAGGATTAGCCACGAGGCTTCAGGATTAGCCAGAATTTTAAGAGCAGCAGTAAAACTATTAGCTGTGAGGCAATAGAGCTATATAAATAGCCATATAATAACATATGTTAAATATGACATACAACTTAATATAAGTAATAAAGACCAATTTAGCTCTAATATCATTACATGCTTACTTCCCTCAGAAAACTGAGTGAATATGCATATACTGAAAAAAGAAATCATGCAGTAAAAGATATGTTAACACTTTAATCACATGGCCATTTTTTACCAGCACTCATCAGCCCTTGCATGGATGCCCTAAGAACAATACTTGGCTGCCATAGGCCCAATAAAAAAATGATGGGAAATGTGAAGCAATTGGAAAACAACGGCAATTATCACTTAATGTCAGCAGTAGAGGCAGCATCAGACATTTTTCTTAACCAGGGCATACCCAGAGAATTCATACCAGAGACCGGTGCAGGGGACAGTTTATGGCAAGCAGGACAAATATTCTGGCAGCCTTGTTACAGGGTAATGACCAGGGCAAAGCATTTTTACCATAGCACTTGCCCTCCTGTAGTGATACCACTGATCACCAGAAACTCTGAAGTTGTCCAGAAGTGGAAAGAAAATGTTAATTACTCAACTCTACTGTAACATGATCATTTTATCCACCAAAGCGCTGATATCAGACACTGCACATATGCGGTGTATAACCCATGGTATGGCTGCAGTTTCAATAACAATATGTATTACTATTCACCAGTTGGCTTCACTCATCATAGGAGTCAATTAATACAATGTGTTCAAAGTGTTAAGCACAACACAAGTTATCACTGGCTCTGATTCACCACATGCAATCAATTCACTTCTAGAACTGTGAACATTATTTCATTAACACAGTATTTGAATGTAGGAAATTATTTGAAAATAATAACTTTAAAAATATTTCTGTACATGGTCACGTTCTGAACACAAGTCTGAGGTAACCCCAAAGACTGTGAGCCTCAGTACATAAACAATAACGCTGCCCTGAATGCGCTCAGATAGAGCGCTCATAAATACTAGCCACATTCCATAATCCAATGAACTCCGTAGGTAAGCAACCAACACAAATTACACCAAATCGTGTTAATTAGCAAATCTAAAGGCACAACGGTTGAACTGTGCCCGGTCACCACAAGCTTTATAGCACAACACTGGCGTTAGTTTTACATGACTAAAACCCTTTTCTTCGTTATTTAATATTGGTAATCAGCACTTACTTACTGAGTGCATTGCATTGTGGGATGTACCTGGTAGTTAGGAACAATCTATTTTTAGCACATTCTGGGATGATTTGGTCATATTTTTAAATATAGGGCCTCACTGTCTTCGGGATGCAGAGGAAACGCAATCAGAGAGTCGAAATGTAGGCCTATAATGTGTCAGTCAAAACCTGGGAGAAGAGTACCAGCTTATTCATGAGCGTCAAGGTGTATTTCTGCCACTTTTCTGTTTAAACGGTGTGAACTAAATGTTGTATATTTGATTAGACATATACTTTCCCAAAAAGTTAAAGAATCAGACGAAGAAATCTTAATTAAGTAACCTCCAGAATACGACGATCACTTCTTCAAAGCCAAGGCAAATTCACAAGAATTAATTTCTAACGATTAAAGCTTGCACCCGGAAACAACTTCCACGATCACCACGGCGCGGCTAATCTGTGCAAGTGCAACTCGTCCGGATCCTGAAAGCAACGCTTGTTTACGCCAAACTGTCCGTAGCCTGTTCTTACATTAACAAGAGTGAAATGAAATTAACCGTTCACTTTCCCATGGCACTCAGCAGAACAACGAAATCCCTTTCAATTTCAAGCACCACTCTTCAAAGTACGAATTCAACGTTACCTACACTCAAATAATATTCACAGTAGACACCGATGACCAAGAATTTACGAAACTATATTAACTTTGCAACGGTCTAGCGCTAACGTCCGACCACCTTCCTAATAATAGAACGCTCAACTTAGACTGTTTCCGGATATAAAACGAAACATAAACAACTGGGCGTGTTTTATTAATTATCGCTCAAAGCATCGGTCTACTCTGAGTCAGAGCTCTGCTCGGAGCAAGGGCCTTGGCTCGAAGTCATAGACGTATAATTTTTTATAGCTTAACATGCTAGCTCTGACTCCCGAGTTAGCGCTGTGATTTCACAGTTTCGACGTAGAACAAGAAAGATTGATAGTATGCCTAGTGGAATGCAATTCATTGCAGTAATAATAATCTTAGTTTATTAAACTCAAATCAGGTATGTGGTCTCCAGATCGCGGTCTAGGTCTCGAGACTAGAAAACTACGGTCTTGGTTTCGAATGCATCGGTATTGGTCTTGGTCTCGGACCATCGGTGTTGGTCTCGGTCTTGGTCTCGAATGTGTCGGTCTTAGACTTGATCTTATAGGAACGTACGGTCTTTGGGATTGGTTTCCGTCTTAAATTAGCGTTCTTGGTCATATGCCGTATCAGAGCAATTGTTTCAATATTTGTCGGTTATTTTTCGATTAGGCCTATTAAGAGACACCGGATCGCGATGTTTGGGCTTTACGCGATTGTTATCGACTTATGGCGTGCTGACAAAACTAATAGATCTTTATGTAGGCCCCTATGCGTGTTACTGTGGGCAGAAGAAATGCATTTGCAACGAAGCCAGCAATTTACAAATTTGGAACAATCTAATATTTTTGCTGTCGATCGGCCACGTGTAGACACTGCTAATTTACCTACAATTCAGATGGCCATGGTACAAGCTACACCATACTCAAACGAAACGTTAATCTACTTGTTAAAATGTCCTAAAATATTGACCGATCGTAATTAAGTAATTTATAGTGGGATATTCTCAGGCCGATGTCAGTAGCGGAACCCGCAAAAGTTCAGAATGGCCGGTAAAACTGTTTTCTGGACCATTGTTAAGATTAATAGCCTATTGTTCATGAATAAACTTAATGTTTTAGGCGCGTTATTCCGTTTTTGCGTCTTAATAAATCGAATTGTTTATAAATAAAAGAGTATCGGCCTTGGTCTCGAACCATCGGTCTCGGTTTTGGTCTTGGTCTCGGACCACTCGATCGATCGGTCTCGGTCTTGGTCTTGAGGTTTTTGGTCTCGTGCCCAACGCTGACTCAAATTGATATAAAGCACTATATATATACGATTACAAGATTAGCATAGAATGAACGGATGATAACAATTATATGTTTATTACAGGAGTCAAACTAATTTAACCTACAACATCTATGGGCTAATTATATACAAGGCGATGGCCAGGTCCTGCTTCGTAATCGTAATCTCCAACTTATACAAAGCGTCATTTGAAAGCCAAGCGCAGGGTATAAACTTGTTTACGATCACTGTATCGAATCAGAGGGATGTCCAAAGGTATTTGTCCGTTGGAGCCAGGTCAGAGTCCGGTTTATAAAGGGTCAAAGGAGGCAGACTGGCTGCTGAGGCGGGTGTCGTGTTGTCGAGAATTGGAAGGTCGGAGTAAGAGTTCTTGAAAAGGTGAGACTTGCAATCAGGTTTAGAATGGAAAGACCGATCGAGAGTTGATGTATCGATCGAGGAACCTGGGACAGATGATGTTGGACGATTGGCAGCGATGGTGGAGGACCGAATAAGTAGGTCCAACAGAATTCAAGAGACAGCTCGTTCCAGAGACGTAGCGCATTGTTGAATATGACTCGGTTGGAGAACTTGAGATGAGAAGTGACCGGGAATCGAGAAAGGGTGAGACAAAAGTCAAGAGAATGATCGGGTAGAGCGGGTTGATTGGATGGTGAAGAAAACACCGCTGCCTAGCGAATGGAAGCACTAATCAACTTTATAGGATTGGTCTCTCTTTCTGCTGCTCTTCTCGCCAGGGCATCGATCGTCAATGATTAGTCTGCGCACCCGCAAGTAGGGCAGCCGCTAAAGAGTAGTTTTGGAGTCGAGTACTCGGTCGAGTAGCTTAGTGAGTACTCGAGTACTCATTAATACCGGAAAAGCTTAACACAAGCTGCATGGCTTTTACTACACACGTGTTATAGACTATAGGTAGAGTAAGTAGACCATAATTATAGCATAGGTTATAACTAAAGCTCTTACGCACCAATAAAGTTAAATCTGCTATGTAACAACTAACAATCCACCTAACAGCCAAAGAAACAGACATTTTTTAGTTTTTATTACTCACAAAAATAAAATATAGGCCACTGAAAGCCGTCTGAAACCGGAAATTGCAATTTTCAGACTAGAAGTGGAAGCATGCTAGTACTCGAGTACAAAAAAGTTACTCGAGTAACTTTTGGAGGCGAGTACACGCGAGTACTTGGGTACTCGCGGCAACCCTACCCACAAGGACCATAGTATAATAGCCTTGTCCTATTATCCTTCGCTAAAGGAGGAACGTTCGTGTGCCCAATTATGCCATAACTACTACAGGTTATTCGGCTGGAGAACTTGATGCACGCAAGCTTGTCGACTGGGAGACGGGAACATTAATTATCTAGGAGGAGTAAGCTATGTATCTGAAGGGGCGCTATATAAATGTTTGATTACACTACGTTATATAGCCAGGTCCATGTGAAAAGTTTCGGCAGATGTGACGCTTGTTGAAGGACAATTTAACGCGCGAACGATTGTTATAATTGTCACCATGGATACGTATCGTTGCAAGAAATTGAGATACAGGCCAGCATTAACATGGCGTCGTGGTTGACAAATTCGTATCAGGCCCGCGAAATACCGCGTATAGTGGCATTCGTCAAAGAGCTGTTTGAACCAGGAAACAAGTTCGCCTATGGATTCTTTGTTGAACTGCCCGTTCGTCTGTTATACTTAGCCAGTGGCCCGGGTTCCTCTGCACTTGGTTTGATCGGCACTGCATTCTTTGCAATGACAGTTGCAACCTTGACCGGCAGAAAAATCAACCGTGGAGTCGTAAACGTTTTTGCACAAGCAGCCTTATGGCTCATTTGTGTGATACCAGTTACGGTACTGATGACAATCCTGGTCTGGGGAACGACGTTTTCTGCAATTAGGGAAGGTCTACTGCTGCATACGATCTATATGTGTCACAAGATGGTGAATTCGGCTCAATTCTTCGCAGGATTTGGTGCGTTCATGTTTTTCTGTGGACGAGAGACTAAAGAAGTATTCATTGCGCCTCAAGACATTGGGCCCATCAGGAGTGCCAGTGGAGTGAGTGGGTCAACGAACTGTAAGCATAGATCTATAAATTTTATTGTGTATGTCATTCGACAAAGCTGTTTCGTTTGGAGTTGGAAGTTTTGAATAAGTCTAGATTTGATTTTCAGAACCGAAATTTTCATTAACTGTATTTGAATGATAGGGTAAATGAGCATAGGCTACATTTGCATGTAATAAGCGCAAAATACTTGTTGCGCAGTATTGTAAAGAAAATTAAGTAAGTACACGTCAGTGTCGATCAAAAGGGTCTCAAGGGGTCATCAGATATTCAGCTTCAGAGGCAGGTGTGTCATATGATGGGAGCGGTGACTCAGAGGCAGGAGGAGTAGGGTTCGGATGGGAAGTTAATCGATGCTGTAGGAGTGTGAATCCAGAATTAGAGACTAATGTGAAGCCAAGGAATGAGATTTATTTAAGAGAAAAACGGACAGAAGAGATATCGAGGGTTGGAGGAGCTGGGATGAATGAGTGAGAAGTAGTGTTTACTGTATTTCCTTTTGGCAACAGCTTGTGACGAGTTTGTAATAATCTGTCGGTGGCTGGTTTGACGTTTGTTTCATGGGCCTTGTGCTCTATATCTATAATTATGTGGGATCGATGATTCGTGTTCCAGGCGCCTGCGATAAGTTTTTAAAGCTTGAGGTTAGAAGTTAAGCAAGGATTGTTGATGTGTGAGCTGTATTTGGTGATTAACGGGGCATGATTTGCATGAATATCAAGGAGATCGGAATTTTTGCCAGGCAAGAGGTCATTAAGGGTAAAGGGAGGATTGAGATGAGGTTTGGAGTTGATAATCTTTGATGACTGCCTCATTACGACCAGTGGAATTGGTGAGACAGAAAGGTTTTTTTGATTGGGAGGAGGTCGACCATGATGGGGATGATGGTGATGATGATGATGATGATGATGATGATGATGATGATGATGATGATGATGATGGTGATGATGGTGATGATGATGATGATGATGATGATGATGATGGTGATGATGATGATGATGATGATGATGATGATGATGATGATGATGATGATGATGATGATGATGATGATGATCAATGATATTGAGAACGGAGTGTGATAGCTTGGACCTGACGAAAGTGTTATAATTATGTCAATGTGAATAGGACCGCAGCGCTCTTAAATAGGCTGATTCACTGCATTTAGTTTTCAAGTGGCATTTCAGTCTTTTATAGAATCGTGTAGTTTAAGATTACGCTTGGCCTATGTATGCATTAAATCCTAAGTGATGTACCTATAGATTGTGCGCACAGCTTTCATGTCCAAATAATGCCGACTTGTACCAAATCGAGATTAAGTACGTGGTGAATGGTTTCAGACATATTTATGTAATCTTTGTTTTGAGAAATAAGTCGCGCTGCAATTATCGTTTATGCATTATACATCACATGTTAATTTTTCGTGTCAAGTTTAAGCATATTAGCTTCGCTAAAAGTGATGTTTTGGATCACACTCAACACTCAGAGAAAAAAAGTCCGACGCTTAAGTAATGTAGGCCTAGTGTAAATCGCCACACAAAAGTCACTACAGCTTATTCACTGGCACAATAATTATAAGGAAGCAAGCTGACGCCCATGCTAGATACATGTATAGCCCGATGTTCACGTAAGCATTAATCTTGAGTTTTCGTGCGCTTTCAGAGCTTCCATTATAAGATGACTTGGCCGGTACCAACCGAACAGCCAGAAGTTAAGATGAAAGGGCGATTGGGTGATCACACGGACGTTTACGAATAACTCTCATGGAACTTACAGCAACTCTCTTCGAAAACAAGCTGTTGGGATGATTTCATCCTAACTTAGCAATAGGCTACTGCTTAACTAATACGAATTGAAATTTATTTATTTTTATTCTGCAAACCATTGTCTGATGTCTGTTTCCACGCTATATTTTACGCATTAATGAACCTGACATTTATCTTTTTTACTTCGCAAACCATTGTCTGATGTCTGTTTAAACGCTGTACGTACGTATATTGCGCATTAACAAGCCTGTCTAATCTGTAATGGCCATCAATTACAAAGGCCTCTAAGGGCAATTGAGTTTAATGGCATACACAGTTATTGACCTAAAGGTTTATTGTGACGTAATGCAGGTAGGCCCACTCCATCAAAAAGTCAGGTAGGCAGATGTGTTATGGGTGTGATATGATGGGAGCGATGACTGAGAGGCAGGATGAGTAAGGTTCAGCAGTGCTTGAGGGAAAGTAGACCTATGTCTTTAAAATTTTATGGGAACTAAATTGAATTAGTACTATTCTCACAAAAGTGCTAATAGCTATAGGCTATTTAATAGCCTATAGCTCCAAAATGAAGCACATACATGGGCTGTCTTAAACTTTGCTCAGTAGGCCGTAGGCCTATTAGAGCCAATTGGCAAAAATATAAAATCGGTGATAACTGACAGTCACAGTGAGCATCACAAAATGGGTAGGAACTATCAAATAATGTAACAATGAGCCCTACATGTTGTCAGATAAAATAACATGTCACGCTCAATACCGAGTAGGCCTACCGACATGGCGACATCTAACTAATTACCAGACCAATGATATTATTGTGCGCAAGACTGTCTTGTTGTGAGCAGTTCGGAATGCACTACAATTAAGTGGCAAAGGTAGACTTTCCGAAACACTATCGGCCTATTCCGATGCCTGATGCGGGACTCCAGCCTGCTCACGAGCGGAAATAATGCCTTCACCAATGAAATTGCCGTTGTAGGTAAGACCATGGCTGCACATCTTCAGTTTGTCGAGCAAGGACAAAAATTCTTAGATATTTGCCAACAACTTCTGTCTCGTAAATTCAACAATTTGCAATTATTTACGGGCAGCTGCTTTGAGCTTCCTGCTATTTAGTTGCTATAAAATATAACGGATGTTGACAATGTCAGGCATTATAGAAATTTCAGCACCACTAAAAATGATGAAACCTCGCCAAACGACTTCAAAGGAACTGTTCTCATTTTTGAGCCAGAGGGATCACATCGTGGATACGTGAGGCTGTATTATAAAAAAAAAACAGCAGCATGCCTTACACATATGCAATGGCTCCAGAAGAGAGGCCTGCATATTCGCATGTTATGTTAGACAAATCAAAAATAACCACAGGTCTAATCTCTGATTCCAGTTTTACAACAAAATGGCTAGCAATATTTCAGGGACTATCATGTGATATAGTTGATGCGATTTGGTTTCCAATTTGGTCGGAAGAAGCACAAAATGGATAACTCGTGAACGACCCAATGAATGGCCAACATCTAGCACTAATAAACATTAAACAATGGCTGCTTTTTAGTTGCCAAGCCACACCAAGGAAGCCACATTGTTGCAGACGAATGGCGATTCTCGTTCTCTGAGGCGGAACTCATCTTAATCCATACTTGGAGTGACGCACAGCTGTTTATATACCACATTCTCAAGGGATCAAAGGGGATGTCTTCAGAACATGCGGCAGAAAGAAGATGACATTTCTAACCACTTATCACTTCAAAACGCTAATGTTTTGGGCATGTGAGCAAAGGCCAAAAGAATTCTAGTTATCTGATCATATAAAATTCTCTGTAGGCCTATTGGAATTAATACTCGTGATGATTGAATGGCTGATCGAAAAGAACAACATGTTAGATCATTTGCAAGACAGCTACGATTTTGAAAGGATACTGCTTGTTATCGATTTTATTATTTACAGTTGATCAGTATTTTTCATATACCATTTCATTCACATCGGACAGCAAGAATAAATTATTGAAAGAATTTCCTTTGCGCATTCCAATTAATTTGCTTTTTGCGCTGCTCTTGAAGCAAGCATCTGGTATGCAGTTGATCCGCATAAACTGGGAAAGCAGATGTATGTAAAAAATAATGCCACAGGCGTCTTATGTCATCTGAGGACTTGGAACAGAAAATAAATGGGTTTCATGATATTGAAGAATGCTTCAAAAGAGCGAGCGAGAAGCAATTGATGGCTTCAAGCATGTGTATATTTCGCCAATGGACAATTTTCGCACCATAATTTACAAGGTGCTAAAGAAGACCATAGAAATCAGTGGCAGAATTGATTCATGCGACGGTAACGATCTACAAGCTGAAACCACATCAGCTTAGAAATTCTCCGCATAGCAGAACCGAAAACAATGTCTTTTTTAGATGTTCGTCAATATTATGAATATTCAAAATGCTGAAACCATCTTGCCTTCACACAGCTGCATATGAGGCAAATGTTTTCTGGACAATTTTGGGAGAAGAAAGAAATGACTTGTCCATGGAAGGCTACAAAAAGGCATATGTAGCAAGCGAGTCTCCTACGCTGTCACTATCCAAAAGAGTTAATCCTTCATGCTGTTTTTCAGTACACTGGAACTTACAATAACAATTTCTAATCGGTGGTCAATGATTTTTGACAAATACATTCAAGTTGCACTTGGTTTTCTGTCGCTTGTTAAAGCCACTAAAACAGTAAATTTCAATCAGGATGTGAACTGCTAAATGGAAGCAATGATTTAGAAGTTTTTGTACAAGTTTATCCAATAGATCTTCTCCAATACATAAGATATTCGTGTCAATTTCATTTGAAGAACACTTTCATATTAGACGACTCTTTCACAAATGAAATGCAAAATGATATTTCGAGGATGTTTTTGTACACGGCCGCTCGCATCGGAACTAATGCTATGTGAACAGCCAATTTTCACGATATGACTGTTTCTGAATTTGATCATCTGTTTGGCCTATGCCTTGCAAAAATCAAAATGTCACAGTGGCAGCTTTCGGTGACTCGAAGTTATGTACACTATAGAAATTTTCTTTATGTTCGTGCTCATCTGTGTAAACAACTTGGGTTATCTAGGATTTATTATGCTAGATTACAGATCTATGAAAAAAGTACGCACGTGACTATGTTCCCCAGAAATATTTGATCAACTCGACCAATTGCTCCCAAATTTTGAACGAATACTTCTTAGCAGGCGAGAAAAGACATAAGGGGGATTCGCGATCCAAAATTTAACCCTTGCCCATGCTCCCCTTTAAGGAAGCATTTACATTAATATGCAAATAATATGTCAAAACTAGGCAGGACCGTGGCGGTACACTGCAGCCCTCTGACGAATTAAAATTTGCATATAAACTTATTGCAAATGCGACTTTATAGGCGAGCATGGGGAAGCAATGTTCAATACAATAATGATTCAGAATTTTATAGCTACCTTACATAGTTCAACCCGGGCGAATGCGGTGACTTGAGCTAGTAGCCTATATTTGTTTGTTAATAATTAAGAGAACGACACTTGCAAAACAATCGAGAGGAAGTATTTGTTAACGCAGCTGATCATTCAAGTGGCACTGCCGAAACACAATCTTGCTGGGTTTGACTGAAGATCAAGGGATATAATTGCTTATCGGGAAGCGAACGTTGAGACTTGTGTGCACTGTCGCCCAAAACTCAGACCCTGAATGCCTTCGAGAGAGGTAGATGTAGATGAGCTATTCAAAACTAAATGATCTGTTGAATTCTGTAAAATCCTCTTAACAAAAAAGAGGCTCTTTCAGATGATGCAAATGATTATTGTTACATTGTAATTTCTAAATAATCTTGGGATTTTCGGTCAATTTGTAAATGCGGAGGTGGTGGAACTGTAGTACGGGCGTTTATCCTACCTCACCCCTGCCGTCTATGGCGCTCCAGAAGAAACCGATCGATGGTGACGCAGGAGAACCAAGAAAGAAATTCAAACATGAAATAGCTTAAAAAGTTTTATAATTCATTCATGAGAGTATAAAGGCACTTAGTCAAATTAATTTGACAAGATCATAATTAATAGGCAGATAATTATAATGAGCACAGTTTCGGTTCCACGTAAATTGCCCCGTGGTCAGACAAGCATAGCCCATAATATCATTTAGATGTAGGCTTATAGGCCTAGTGTCACTGTGTCAGAAGCAGTGATGTCTCTCAGTCTGAGGCAGGAATCAAATTAAATCAAGTGATAGTGAATTATATGCAATTTATTGACAGGGTTGGCCTCCGTTACAGGATATAAACTAACAAGTTAGACAATTTTACCAATTGATCAACGCAGAAAAAAACAAACAATGGTAATTGAAAAGACCAAACAGACTACCAGGCCCCTAGCCAGTATAAGGCAAGACGATACGAGTGCCTCGGCATAACTCTCAAGACAAGACCAGAGTCAGACGAGGCATGCTTCTTCTTATCTTACTTCAGCATGAGAATTAAACAATCGTGTAAACGGTAATGGAAAAGTTTATTACTATCAGGTTTCTTCTACAAGGATCTGATTAAAATTAATCATCATAAAGTGCTATAGCCTCTGCTGACCTTTAAGTTTATGTACGAATGCATTCTATCGCTAGGGAACCAGTCAATAAAGTTTAAAATCTTCATTTGCTTTCTTTGATAAGTGGCGGTAATCGAAAGTTATTAGACCTAAACGATAATAACTATATGTGTTTAAGTAAAAAAATACTTATACTAAATCTCTTTAAGAATAGCTTTGAACAGCTAAGGCGCCTAGAATACTTCACTGTAGAACAAGAATATGAGTCTATTGATTAGCGGTTCCAAACGTTTTTCGATCAGGACATAATCTTTGGAACCGCACAGAAAATCCTTCGTAAGTTATCAACGTATCTTACAAAGATAACAAATCCATACATTTTACAAACCTCTGCGTGTGTCGCTTGGCCTGTACATGCGTCTGTTCTCGCGCGGGTCTGTTGATGGGTTTATTGGGCGGTGCCTGCGTGTGTCTGTTGATCGGTTTATTGGGCGGTGCGCGCGTGGGTCCGTTGATCGGTTGATGTGGCAGTATTCGAGGGTGTTTGCGGGGCAGTTGATGCGGCTGTGCGCGCGTGTATCTGTTGATCGGTTGATACGGCGGTGCGCCCGCGGGTCTGTTGTTCGGTTTATTGGGCGGAGCGCGCGTGTGGCTATTGATCGATTGATGCGGCAGTGTGCGCGTGTGTCTGGTGATCGGTTTATTGGGCGGTGCGCGTGTGTGTCTTTTGATCGGTTGATGCGGCGGTGCGCGTGTGTGTCTGCTGATCGGTTGATGCGGCGATTGCCTGTGTGTGTGTTGATCGGTTTATTGGGCGGTGCGCGTTTGGGTCTGTTCATCGGTTGATGCGGCGGTTTGCGTGTGTGTCTGTTGATTGGATTATTGATTGGGCTGTGCGCGAGTGGCTCTGGTGATCGATTTATTGGGTGCTGCGCGCGTATGTCTGTTGACATACGGTTATTGGTCGGTGCGGGCGGGCGGGCGTCTATTGATTGGTTTATTGGGAGATGTGCGCGTGGGTCTGTTGTTCGGTTTATTGAGCGCTGCGCGAGTGGGTCAGTTGATCTGTTTATTAGGCGGTGCGCGCGTACATCAAGCTTAGAAATTCTCAGGGTAGTGCAATATTGATTACTATTTTATAACATACAAACACAAGTAGACTATCTACTAATCAAAGTATTGGCTACCTTTTACGAATGTAGCCTATTCTATTCAGTTCGTAAAGATGTGTTTGTTAATTTAGCATTTTACATGTTTTCCAATGTAGGCCTACGTTTAACGAAACCAAACGAAAACCTACAAAGTTGTTGCCTGCGTATTTGATATAATATATTTAATTTATCATTTTATTTTCAGTTATAATTTTATCGAATAATAATATATTATAAATTGAGTGTAGAATATAAAAATAATTTGTCCAACAAGGCACACCTATGCAGTAAGAGTAATGCACAGATATTTTTCAAATATTTAGAAGTTCGTAAAAAAATTTGAACTTTGCACAATCTCTCATTTGCACAATAAACTCTTGTGCTAAAAGTGTTATATGTCGACTCTTAAGTTGATGTGGTTTCGTCTTTCCTAACACAGTGTGGATCTTAAACCGTGTTTCCGAATTGTCTTATCTTGAGTCCAGTCTACAAATCTTATCTACCGTTCATGGCATCGGCTCCTGTGTAAATCTTAGGCCTGAATAAGGTGGTGATATCTTGTTCGCTGCTATGAAGATGCTTTCCAGGCATGGCTGAGCTCTTCTCTACCTCTAAGATTTGATGTAGTTTATTAGTGATTGGTCAAGTCGCAAGATCAAAACACTTGACCCATAATTGAGAGCTATGATTAAATTATGCTAGCGACTATTTTACACTTGAGTGCAGAAGCCTTAGGCTATAAGGGTTAAAAATACACGTAGTCCTAATTACTTTTTGGCCTACGTCAATGTGAATGAGTGAAAGTGTATCTGGAATGACAACTGGTGTCTCTGAGCCATTTCATATCAGCTGACTAGCAAACCATAAACTGCCCATGTAATTGCGCCAATAATGAAAACAAGTGTGCCCCTCGAGCCCATAAATTGTAGAAGGTGCAGAGGCCAGTCATAAGGTGCGGGGGCCACTGTAAACATCCAGTAATTGCTCATTATTACTTTAATATGATCATCTTTCGTATGTGCAAATGGTATAGCTGCAGTCAAAACTTCGGAGCAAAAAGTAAAAACGTGGTGGAACTGCCGAGAACGGCGTTCCGCCTAATTTACTTGCTGAGGTGCCGAAACGCCGTTCGGGCTCTCCAAGAGGTTCCGGAACGGCGTTCCGGTTCGTTCCGGCTGAAATTGACAACTGGTTATGGAGAAGATACAGTAGGCCCCTCTCCTACCATCCATATATCAAATCTGTTTCAACTTACCACTAGAATTCTTGCCACGCCACTATCTGCCTTTGACAGAATGAGAACGAGCAAGAGAGATCTGGGGATGTAGGCTTTTGTCCATAATTCTTATAATGTATGTGCATTGTGCATGTAGGCCTATACATATAAAAATGTAATTTATGCCACCATGTTGTTAGCTGTCACAAACGGGCCTTGTGAGTGCTTACGTAGCAATGCCCTATGATGGCCTACGCAATAATGCCTACCTTTGAGACAGAGCAGAAAGTCTTCTGATAACTTCCAGAGAATAGCCTACATGTAACTGTTAGCCAGTTACGCGGCGGCGTCGTCGTTTCATAACGCCGATGTCCTCGTTAATTTTAATTTTCATTTTGCCTGTCTCAGAGTTTGCCGCTTGTTTTCGTAAGAAAATAATGGTGAGTTCTTATTAATAAATGTCATTAGGCCTACACGTGTCGCTTGATATTCGTAGGCTAAATTTTATTCAGTGCAGACCGCGAATAAATTTACAGGAGTGCGGTTTACGACCACTGGTTTCTAATCAGGAGTGGAAAATGTCAGCAATTTCACATTCTACGGCGTTGTTTACTTGACTGGCGCATCATAAAGTGGAATTAACTTAGCTCGCATCCTTCTATTAAGCTTAAGGTTACACCGTTACAGTGGAGTGAAATGTGACGCTGAGAGCAGACTATTGGTTCAAGTCTCGTCTGAGGCAGTAGAGCTATAGAAACCTTGAGCCAAATCCTTCTATCACGATATTCTGTCCTATGGCCTGGTTTGCACCTCTGAACTTTGCTCTAAGGTCATATCAATGCGGCAGCTGTATTGTATCGCCTGTGATGTAGAACACACCGAAGTGCTGCCAGCCTACCGGTCCCAGGTTAGTAATAAACCAACTGTGGGCTACAACGTGCATCACACACGGATCGACTGCAATGGCCCTATTTAAAACAGCTGGCTTGTGACAAATTACGTTCAAGTCGTGGTGTCAACTGTCAAACCCTAAAATAGTAATGTAACGGAACGGGACCTATTCAACAGTGACCAGGATGACGACTTGCAGCCCCGTCCGATATGGGGGTAGTTCGAGTTGCAGTCCGCTGAGTAAGGCTTCAGTGGTGTGCTGAAGACTTAACCATTTATAGCTCCATTCTGGATGCTGCTTGGAATAAGACAGGCTTGTTCGATAGTCGTCTTTTAATGTACAACGGAAAGCAATACTTCTGTAGCGCCTATTCGGAAACAGTCCATATCTCACTACCTCTATATGCCCTACGTCGATAACTAACGAGTAACTGCAGCGCTACGTCAATGGGTGACGGCGACTATCGCAAATCTACGACGACTATATCCACGACGACAATATCCACGACGACTATCACAAAGCCACGACGACTATTCGTGCGTCATAGGAGCCGAGACTGCAAGGTCGAAGCCGAATCTACAAGGCTCCCCGATGACGATCTCCAAACGACGACGACGATTCCGATCTTCCAGGCGACGACTCCTCTTCGACTGACCGACCGATCCCTTTTATACTAATTTTCTGTAGATAGTAGATGATACACAGTAGATAGGAGACAGTAGACAGCAGAAACTACGCAGTAGGTAGGATACAGTAGATAGGTGTACATAACAGGCAGACACTGGGTAGGCGTACCCCTAAACCGTTACAGTAAGTTTAATTACGGTGGCAGAAAGTAGGCTTATCTAACATTCATTTCTGAAGTAAATGCACTTTAAACATTACAAAACATTAGAAAGCATTTTGAGAAAGGTGGACATCGTTGGAGTTCTCCTAAATACTTTGATAATTATTTTGACAATGATATTTAAAAGTAGGCCTATTCAGACAATATTAATCTCAATAGTATTGCGCTACTATGATGGACATATTCATTCTTAATGAATATTCGGATGAAATCTTTCTTCGCCGTCCACTTAAAATCGCCAAGCCATTTATGCCATCGACTGGTTACTAGTTTCATCAGTTAAGTTTATGTTGTAGGCTACTATATCACAAGTGATGTTGTGACAAAATCTATATTTTGCTCTCGTAAACAATCCATCATGCGTGCATTATATATATACATATATATATATATGTATATATATATACATATATATATGTGTGTATATATATATGACGTTTACAGCGTCATTCAAATCCGGTTATAATAGTTGAAAATGTTTTTGGCTCTTTCGTTGACTTGAACACCAATCTGAAAAACATTCTTGTTGATAGCGTTGTGGTTTACCCTCGTCTCTTCGTTGTGTTCTTTTCAGTCAAAACATCCAGACAGTGGCGTAGCGCCATGGGGTGAAATGGAGCAACTGCTCCAGGGCGCCAAGGGCTGAGGGGCGCCTCCTCGGCCGACGTAAAATTATTTTTTTAAATAATTTCGGTAGATTGTTAGATTCACAAATTCACAGGCCTTAGAGTCGCGGCCCGCACGCGTCTGACAAATATCGTCGTGTCCACTGTTTTTTTCTGGCGGAACGCGCCGGAACGGCGTTCCAGCACCTTTTTTTCAATCAATAAAAAATAAAAATAGTAGCTATGTCGAACAACTTGTAGTCAATGCTGCCATAAAATTATTTTAATGTACAGGTTCTGTTTTTAGCTGATTATTTATGACCGTCTGGACTGCTATGTATGTTCTAAGCACTTCTAACTTCTAAGCCAGTGAACAAGCAAACTTGTTCTATATGCATTGAAAACGAATGGCGATTCTCGTTCTCTTAGGCGGAACTCATCTTAATCCACACTTGGAGTGACGCACAGCTGTTTATATACCACATTCTGCGTCAGTTCAAAAGCGATATCGTAAGAACATGCGGCGAAAAGAAGACGACATTTCTAACCACTTATGACTTCAAAACGCTAAAGTTTTGGGCCTGTGAACAAAAACCCAAAGAATTCTGTTTGCCTGAAAATACATGCTCCTCCTTAAGGGAATTACTTTACGTGATGATTGAATGGTCGATCGAAAAGCAGTGCAGAAACTACTTCATGCCAGGAAACAACATGCTTGATCATTTGCCAGATTGGCACAGTTTTGAAAGGGAGATACAGCTATATATCGATTGTCTAAATATGGTTGATCAGTATATTTCAAATACAGGTCAATTCACATCGGAAAGCAAGAATAAAATATTGAAAGTATTTCCTTTGCGCATTCCAACTAACTTGTTTTTTGCTGCGCATCTGAGAGCCAGCCAATGCTACATTGTTCAAGCGCATACACCAGGAAGGCAGATGTATATGCCTAGCAAAGCCATTGAGAAAAATAATTTATTCCGCTCTTCTTGTTTCAACCTGTTCCAATGCCTCATAAAACACAGGCGTCTTATGTCATCTAAGAACATGGAACAGAAAATAAATGGGTTTCATGATATTGAGGAATGCTTTGAAAGAGAGAGCGAGAAGCAAGTTGATGGCTTCAAGCACGTGTATAATTCGCCTATGGACAATTTTCACACCATAATTTCTAAGGTGGTAAACACGACCATAGGTGGCAGCGACAGAATCGAATCATCGAAGGGCCATGATCAACAAGCTGAATCTTTTCCTCCGATTGTAAATTCTCCACGATGGGAATTATGCTATGACAGAATGAAGAACCCCGTTGCATGTGTTTTGGAAATGTTCTCCAGTGTAATTAATAAGCAAATGTTGAAACCATCTTGCTTTCTTACAGTTGCATATGAAGCAAATTTTAACTGGATAATTTTTGGAGAAGAAAGAAATGACAAGGCCGAGCAGAGCGACAATCGGGCATTAGATATTTGTAACAAATGGATTTCCTATGCTATGCCGATCCATGATGGCTTATCTTTCATGCTGTTCTTTAGTTCACTGCAAATACCAATAATAATTTCTAATCTATGGTCAATGATTTTTGACAAATACATTCAAGTTGTACTTGGTTTTCTGTCGCTTGTTAAAGCCAATACAAACAGTAGATTTTGGAAAAGTAGGCATAGTTGGGATTCGATAAAATACTCTGAGAACCACTTTGAAATTACTATTTAGGAGTGTTTAGAAAACATTAATCTAAACGTTGTTGCCATGCAGTGGTTAAATTTCTCGTCCAGAGGTGCGGATCTGCACATATTCCAAAATTTGAAAGTTAAGCCCAATTCAGGCTAAGTGGCGAATCAATACGAGATATTCGTTAATTAGTTTGCTATTTTTGATAAACATAAAATGTATCAAATAACGTGCATACGGTTGATTTTTGAACATAACATCTGTTGGATGGCGGATCTCATAGTTGAGGTGGTTGATCACAAATTCGAGGTTCCAGATCTCATATCCGGAGGGATCCGGCTGAATTTGACCACTGAGTATTGCGTTATTATGAACATGTTCATTTTTATTGAATTTTCTGGTGAAATCTTTCTCCGCTGTCCTCTTAAAATCGCAATCGATTCATGTCATCGGGTGGTTGCTAGTTTTATCAGTTAAGTTCAAGTTGCAGGCTACAAGCAGCAGTGTGATGTGGTGACAAAATCTATATATTGCTGTCGAAAACAATCCATCATGCGTGTATTGTCTGACGTCTAAAGTGTCATTCAAAGAGAATTCTAATGGTTGAAAGACTCGTGCTCTTTAATTAGTTGGAGCACCAATTTGAACAAAGTCTTTGCTGGTAGCGGTATGGTTTCCTCTCGTCTATTCGTTGTGATACACCAACACTCCCAACCATATATCTAGTGGCGTCGTTACCATTGGTGGTAAATGATTTTCGATAAATACATGCAAGTTGTACTTGGTTTTTTGTCGCTTGTTAAAGCCACTACAAACAGTAGATTTCAATCAGGATGTGAACTGTTGAATAGAAGCAATGATTTAGAAGTTATTGTACAAGTTGATCCGATAGATCTTATCCAATACATAAGATATCAGTGTCAATTTCATTTGAAGTATATTTTCATATTAGACGACTCTTTCACAAATGAAAGGCAGAATGATATTTCGAGGATGTTTTATACACAGCCGCTCGCATCGGTACTGATACCATATGAAAAGTCAACTATCATGATATGACTGTTTCATGAAATTAATCATCTGTTTTTTCCTATTCCTTGCAAATGTCAAAGTGTCACATGTCACAGTGGCAGCTTTCGGTGACCAGGACTGTGGCGGTACACTACAACCCTCTGACGCATCAAAATTTCCCCCTTATTCCTATTGTAGATGTCACTCTATAGGCGAGCATGAGGAAGCAATGTTCAACACATTTAAGAATTTTATAGCTACCTTACACAGTTCAACCCGGGCGAATCCGGGGACTTGAGCTAGTAGCCTATTATTTGTTTGGTAACGATTAAGAGAACGACGCCTGCAAAACAGTCGAGAGGAGGTATTTGTTAACGTGGCTGATCATTCAAGTGGCATGGCCGAGACACAACCCTCTGACGCATCAAAATTTCCCCCTTATTCCTATTGTAGATGCCACTCTATAGGCGAGCATGAGGAAGCAATGTTCAATGTTCAACATGCAAAACAATCGAGAGGAGGTATTTGTTAACGTGGCTGATCATTCAAGTGGCATGGCCGAGACACAACCCTCTGACGCATCAAAATTTCCTTCTTATTCCTATTGTAGATGCCACTCTATAGGCGAGCATGAGGAAGCAATGTTCAACACATTTAAGAATTTTATAGCTACCTTACACAGTTCAACCCGGTCGAATCCGGGGGCTTGAGCTAGTAGCCTATTATTTGTTTTGTAACGATTAAGAGAACGATGCCTGCAAAACAATCGAGAGGAGGTATTTGTTAACGTGGCTGATCATTCAAGTGGCATGGCCGAGACACAACCCTCTGACGCATCAAAATTTCCCCCTTATTCCTATTGTAGATGCCACTCTATAGGCGAGCATGAGGAAGCAATGTTCAATGTTCAACATGCAAAACAATCGAGAGGAGGTATTTGTTAACGTGGCTGATCATTCAAGTGGCATGGCCGAGACACAACCCTCTGACGCATCAAAATTTCCTTCTTATCCCTATTGTAGATGCCACTCTATATGCGAGCATGAGGAAGCAATGTTCAACACATTTAAGAATTTTATAGCTACCTTACACAGTTCAACCCGGTCGAATCCGGGGACTTGAGCTAGTAGCCTATTATTTGTTTGGTAACGATTAAGAGAACGACGCCTGCAAAACAATCGAGAGGAGGTATTTGTTAACGTGGCTGATCATTCAAGTGGCATGGCCGAGACACGGTCTTTGTGGAGCTTGACTGAAGATCAAGTGATATAATTTCTTATCGGGAAACGCACGTTGAGATTATCCGTTTTATATCGATTTCTGTGCAATGTAGCCCAAAACTCAGACCCTGAATGTCATCGAGTGAAGTAGATGAGCTACGAAATGCTCTGTTGAATTCTGTAAAATTCTTTGAACTGAAAAAGAGGCTCTTTCAGATGATGCAAATGTTTATTGTTAGGGCCTATATCGTAATATTTAAAATCTTGTGGTTAGGGAGGAGATGTGGCCCTCTCCTACGCTCCATCAGATCAACTATATCTCCCGATATACGTCTAAATCCTTGCGACGCAACTGTCTATATGTTAGACAGAATGAGAACTAGCAAGAGAGGTCTAAAGACGCAGGCTTTTGTCCATAATGTTTCGTGCATATATATATAGATATATATATATAAATGTAATTTATGTAAGAAGTTTCCCTGTTGCTGGCTATCGCAAAATTTAATGGGCCTTATATGCGAGGGAAGCCTAGGTAATAATGCCTATGTTTACCTTTGAGAGCGAGCGACAGAGCGGAAATTCGTTTGATAAAGCGCATAGAGTGGCCTACAAGTCATCCAGTGGGGCAGAGTCGTCGTTTCAGAACGCCCAAATTTTGTTTAATAATTTTGATCTGACGTGTCTCAGAGTTTGCTTCTTGTTTTCATAGAAAAGTATGGTGAGTTCTTGTCGATAAATTTAATTAGGTCTATCTGTTGATGTTCTCATTGGCTAAATTTTATTCAGAGCAGACCTTAAATAAATTTACAGAATCGCAGTTGTTGTATGACTACCGATTGAAACTCATGAGTGTGAAATTTTAGCAACTTTACCTTTCGAAGGCGTTGTTCTCTTGAATGATTTGGTGCATCAGAAATTGCAATTGACTAAACACGTAGACCTATCCGACAATTTGGCCTTAAGTCACAGTAGAGTGAAATGCTACGCGGAGAGTAGGCTTAGTCTACGGGTTCAAGCCTCGTCAGAGACAGTTACTGTGTAGGCCTAGGAACCTTGAGCCAAGTCCTATTACAATATTGCTCAGTGCAACTGATATTCTGTCATATTGCCTGGCGTGCACTTCTGAACTTTGCTGTACGGTAATATCAATGCGCAGCTGCATTTTATTGCACAGCATGTCTAGGGTAGAACACATGGATGCGCTGTCAACCTACCGGTCCCAGGTTAGTAGGCCTAATAAACCAACTGTACAAACGCACATTTTCATTATACACCGATCGACCGAAATGGCCCCTATCTAAGACAGCTGAGGCGTGGCTTAGGCTATGACAAATTACGTTCGAGTCGTTTGTGTGTGTCAAACCTTACGATATTAAACTAGTTATGGTGGCAGAAGGTTTGTAACATTTATTTCAGAAATAGGCCTACTACAAAAGCTGTTGGAAAGTATTTTGGGTTTGGGCCTATTTGGAGTTCTCTAAAAATACTTTAAAATCAATTTTGAGAATGCATTTTTAAGGTATTTATAAAAATTAATCTATTGCGCTGCTTTGAACATAGGCTATTCACTTTTAACGCTGAAATCTTTATCCGCTGCCCGCTAAGCTAAATGATGGCTAAGCTAAATGATGGCTAAGCAATGATGGCTAAGCTATGCATGCAGTGGAGTGGTTGCTATAGTTTGATCAGTGACGTTCAAGTTTCAGACGAGCTTCAGCACTGTGATGTGGTGACAAAATCTATTGCTCTCGTAAACAAATCATCATGCCTGCATTGCAAAGCTATCTGCAATGGTTGAACAATTGTTGCTCTTTAGTTAGCTTGAGCACCGATCTGAACAACATCCTTGTTGTTAGCGCTGTGGTTTGCTCTCGTCTCTTTGGGGCTATACGCGGTGTTCTTTTCAGTTCAAACCATGCATTAGTAGCGTTGGCTATGTATACATTTATACGCAACTCTTCTGTATATTAATTTCAACAAAATCGACCTTAGTTGACTATCACAACTTTTGTCTTATCTTTACCCTCTAAGTCGACCTGACAAATAGACCTTTCTTTCAGCCTTCTCGTCGGGAGTCGGAACTGACTCTCAGAGGGCGTCGTGTTCGAGACGAGACCTTCTCGAACACGACGCGCCTGTGTTCATAGCGTTCATGCAACTATTTCATGTTAATTTTTAAAGCGCTTGAAGCTTACACAATAGGGCCTAGACTGTGCACTTATATTTCAAAATTGATAGAACTTTCAAATTTATTCGCGGAACTATATATTCATTTGAGCTTCGAAAACGCCTTCAGCTTAGCCAAATCCTGAACTAATTATACTGTGCATTCAGATTTCAAGGCTCTACATATTTTCACATTATAGTTAATAAAACGAAAAACTCTCAGGGTTAATTTAGATTAGAAGCTCTGTTCGGTCGCTCATAACCCAGTCTCCTGAGTCCTTCCACGTGTACTAAACTAGACGTGAACTTTAAAAAATTTCATATATTTTATTATTTTGTGTTACATCTAACTTAGGCCTAACTGATGTGTGCTTGTTTTGCAAAATGAGAACTTGGACAAACGGAAGTACAAAGATGTCATCAGAAGCTAAGATTACTTACTGCCAAGCAGAGTATCGGAGATTTAGAAGGATGTTGCTTGAAAGAAAAGAAGTGACTGGTTGTATTGCATGTGGAAGCTTTTTCGAGCTTCCTATCGACTATGTGCTTGCCAATCCCACGGACGCTGACAAGCTCATTTGGATCAAAACGGCATCTCAAGTTGGTCATTCAAGCGAAGGACACAAGAGCGAAAGTCTGATTGTTGACACAAAAGACTGTCCTGTTGGATTTTCAAGGTTATTGAATCGCGATAATCTGAAAGAAAACGAAAAAACTTCGTATTATCGACGACCATCGGTGATATCGCATGATGTTCGATACACAAAAGGTCCATCTTGGCAGAGATTTGTGAAGATTAAAAAGGACCCTTACTTCCAAACATTCACAACTAAATTTAATCCTAGATGACTTCAAACACAAAAAATCAAATTAGATTATGTATACTCTGTGTATTGTCCGTTTTGGCCAAATGAATCAGCGGAATGGATAACACGTGACAGGAAAAATGGATGGCCTTCAAAAGACGTCACTGATCAAATTGTCGGATTCGGATTTCACTTGGTTTCAAAGCCACATCAAAGCAATCCAGATGACGACACTCAATGGAGATTTTCTTTTTCACAGGCAGAAGTGGTTTTAGTTAACAGTTGGACAGATGTCCAGAAATACATTTACCACGTGCTCAGGTTAATCAAGAGTGCAATAGTGAAGTCTTGTGGAGGAGAAGAGAAAACAGCGCTCTGTACCTTCTTCTTCAAAACGCTAATGTTTTGGGCTTGCGAGCAGAAACCTCGTGAGTTTTGGACAGACGAGAATCTGAAGACATCTGTCGGTGAATTATTGTGCCAGATGATTGAATGGTTGAATGACAGATGTTGTCCCAATTATTTCATTCCAAATAATAACATGATTGATCATTTGTCAAGTAACATCGATTTAGCGCAAGAAATCTCGTCCCTTCTGTATTACAGAGAAGTTCACCTTTCTACAATCTTAAATGCTGTTCCGAAAGCATATCTTAAAGATCCTATCTCCTTCGTTATTCCTCCCAAAGTCATTGAAGCTCTTTTGTTGCTATATAACAATTGTTACTCTCTGAAGGATTCACGACGGAGGTCTTTGCAGATGACAATGATAGCTTCGAATAACTTTATACCTGAATTACAAGATCTTTTCAAAGGCATTCAAATTCACCTCAGCTTAATGAAGCAGGACAGCATGCAGTCACTCTGCAGATATAGGGACACTTGTTTGGCCGCAAAATGTTTTGATTTAGCCACAACGACGCAAACTGAAGATGTTTCACTTCAATCTACGTCGCTTCAACTAAGCTTATCTGTAATTGAAATTCTGTCTGACCAATTAATTTTGTTCGCAAAGAATCTGTATAGCAGTAAAACTCCGTCTTTGACTTCTTCTCTAACGAGATGTGAAAGTAAATATAACAGAAGAGGTCATAGTGAATTCAAGGATTTATGGAGAGCAAACGACGATCCTTTTGAATTACCTAATTCTTCTTCTGGATCTTGTATTCATCCTGGACGTCGATTTGTCTGCTGTTATTCTCGTAAAGGCAATGTAGATCTAAGACCTCGCAAACTGGAATTTACAACTGGTAAAGAACATAATGTAATCGGAAACGCAATATTGCAGCTGCTAACTAATTTTGCAAATGATATTTTTTCGTCACCGTATCTCATCAGCGCTGCATATTATGCCAACTTTTATTACACAGCCATGAGCGATTACAGTTCAGCAGCCGAACAGTGTGAGAAAGCTTTCAAATGTTTACGAGCTCTGGAAAATAAAACTGCTCTGGCGCCAATGACAAAAGTCCTCTATGTCTTAATGACAAATGAATGGTCAGTGTTATTTGACAAATATTTGCAAATCATTTTGGGTTTTCTCACGTTGTGCACGTCCATTTCTGGTAGATCTGAAGGAAATCGAGGACGAAAGGTTGTTATCCACATCTGTCCGCTTGAATTCTTAAAATATATTCATTTTCAAAGCGTTCGAAAACTCGACAGAGGGCAGGTTGTCGAGTTCAGATGTAACTTTGCAGAGATCGAGAGGTACCTATTTAATGTGCAGTTTGCCGGTGAGTACGCCTCACGAATACTATTACTAACGGCAATACGCATAAGTGGAATTATACCAAGGAAGGATGACGACACAAATTTCTCCGTACGATGGCCTACTTGACGTCTCGGTAACAAAATCAATAGGTCTACTGTCAATAGCACGTTTTTTCGTTTGTGTAATATTGTATTTAAAAGAAAAACACAATCAAATTGTTGGCAGGTGAAATAGTTGCCTAGCAAATGGATCAATATCCTCTCTTTAACGGGAATTCTCAGGAAAACGGTTCGATTCAGAAGCCCATCTGATAAAGAGGTTAATTACAACAAATCATGTTATTATATTTCAGAGTTACGGGTGGTGTGAATTAATTCGGTCTTTTAAGAGGACAGTTGTTTCTTTTAGGTAATTGGTTGAATCAATGGACCATAATTTATATACTTAGAAGATTGTTCTTTGAAATGTTATTATTATATTAAATAAAATATAAAAACATACATGTGTTGACCACAACGTACCTTAAAGCAGAATTGGCGTACGTGTAGGTTTACTCGGCCCTATCATTGGCATCTAGCTTAGAGTTGTCCACGGCTCTGGGCAACCCTTGATGCAGGTTGGGCTTGGGCGGGCGGTTCACAAATACATGTATCTTCAGATTAGGCGGGTCGGGTCGGGTCGAGATCCCGGCGGGTCGGTTTGGTCCGTGTCCCTAACCCTTGCCCATTTCGACCCACCAATGTTTTGCAGAGTTCAATTGTCAACTCTATGCTATACATAATCTTAATACAGTTAATCAGTTACAATTGAATATATTGAATAGTGCGAGGGAATTATCGCAAAAGCGCAGGGAAACACCGGATGTGTTCCTTTTTACACCGAAGTCGGGTCAAGCTGTCGCATGGAATGATTTCACATGAATTATTGAAAAAACGAAAGATCAGCGGATTTATTACTGTTAGCTGATTAGAAAACGCTGGGACATGCGGACCGGAACATTACGTTCCTAATAATATCCGGAATTCTTTTGCATATATTAATGGAGAAAGTAAGTCTATGCCAAAACGAATGGTACGTCCTCACAAACCCATTTTCAATTGGTCGGGTTGGGTCATAAAAGACACCCTAAGTAGCGGTAATCAAACTATCTTTCTGTGCTCTTCTCACAAACGATTTGCATGCTCACTCACAAGGACCCAAAAAATATGCAAAATTTAAGGTGAACACAGGCCTACATTATACTACTAAACGGCTATAGGAGGAACGTTAATATACCCAATTATAGCATTTTAACTCCTACTGGTTATTCGTTTCTTTAGATGCTAAATTTCGTCGAGGAATGTCCAGGGTTAATTTATTCACAATGAATTTTGAGTTAAAGTAGTTCCGAATAGATCATGGATTCGTAGACAGTAGATTAAGACTCTTATATTCTCTGTAGTTCTAAATAATTGCAGTAGTTATTAATTTTTTTAATGAAAACGCATAGCATAGGCTCTCATTAATTTTGGCCAATTTGCAACAGCTGATGTTGTTGTTCAACTATCGATGTGCCGTTTTGAACTCGAGCAAAGAGCGAAGGTCACGTGCATGTACGTATGAAGCAGGATGAGGAAAGGTATGTTCAGATGATATATGATAAGAAAAGCTAAAAAATATAATTAGTATGAAATCACATCGCATACGCTGGAATCCGTCGTGGAGGTGAGGTTTATGTATCTATGTACATATATCTGGCTATTTATATAGCGCCTTATTAGAACCTCTCGAAGGCGCAGTGCGGTTAGCTCCCGGAACCACCACCAACAGTTCACCACCCATGGACTACCACATGATTGTCTATTTAGAAAGAAAACAGTCTGACAAAAACGCAGAAATGCTGACATGAGTAACAATGGACAATAAAAGTCGGAAGTGTGATAATTAAATAGAAGTTTGAAGCAGACGGCGGTGGGTTAATTAGTGGCGGCATTGCTAGATGAACCTAGAATAGAAGGAAGAGGGACGGTCGTTGTAGAGTCGAAGTGTTGTGTGGGATATGGATCGGCTGGAGGAACTTGCTACGCGTAGGTTAAGCTTATCGATTGGGGAACTGCGCCTAGTCCGCCACTGTTTGGACTTTGACAGTGCCAGTCCCAAGCCTGGATAAAGGAGGAGGGCGACACCAAATCATCTTCGATATGCAACGGTGTGGTTAAAAAATCAGCAACAGTTATCGACTGGGGGGGGACGGTAAAGATTAATTAGGTAGGAGGAATAGAGGCCATAATTATATGGAGGTGTAGGCTGAGAGGTCGTTTTCAATATGGGGTAGTCAATATAAAGGCCCCTGGCGGCAATTGAGTTTTATTGCATTTACAGTTACTGGCCTAAAGTTTTATTGCGCCGTGATGCATCTACATGTAGGCATACGCCAGCAAAAAGCCAGGTAGGTCTCTATGTACTTAATCAGCGCAATACAACCGAATGCAGACGTAATTTCACGTAAACGATTTCGTATGTTAATAGCGACCATCTTAAAATCCTATCTTAGCATTAGACAACGAGCCCGCAGACGTCATAGCAATGACCTGATCGTGGTCATCAAAACAGTTTGTTCACTTAATAACCATAACCCTAACCATATGTTTTTATTATCAATCTCAAAAAATTAAACACAAGAATAAGAATGCATGAAAAAATGAAAATAAGAGGGATAATAGGGAAAGTAAACACCTAAGAGACCGATTGGACCGCTAACAGGGCGTACCCTTTACAATCAGATATTGGGCAACAGGTACATACTATTGAAACATGAATCATCATCTTAGCTAGTTAACTAACGCTGTCTGTGCACACACCAATTTATTATTGTATTATGCATGTATATAATGCATATATATTTGAATAGTCCTACCTTTTTCTGAATAGCTGCGGTTTGATGACTAGTTTAGCTCAGACATAACAGACTTTAAAATAGACTTAGTTATTGCATAGGGCTATATTTATATAGTTATACATGCTAGAGGCAGTTCACAGTTATATGTATTATGCATGTATATAATGCATATATAGGGGCATGCGTAACCATATATAAATATAGGCCTATGCAATAGCTAAGCCCGCCTTAAATAGAGCATATATATCTGGGTGTGTGAAGAGAAACAAAGGAACGTCTGTTGGACAATACAGATAATTATGCCGAGAACACTGTCGTAAAGCTTGAGGGCAACAATTATTATGCTCTAGGAAAGTCGTTCCTTCCTGTTCAGATAATTAATCGGGTAATTTATACAGAACCACATAATGAAACACAGTTTGAGATATTCAGAAGTCTGTTGACAGCAGCGTTAAATTTAACTATTGTGTTTTCTGACAAAAATGGTGCAGGTGACATTATAAAATGTTCAATTTACTTGTTTGGAGTGTGCGCTGTGTAGTGTGTAGTAGGCTTATGCATTTCTTAGAAAGCCTTTAAGTCAGCTGCACAATATTTTAATCTAATAGACCTCTGCCTGAGATGTAACCTATTGCTGAGGGAGAGTATGAATTATTTAGTGTTTTATGCACTAAATAAAAATGGCGTAACAATTGATCAGATCCGACCCTGAATAGAGCACATCATGACCATTTTCAGTAAAATTGCAAAAAACATTTGCATCCTAATACAACTCAACATTTCTTATGTATGCACAGTATGTCAGGGTTGTTCATTAATTGAAATTCATACAGTAATTGAATTGCGTAATGGAATCACAAGTTCTGCGATTCTAAGACGCTACTCAAAAGCTGAGCTCAGTGAATCATCTTATTCGCGAAAGAAAATAATGTTGAGGCCAAATGAGGCCAAATGAGGCCAAATAGTTGTTGTAGATAAATTATTTTAGTTTTAAAATGTGGCTGCAAATCTTCAGCTCGTCGAACAACCACAAGAATTCTCAAATTTTTGCGAACAACTGCTATTTCGCAAATTCATCCAGTTGCAGTTATTTACAGGCAGCTTTTGTGAACTGCCTCTAATACACTTCATGGATAATGTTACGAACATCGACAACATCAGGTATCGTAGAAACATCTGCGCTATTAGCAAAGGCGCTCTAACTTCATAAGACTTCAAAGGAACCGTACAAATTATTCAGTCTGAAGGATCACAAAATGGACATGTCAGACTATATTTCAAAAGCAACAGCATGCCTTATACATATGCGATGGTTCCAGAGCACAGACATGCATATTCGCAGGTTCTATTAGAGAAATCAGATATAACAGAAGGTTTATTTTCTGATTCCAGCTACATTGGTAAATGGCTAGGAACATTTCAGGGACTGATACGGTGGATGCAATTTTGTGTCCAAACTGGCCTGAGGAAGCACATGAATGGATAACTCGAGAACGGCCAAATGAATGGCCAACACCTGGCACTGTGAGCAACATAGTAAACATGGGATGCTTCTTAGTTGCCAAGTCACACCAAGGGAGCCACATTGTTGCAAACGAATGGCGATTCTCGTTTGCTGAGGCGGAACTGATGCTAGTCCACACCTGGAGTGATGTACAGATGTATGTATGTATGTATATCATATTCTACGTTTGATCAAGAGCGATGTTGTAAGAAAATGCGGTGGGTAGAAGAAAACCTTCGTCAATACTTATCATTTCAAAACTTTAATGTTTTGGGCATGAGAGGAAAAGCCCAAGGAATTCTGGCTGCCTGATAATAATATGCGCTCCACCTGAACGGGATTAATCATTGTGATGATTGAATGGTTGATCGAAAAGCAGTGCAGAAACTACTTCATGCCAGGCAACAATATGTTCGGTCATTTGCCAGGCAGTCACGACTTCGACAGCGAGATGCAGTTTCTTGTCGATTATGTACATTTAGTTGATGGGTGTGTTTCAAACACCGTCCCTTTCACTTCGGACCGCAAGAATAAAAGATTGAGTTTCCCGTGCGCGTTCCAACTAACTTTTTTCATGCTGGGCATTTGAGAGCCACACACAGCTAGATTGTTCAACCGTATACACCGGAGAGGCAGATGTACATGCCTAGCAATGCCATCGAGAAAAGTCATTTAATCCGCTCAGCCAGTTTCAACCTTTTCCAATGCATCAAAAAATACAGGCGTGTTACGTCATCTAAGGATCTGGAACAGAAAGTAAGTATGTTGCATGATGTTGAAAAATATTTCAAAAGAGCGAGCCAGAAGCAAATTGATGGTTTCACGCATGTATATATTTCGTCAATGGACAATTTTCACACCATAATTTCTAAAGAGCTAAACACGACCATAAATAGCATCGACAGAATTGATTCATCGAAGGGTCATGATCAACAAGCTGAATTCATTTCTCTAATTGGAAATTCTCCACGATGGGAATTATGCTATAGCAGAACAGAAAACTACGTTGCATGTATTTTGGAAATGTTTTTCAATATTATGAATCGAGGAATGCTTTAGCCATCTTACTTTCATGTAGCTGCATATGAAGCAAATTTTTACTGGACAATTTTTGGAGAAGAAAAAAAGGACATGACCGAGAAGAGCCACAAACAGACATTAGATATTTGTAACAAGTGGGTTAACTATGCTGGGTCGATCCATGATAGCTTATCTTCCATGCTGTTTTGTTTAGTTTGCAGGAACTACCAATAATAATTTCTAACCAATGGTCAATAATTTTTGATAAATACATTCAAGTTGTACTTGGTTTTCTCTCGCTTGTTAAAGCCACTACAAACAGTAGATTTCAATCAGGATGTGAACTGTTAAATGGAAGTAAGGACTTAGAAGTTATTGTACAATAGATCTTTTCCAATACACAAGGTATCAGTCTCAATTTCATTTGAAGAACACTTTCATATTAGACGATTCTTTCACAGATGATAGGCAGAATGATATTTCGAGGATGTTTTTGTACACGGCAGTTCGCATCAGTACTGATAGGCCATAGTATATGAACAGTCAATTTCACGGTTTTACTGTTTCTGAATTTTATTATTTGATTTATGGTTGCAAAAAACTAAATGTCACAGTGGCAGCTTTCGGTGACTCGAAGTTATGTAGGCCTACACTATAGCAAATTTCTTTATATTCGTGTTTATCTGTTTAAACAACTTGAATTGTCTGGGTTTTAGATTACAGGTTGCCTATAGCCTACTTGTTTGGTAGCAATTAAGAGACCGACTTTGCAGACAATCGAGAGGAAGTATTTGCTAACGTGGCTGATCATTCAAGTGGCGTGGCCGAAACACAATCTTTGTGGAGTTTGACTGAAGATCAAGTGATATAATTTCTTACCGAGAAGCGAACGTTGAGACTCCGTTTTATATCGATTTGTGTGCACTTTATCCCAAAACTCAGACCTTGAATGCCACCAAGACAGGTAGATGTATAACAGCTAATCAAAACTAAATGCTCTGTTGAACTCTGTAAAATTCTTTGAACGAAACAACAGACTCTTTCAGATGATGCAAATGAATAATGGCGGCGCTGGCCTTGAAAATTTGGCACGCAATAGCGGCAATAAGCATTTTCGTAAATAGGCCTAATGTTCATTTTTTTTAAATTGAAAGATGTAACATAATGATATTTTTCATTTTAGTATATTGCAAATGTATAGACCACTCAGACCAGTATGTAATATGTCCAAACTATAACATTTCATAGAAAATAGAACTTAAACAAATTTCCAATTTTAAACTGTAATTTAAAAGCAAAATGAAAACAGGACGCTTTTAAACAGGAAATATTCAATATTATCGTCCGCTACGGAAAGCCGTTGATATAGCCTATATATTAGCTATTCTGAGTCTCGAAAACATCAAGACACTGTAAGTACTATGTTCTGACGAAGTTGATAATTTCGTTCTATTTTTAAATTATTTGGTTAAATATTTTAATCATTTATTCGTTAATAATTGTTTTCAAAAATAGGCCTATCTTTGGTGATTTTTTATCATTCTTTTGGTACGCAATTGTATATTTTTGCTACCGTGCAGCTCCGCCACTAAAAATAATTATTGTTTAAACCTACATTGTAAGTTTTAAAAAATGTGGTTAGAGAGGTGATACAGTAAGCACCTTTCCTACCATCCATAAGATCAACTCTATCTCCCTTCACGTCCAAAATCCTAGCGACGCCACCTGTCTATATGTGACAGAAATTCATAGAATGAGAACGAGTCAGGGAGGTCTATAGACGCAGGCTTCTGTCTATATAATGTTGGTGTAAGCCTATGTGTATATATAGAAATGCAATTTTTGTCAGAATTTCTTGTTGTTAGCTATCACAAATGGGTCCTATGAAGACCTACTTAATAATGCCTATGTCTACCTTAGAGAGCGAGCGACAAAGCGGAAAGTCTTTTGATAAAGCGCAGAGAGTGGCCTACAAGTCATCAAGTGGCGTTGCGTCGTCGTTTCAGATCGCCCATATTCTGTTTAATAATTTTGATCTGACGTGTCTCAGAATTAATTTTGCTTCTTGTTTCCGTAGAAAAGTATGGTGAGTTCTTGTCGATAAATGTAATTAGGTCTATTTTTTGATGTTCGCTTAGGCTAAATTTTGTTCAGAGCAGACCTAAAATAAATTTACAGAATCGCGGTTTTAGTATGACTACCTATTTTAACTCACGAGTGTGAAATGTCAGCAATTTCACCTTTTTCACAATCGAGGGCGCTGTTTACTTGACTGATTTGACGCAGCATAAATTGCAACTGACTAAACACATATACGGCAATTAGGATCTAAGTCACAGTAGAATGAAATTCTACACTCTCCGAGTAGCTCTTCACTCTACTGTGTCTTAAATCCTAATTGTCGGATACATGTATGTGCTATGGGTTCAAGCCTCGTCCACGACAGTTACTGTGTAGGTCTAGGAATCTTGAGCAAAGCCCTTCTATCACAATATTGCACAGTACAATCTATGTTCCGGCCATATACCGCACTTCTGAACTTTGTTGGACGGTAATATCAATGCGCAGCTGTATAATTCTATTCTATTCTATTTACGGATTTATAAAGCGACTCTCACAGTACAACCTATTCAGAGGCGCTCCCAGTGCAAGAACCCCTAGAGAAAAGGAAAGTCTTAAGAGAACGAGCAGAAACAGTTGTGCTACTAGCAGAGTTGTATGGTAAATTTCTTAAGACATCTGAACAAGTAGATTAACGTTCTGTTTGAATGGTATACTTGTACTCGGAATTGTAGATCAACAGTGTCTGGACGTGGCTGACCACATAATTATTAGATTGTTATAAAAACTTGAAATTTGTGAAAGCAAATTTCGAAATAGCTGGCTCCGTTGTAAATGCATTTTTGACCATAGTAACATGTAAATATATAGATGGCCAGCATGCTATAAATTGATCACAATCGCGCGTGGCCTAAAGATCCGGTGTATCTAACAATCGAAAATAACCGACAAATATAAAATATTGCACGGATCGGCAAATGACCAATAGCGGTAATCTAAGACGCAGACCAATCCCAAGACCGTTCCCTTAAGACCAAGACCGACGCATTTGAGACCAAGACCGAGACCGATGGTCCGAGACCAAGATCAAGACCAAGACCGATGCATTAGAGACCAAGATCAAGACCGCAGTTTTCCGGTCTTGAGACTGTCTCGAGACCACATCCTAGGCCCAAACATTTTTGCTTATGTGGGCCCCTCCAGTTCGAATAGTCTCCTCTCCACCCTCAGGCTTAGCTGATGGTTCTATCCCCTACTCAGTTTCGCTGATTTCGAGCTGCACATTACAAATGTTCAGTATCAATAACAAATAATTGCAATACAGAGTTTACTCTTGTCTTTATTGTTCAATATTCATTTCTCAATCGGTCTCTAGTCTCCACACCTTCCCTATTCATAGGGCCCATTTGGGAAGCTTCCAACAGGGAAACTTCTTACATAAATTACATATATGTATACATGCACTGTGGCGAACCCCTATCGGTTTAGCACCAGGCGTTCGCAAGTCAGCAGCATTTGGGGCGAAGGCTCTGGGAAAACCTTGAATTTCTTCCCGTCTTCTTCTGGTACCTCGGAAGTCCGAGCTCCGAGGTTTTCCCCGTCTTCTTCTTAATTTCCGCTTAGTAAGACATGCCCGGTCTGGCGCAGGATTTAAACTGTCCCGATGATAGAAATCAGAGTCACTAGGCTAACGATGAAGTCAATACGTTGATTGCCATCAACCGAACAGCAGGACGTAATGACAGAGATTATTCCATAATCATTATCAAATGTCACACTGACTGTACTGACGTATAGCGACCATACTCATTGTCGAATCGGGCTGCTCCGAACCCCTAATGCAGCAATGTTCTCTGTTTAAACCTTTTTGAGCTCCATGGAGCACAGTCAGCTTCATGGAGCACAGCCACATTGGCCGCCTGCCGGCCAAGGAGGGGACGGAGCTCAAAATCAACTCCACGAGCCCCGGCCGCATGACGTCACAGAGGCAGATAACGCAGCTTGTCAAAGGCCGATGGTCACCCAAGGCTAAAATGCCCGGAGCACAACAGTATAGCGTGCAATAACGCTACATGCATGAACATTATGAACAAAAGCCTGCATCTCTTAGCCTCTCTATCTCGTTCTCACTCTGTCACATGTAGACAGTGGCGTCGCTAGGATTTTAGAGGTTAGGGAAGATAAGAGTTGATCTGATGGATGATATAAGATTGGCTACTGTATCTCCTCCCAAGGTTAACCACAAGATTTTTTCTAAATTACAATGTAGGCCCTAATAATAAACATGTGCATCATCTGAAAGAGCCTCTTTTTCAGTGCAAAGAATTTTACAGAATTCAACAGAGCTTCTGATCTACATCTATCTCTCTCGATTACATTCAGGCTACATTTACTTATGCCCGAATGTTTTTTATATATGATGCTGATGCCTCTGTTCATAGAGTTCATACAACTATTTGATTTTAGTTTTGAAAGCGCTTGAAGCCTACACTATAAATTGCGCAATTATATTTCAAAATTCGTAACATATTCCAATTTGTTCACACAACTAATCATTTATGGCTCCGAATAACACTTTAAGCTTAATCTTAAACTACTAGCTGTTAACCCGTGAAGAATCACGGGTCGAAAAATATAATAGCTCACGATTCAACCCGGTTCCTCCCATTACACAGAAAGGCTGCTACAACTTGCGCTCTGAAGGCCATTAAATTCAGTGGTCGTCGTACTGTTTCTCCATAATCGCCCTCTGAACAACATTGTTTACATCAGTATGTTAGTAACGGCGATTCAACCGATTCAAAATCGAGTTTCATCCAATAAGTGTGCATTTCATGTTAATAACTGCAAATATACTTACATTACACGATGTATTTAATTTTTATATCTGCAAATATGATTACACCGACCTGAATAAAACGTTTTTGAAATTCGAATCGGACTTACTCAGACACGATGTTTAACCAACTAATTCGTAAACAATAGGCTATTTAGGTCAGCAGCAACGCTTGCGCGCTGTCCAATCACGCACCTTAAATCGGACAGACACACGTAGGTTACGTGATTTAATTAATTATATAGGTAGATAAACTGTGCATACAGGTTTCAAGGCCCTATATTTGTGCACATTATAGTTTATAAAATGCAGGAATCGCAGGGTTAATTTAAATTAGAAACTCTGTTCGGTCACTCATAACCCAGTCAGTGGTACTTCAATTTTAATTCACCGCAACGCATTAAAACCAACTTGCATGTCAATTTTAGTTTACCGCTAGCCAGTTTATGTGAGGGCAGAGACTGAATCAGGGTTACTAGGTGAGTCGTGACATGAACGGGCCAACTTATATGTAACATAGGGGGCCAACGCTCTGGAGCAGTCACAGTTCCCCTCTGTGCCTACTAGTAAATATATGCCACACGCAAATTTTTATTCCAGTGAATATATAATGTATTGATGCGTCAGTATTTTTCTGTTTCTGTGATGGTATTCTTTGACAGCCAACAGCAGAAACTGGCCTACTACACTAGAATAGGTGTGGTGGCACGTCGAGACTAGAATAACGATGGTGGCCAGAATTGAACCCTGTCCCTAACATCGACCCTAACCCCCAATCCTGACCTGAACCCCACCCTAACTCTTGCCCCAGCCCTAACCCCTACCCCAACCCTAAATTTTACCTTAATCTTAACTCCTACCCCAGCTATATAACCCCAGCCAGAACCCTAACTCCAGCCCTAATCTTTTAATCCCAACCCTAATTCTATATAGTGTTACTTATTGGAGACGTAATTATGACGACCGGTCGGATCAGTTATAATGGTTTATTTTGCGGTGCGATAAATTAAAATTGAAGAAATTGTTGCGATGAATTAAAATTGAAGTACCCAGTCAGTTTCCACTAAACTAGTATTGGGCTAGAATTTTTTTAATATATTTTATTATTTTGTGTTACATCTAACTTAACTGATGCGTGCTTGTTTTGCATAATGAGAACTTGGACAAAACGGAAGTACAAAGATGTCATCAGAAGCTGAGATTACTTACAGACAGACAGAGTACCGAAGATTTAGAAGGATGTTGCTTGAAAGAAAAGAATTGACGGCTAGTATTGCATGTGGAAGCACTGTCGAACTTCCTATGGAATATGTGCTTGCCAATCCAACGGACGCTGACAAGCTCTATTGGACCAAAACGGCATCTCAAGTTCGTTATTCAAGCGAAACATTTGAAGAACAAAAGAGCGAAAGTCTGATTGTTGACACAAAAGACTGTCCCGTTGGATTTTCAAGGTTATTGAAACGCGATAAATTGCAGGAAAACGAAAAAACTTCGTATTATCGACGACCATCGGAGATATCGCATGATATTCGATGCACAAAAGGTCCATCTTGGCAGAGATTTGTGCAGATTAGCAAGGACCCTTGTTTCCAAATATTCTTATCTAAATTTGATCCTAGATGGGTTCAATTACAAAATTTCAAATCAGATTATGTATACTCTGTGTATTGTCCGTTTTGGCCAAATGAAGCAGCTGAATGGATAACACGTGACAGGAAAAATGGATGGCCTCCAAAAGACGTCACTGATCAAATTGTCGGATTCGGATTTCACTTGGTTTCAAAGCCACATCAAAGCAATCCAGATGACGACACTCAGTGGAGATTTTCTTTTTCACAGGCGGAGGTTGTTTTAGTTAGCAGTTGGACAGATGTCCAGAAATACATCTACCACGTGCTTAGGATAATAAAGAATGACGTTGTGAAGTCTTGTGGAGGAGAAGAGGAAACTGCGCTCTGCACCTACTTCTTCAAGACGCTAATGCTGTGGGCTTGCGAACAGAAATCTACCGAGTTTTGGACAGACGAGAACCTGGAGACGTCTATCGGTGATTTATTGTGCCAGATGATTGAATGGTTGATTGACAGATATTGTCCCAATTATTTTATTCCAAAGAATAACATGATTGATCATTTACCAATCAACATCGATTTAATCAAAGAAATATCGTCCATTTTGTTTTACAAAGAATTTCACCTATCTACACTCTTAAAAGCTGTACCGAAGGCATATCTTAAAGATCCTATCTCCGTCATTGTTCCTCACAAAGTCATTGATTATGTCTTGTTGCTATATAACAATAGCTACTCTATGAAGGATTCACGATGGAGGTCTTTGCAGGCGACAATGATAGCTTCGGATAACTTTGTACCTGAATTACAATTTCTTTTCAAAGGCATTCAAATTCACCTCAGCTTAATGAAGCAGGACAGCATGCAGTCACTCTGCAGATATAGGGACACTTGTTTGGCCGCAAAATGTTTTGATTTAGCCACAACGACTCAAAACCAAGATGTTTCACTTCAATCTACGTCGCTTCAATTTTCTCTAATTGAAATTCTGTTTGACCAATTAATGTTGTTCGCACATAATCTGTATAGCAGTAAAACTCCGTCTGTTCTAACGAGATGTAAAGGTAAATATAACAGAACAGGTCTTAGTGAATTCAAGGATTTATGGAGAGCAAACGACGATCCGTTTGAATTACCGAATTCTTCTTCTGGATCTTGTATTCATCCTGGACGTCGATTTGTCTGCTGTTATTCTCGTAAAGGCAATGTAGACCTAAGACCTCGCAAACTGGAATTTACAAAAACCGGCAACGAACATAATGTAATCGGAAACGCAATATCGCAGCTGCTAAAGAATGTTTCCAATTATTATTTTTCTCCATCGTATCTCATCAGCGCTGCATATTATGCCAACTTTTATTACACAGCCATAAGCGATTACAGTTCAGCAGCCGAACAGTGTGAGAAAGTTTTTAAATGTTTACGAGCTCTGGAAAATAAAACTGCTCTGGCGCCAATGACAAAAGTCCTCTATGTCTTAATGACAAATGAATGGTCAGTGTTATTTGACAAATATTTGCAAATCATTTTGGGTTTTTTCACGTTGTGCACGTCCATTACTGGCAGATCTGAAGGAAATCGAGGACGAAAGGTTGTTATCCACATCTGTCCGCTTGAATTCTTAAAATATATTCATTTTCAAAGCGTTCGAAAACTGGACAGAGGGCAGGTTGTCGAGTTCAGATGTAACTTATGCGATGTCATCAAGGATTTGTATAATGGAAAGTTCGATGGTGAGTACGCGTCACGAATACTATTACTAACGGCAATACGCATAAGTGGAATTATACCAAGGAAGGATGACGACTCAACTTTCTCCGTACGATGGCCTACTTGACGTCTCGGTAACAAAATCAATAGGTCTACTGTCAATAGCACGTTTTTGCGTTTGTGTGATATTGTATTTAAAAGAAAAACACAATCAAATTGTTGGCAGGTGAAATAGTTGCCTAGCAAATGGATCAATATCCTCTCTTTAACGGGAATTCTCAGGAAAACGGTTCGATTTAGAAGCCCATCTGATAAAGAGGTTACTTACAACAAATCATGTTATTATATTTCAGAGTTACCGGTGGGGTGAATTAATTCGGTCTTTTAAGTGGACAGTTGTTTCTTTTAGGTACTTGGTTGAATCAATGGACCATAATTTATATACTTAGAAGTATGTTCTGTAAAAATGTTATTATTATATTAAATAAAATATAAAAACATACATGTGTTGACCACAACGTACCTTAAAGCAGAATTGGCGTACGTGTAGGTTTACTCGGCCCTATCATTGGCATCTAGCTTAGAGTTGTCCACGGCTCTGGGCAACCCTTGATGCAGGTTGGGCTTGGGCGGGCGGTTCACAAATACATGTATCTTCAGATTAGGCGGGTCGGGTCGGGTCGAGATCCCGGCGGGTCGGTTTGGTCCGTGTCCCTAACCCTTGCCCATTTCGACCCACCAATGTTTTGCAGAGTTCAATTGTCAACTCTATGCTATACATAATCTTAATACAGTTAATCAGTTACAATTGAATATATTGAATAGTGCGAGGGAATTATCGCAAAAGCGCAGGGAAACACCGGATGTGTTCCTTTTTACACCGAAGTCGGGTCAAGCTGTCGCATGGAATGATTTCACATGAATTATTGAAAAAACGAAAGATCAGCGGATTTATTACTGTTAGCTGATTAGAAAACGCTGGGACATGCGGACCGGAACATTACGTTCCTAATAATATCCGGAATTCTTTTGCATATATTAATGGAGAAAGTAAGTCTATGCCAAAACGAATGGTACGTCCTCACAAACCCATTTTCAATTGGTCGGGTTGGGTCATAAAAGACACCCTAAGTAGCGGTAATCAAACTATCTTTCTGTGCTCTTCTCACAAACGATTTGCATGCTCACTCACAAGGACCCAAAAAATATGCAAAATTTAAGGTGAACACAGGCCTACATTATACTACTAAACGGCTATAGGAGGAACGTTAATATACCCAATTATAGCATTTTAACTCCTACTGGTTATTCGTTTCTTTAGATGCTAAATTTCGTCGAGGAATGTCCAGGGTTAATTTATTCACAATGAATTTTGAGTTAAAGTAGTTCCGAATAGATCATGGATTCGTAGACAGTAGATTAAGACTCTTATATTCTCTGTAGTTCTAAATAATTGCAGTAGTTATTAATTTTTTTAATGAAAACGCATAGCATAGGCTCTCATTAATTTTGGCCAATTTGCAACAGCTGATGTTGTTGTTCAACTATCGATGTGCCGTTTTGAACTCGAGCAAAGAGCGAAGGTCACGTGCATGTACGTATGAAGCAGGATGAGGAAAGGTATGTTCAGATGATATATGATAAGAAAAGCTAAAAAATATAATTAGTATGAAATCACATCGCATACGCTGGAATCCGTCGTGGAGGTGAGGTTTATGTATCTATGTACATATATCTGGCTATTTATATAGCGCCTTATTAGAACCTCTCGAAGGCGCAGTGCGGTTAGCTCCCGGAACCACCACCAACAGTTCACCACCCATGGACTACCACATGATTGTCTATTTAGAAAGAAAACAGTCTGACAAAAACGCAGAAATGCTGACATGAGTAACAATGGACAATAAAAGTCGGAAGTGTGATAATTAAATAGAAGTTTGAAGCAGACGGCGGTGGGTTAATTAGTGGCGGCATTGCTAGATGAACCTAGAATAGAAGGAAGAGGGACGGTCGTTGTAGAGTCGAAGTGTTGTGTGGGATATGGATCGGCTGGAGGAACTTGCTACGCGTAGGTTAAGCTTATCGATTGGGGAACTGCGCCTAGTCCGCCACTGTTTGGACTTTGACAGTGCCAGTCCCAAGCCTGGATAAAGGAGGAGGGCGACACCAAATCATCTTCGATATGCAACGGTGTGGTTAAAAAATCAGCAACAGTTATCGACTGGGGGGGGACGGTAAAGATTAATTAGGTAGGAGGAATAGAGGCCATAATTATATGGAGGTGTAGGCTGAGAGGTCGTTTTCAATATGGGGTAGTCAATATAAAGGCCCCTGGCGGCAATTGAGTTTTATTGCATTTACAGTTACTGGCCTAAAGTTTTATTGCGCCGTGATGCATCTACATGTAGGCATACGCCAGCAAAAAGCCAGGTAGGTCTCTATGTACTTAATCAGCGCAATACAACCGAATGCAGACGTAATTTCACGTAAACGATTTCGTATGTTAATAGCGACCATCTTAAAATCCTATCTTAGCATTAGACAACGAGCCCGCAGACGTCATAGCAATGACCTGATCGTGGTCATCAAAACAGTTTGTTCACTTAATAACCATAACCCTAACCATATGTTTTTATTATCAATCTCAAAAAATTAAACACAAGAATAAGAATGCATGAAAAAATGAAAATAAGAGGGATAATAGGGAAAGTAAACACCTAAGAGACCGATTGGACCGCTAACAGGGCGTACCCTTTACAATCAGATATTGGGCAACAGGTACATACTATTGAAACATGAATCATCATCTTAGCTAGTTAACTAACGCTGTCTGTGCACACACCAATTTATTATTGTATTATGCATGTATATAATGCATATATATTTGAATAGTCCTACCTTTTTCTGAATAGCTGCGGTTTGATGACTAGTTTAGCTCAGACATAACAGACTTTAAAATAGACTTAGTTATTGCATAGGGCTATATTTATATAGTTATACATGCTAGAGGCAGTTCACAGTTATATGTATTATGCATGTATATAATGCATATATAGGGGCATGCGTAACCATATATAAATATAGGCCTATGCAATAGCTAAGCCCGCCTTAAATAGAGCATATATATCTGGGTGTGTGAAGAGAAACAAAGGAACGTCTGTTGGACAATACAGATAATTATGCCGAGAACACTGTCGTAAAGCTTGAGGGCAACAATTATTATGCTCTAGGAAAGTCGTTCCTTCCTGTTCAGATAATTAATCGGGTAATTTATACAGAACCACATAATGAAACACAGTTTGAGATATTCAGAAGTCTGTTGACAGCAGCGTTAAATTTAACTATTGTGTTTTCTGACAAAAATGGTGCAGGTGACATTATAAAATGTTCAATTTACTTGTTTGGAGTGTGCGCTGTGTAGTGTGTAGTAGGCTTATGCATTTCTTAGAAAGCCTTTAAGTCAGCTGCACAATATTTTAATCTAATAGACCTCTGCCTGAGATGTAACCTATTGCTGAGGGAGAGTATGAATTATTTAGTGTTTTATGCACTAAATAAAAATGGCGTAACAATTGATCAGATCCGACCCTGAATAGAGCACATCATGACCATTTTCAGTAAAATTGCAAAAAACATTTGCATCCTAATACAACTCAACATTTCTTATGTATGCACAGTATGTCAGGGTTGTTCATTAATTGAAATTCATACAGTAATTGAATTGCGTAATGGAATCACAAGTTCTGCGATTCTAAGACGCTACTCAAAAGCTGAGCTCAGTGAATCATCTTATTCGCGAAAGAAAATAATGTTGAGGCCAAATGAGGCCAAATGAGGCCAAATAGTTGTTGTAGATAAATTATTTTAGTTTTAAAATGTGGCTGCAAATCTTCAGCTCGTCGAACAACCACAAGAATTCTCAAATTTTTGCGAACAACTGCTATTTCGCAAATTCATCCAGTTGCAGTTATTTACAGGCAGCTTTTGTGAACTGCCTCTAATACACTTCATGGATAATGTTACGAACATCGACAACATCAGGTATCGTAGAAACATCTGCGCTATTAGCAAAGGCGCTCTAACTTCATAAGACTTCAAAGGAACCGTACAAATTATTCAGTCTGAAGGATCACAAAATGGACATGTCAGACTATATTTCAAAAGCAACAGCATGCCTTATACATATGCGATGGTTCCAGAGCACAGACATGCATATTCGCAGGTTCTATTAGAGAAATCAGATATAACAGAAGGTTTATTTTCTGATTCCAGCTACATTGGTAAATGGCTAGGAACATTTCAGGGACTGATACGGTGGATGCAATTTTGTGTCCAAACTGGCCTGAGGAAGCACATGAATGGATAACTCGAGAACGGCCAAATGAATGGCCAACACCTGGCACTGTGAGCAACATAGTAAACATGGGATGCTTCTTAGTTGCCAAGTCACACCAAGGGAGCCACATTGTTGCAAACGAATGGCGATTCTCGTTTGCTGAGGCGGAACTGATGCTAGTCCACACCTGGAGTGATGTACAGATGTATGTATGTATGTATATCATATTCTACGTTTGATCAAGAGCGATGTTGTAAGAAAATGCGGTGGGTAGAAGAAAACCTTCGTCAATACTTATCATTTCAAAACTTTAATGTTTTGGGCATGAGAGGAAAAGCCCAAGGAATTCTGGCTGCCTGATAATAATATGCGCTCCACCTGAACGGGATTAATCATTGTGATGATTGAATGGTTGATCGAAAAGCAGTGCAGAAACTACTTCATGCCAGGCAACAATATGTTCGGTCATTTGCCAGGCAGTCACGACTTCGACAGCGAGATGCAGTTTCTTGTCGATTATGTACATTTAGTTGATGGGTGTGTTTCAAACACCGTCCCTTTCACTTCGGACCGCAAGAATAAAAGATTGAGTTTCCCGTGCGCGTTCCAACTAACTTTTTTCATGCTGGGCATTTGAGAGCCACACACAGCTAGATTGTTCAACCGTATACACCGGAGAGGCAGATGTACATGCCTAGCAATGCCATCGAGAAAAGTCATTTAATCCGCTCAGCCAGTTTCAACCTTTTCCAATGCATCAAAAAATACAGGCGTGTTACGTCATCTAAGGATCTGGAACAGAAAGTAAGTATGTTGCATGATGTTGAAAAATATTTCAAAAGAGCGAGCCAGAAGCAAATTGATGGTTTCACGCATGTATATATTTCGTCAATGGACAATTTTCACACCATAATTTCTAAAGAGCTAAACACGACCATAAATAGCATCGACAGAATTGATTCATCGAAGGGTCATGATCAACAAGCTGAATTCATTTCTCTAATTGGAAATTCTCCACGATGGGAATTATGCTATAGCAGAACAGAAAACTACGTTGCATGTATTTTGGAAATGTTTTTCAATATTATGAATCGAGGAATGCTTTAGCCATCTTACTTTCATGTAGCTGCATATGAAGCAAATTTTTACTGGACAATTTTTGGAGAAGAAAAAAAGGACATGACCGAGAAGAGCCACAAACAGACATTAGATATTTGTAACAAGTGGGTTAACTATGCTGGGTCGATCCATGATAGCTTATCTTCCATGCTGTTTTTTTTAGTTTGCAGGAACTACCAATAATAATTTCTAACCAATGGTCAATAATTTTTGATAAATACATTCAAGTTGTACTTGGTTTTCTCTCGCTTGTTAAAGCCACTACAAACAGTAGATTTCAATCAGGATGTGAACTGTTAAATGGAAGTAAGGACTTAGAAGTTATTGTACAATAGATCTTTTCCAATACACAAGGTATCAGTCTCAATTTCATTTGAAGAACACTTTCATATTAGACGATTCTTTCACAGATGATAGGCAGAATGATATTTCGAGGATGTTTTTGTACACGGCAGTTCGCATCAGTACTGATAGGCCATAGTATATGAACAGTCAATTTCACGGTTTTACTGTTTCTGAATTTTATTATTTGATTTATGGTTGCAAAAAACTAAATGTCACAGTGGCAGCTTTCGGTGACTCGAAGTTATGTAGGCCTACACTATAGCAAATTTCTTTATATTCGTGTTTATCTGTTTAAACAACTTGAATTGTCTGGGTTTTAGATTACAGGTTGCCTATAGCCTACTTGTTTGGTAGCAATTAAGAGACCGACTTTGCAGACAATCGAGAGGAAGTATTTGCTAACGTGGCTGATCATTCAAGTGGCGTGGCCGAAACACAATCTTTGTGGAGTTTGACTGAAGATCAAGTGATATAATTTCTTACCGAGAAGCGAACGTTGAGACTCCGTTTTATATCGATTTGTGTGCACTTTATCCCAAAACTCAGACCTTGAATGCCACCAAGACAGGTAGATGTATAACAGCTAATCAAAACTAAATGCTCTGTTGAACTCTGTAAAATTCTTTGAACGAAACAACAGACTCTTTCAGATGATGCAAATGAATAATGGCGGCGCTGGCCTTGAAAATTTGGCACGCAATAGCGGCAATAAGCATTTTCGTAAATAGGCCTAATGTTCATTTTTTTTAAATTGAAAGATGTAACATAATGATATTTTTCATTTTAGTATATTGCAAATGTATAGACCACTCAGACCAGTATGTAATATGTCCAAACTATAACATTTCATAGAAAATAGAACTTAAACAAATTTCCAATTTTAAACTGTAATTTAAAAGCAAAATGAAAACAGGACGCTTTTAAACAGGAAATATTCAATATTATCGTCCGCTACGGAAAGCCGTTGATATAGCCTATATATTAGCTATTCTGAGTCTCGAAAACATCAAGACACTGTAAGTACTATGTTCTGACGAAGTTGATAATTTCGTTCTATTTTTAAATTATTTGGTTAAATATTTTAATCATTTATTCGTTAATAATTGTTTTCAAAAATAGGCCTATCTTTGGTGATTTTTTATCATTCTTTTGGTACGCAATTGTATATTTTTGCTACCGTGCAGCTCCGCCACTAAAAATAATTATTGTTTAAACCTACATTGTAAGTTTTAAAAAATGTGGTTAGAGAGGTGATACAGTAAGCACCTTTCCTACCATCCATAAGATCAACTCTATCTCCCTTCACGTCCAAAATCCTAGCGACGCCACCTGTCTATATGTGACAGAAATTCATAGAATGAGAACGAGTCAGGGAGGTCTATAGACGCAGGCTTCTGTCTATATAATGTTGGTGTAAGCCTATGTGTATATATAGAAATGCAATTTTTGTCAGAATTTCTTGTTGTTAGCTATCACAAATGGGTCCTATGAAGACCTACTTAATAATGCCTATGTCTACCTTAGAGAGCGAGCGACAAAGCGGAAAGTCTTTTGATAAAGCGCAGAGAGTGGCCTACAAGTCATCAAGTGGCGTTGCGTCGTCGTTTCAGATCGCCCATATTCTGTTTAATAATTTTGATCTGACGTGTCTCAGAATTAATTTTGCTTCTTGTTTCCGTAGAAAAGTATGGTGAGTTCTTGTCGATAAATGTAATTAGGTCTATTTTTTGATGTTCGCTTAGGCTAAATTTTGTTCAGAGCAGACCTAAAATAAATTTACAGAATCGCGGTTTTAGTATGACTACCTATTTTAACTCACGAGTGTGAAATGTCAGCAATTTCACCTTTTTCACAATCGAGGGCGCTGTTTACTTGACTGATTTGACGCAGCATAAATTGCAACTGACTAAACACATATACGGCAATTAGGATCTAAGTCACAGTAGAATGAAATTCTACACTCTCCGAGTAGCTCTTCACTCTACTGTGTCTTAAATCCTAATTGTCGGATACATGTATGTGCTATGGGTTCAAGCCTCGTCCACGACAGTTACTGTGTAGGTCTAGGAATCTTGAGCAAAGCCCTTCTATCACAATATTGCACAGTACAATCTATGTTCCGGCCATATACCGCACTTCTGAACTTTGTTGGACGGTAATATCAATCCGCAGCTGTATAATTCTATTCTATTCTATTTACGGATTTATAAAGCGACTCTCACAGTACAACCTATTCAGAGGCGCTCCCAGTGCAAAAACCCCTAGAGAAAAGGAAAGTCTTAAGAGAACGAGCAGAAACAGTTGTGCTACTAGCAGAGTTGTATGGTAAATTTCTTAAGACATCTGAACAAGTAGATTAACGTTCTGTTTGAATGGTATACTTGTACTCGGAATTGTAGATCAACAGTGTCTGGACGTGGCTGACCACATAATTATTAGATTGTTATAAAAACTTGAAATTTGTGAAAGCAAATTTCGAAATAGCTGGCTCCGTTGTAAATGCATTTTTGACCATAGTAACATGTAAATATATAGATGGCCAGCATGCTATAAATTGATCACAATCGCGCGTGGCCTAAAGATCCGGGGTATCTAACAATCGAAAATAACCGACAAATATAAAATATTGCACGGATCGGCAAATGACCAATAGCGGTAATCTAAGACGCAGACCAATCCCAAGACCGTTCCCTTAAGACCAAGACCGACGCATTTGAGACCAAGACCGAGACCGATGGTCCGAGACCAAGATCAAGACCAAGACCGATGCATTAGAGACCAAGATCAAGACCGCAGTTTTCCGGTCTTGAGACTGTCTCGAGACCACATCCTAGGCCCAAACATTTTTGCTTATGTGGGCCCCTCCAGTTCGAATAGTCTCCTCTCCACCCTCAGGCTTAGCTGATGGTTCTATCCCCTACTCAGTTTCGCTGATTTCGAGCTGCACATTACAAATGTTCAGTATCAATAACAAATAATTGCAATACAGAGTTTACTCTTGTCTTTATTGTTCAATATTCATTTCTCAATCGGTCTCTAGTCTCCACACCTTCCCTATTCATAGGGCCCATTTGGGAAGCTTCCAACAGGGAAACTTCTTACATAAATTACATATATGTATACATGCACTGTGGCGAACCCCTATCGGTTTAGCACCAGGCGTTCGCAAGTCAGCAGCATTTGGGGCGAAGGCTCTGGGAAAACCTTGAATTTCTTCTCGTCTTCTTCTGGTACCTCGGAAGTCCGAGCTCCGAGGTTTTCCCCGTCTTCTTCTTAATTTCCGCTTAGTAAGACATGCCCGGTCTGGCGCAGGATTTAAACTGTCCCGATGATAGAAATCAGAGTCACTAGGCTAACGATGAAGTCAATACGTTGATTGCCATCAACCGAACAGCAGGACGTAATGACAGAGATTATTCCATAATCATTATCAAATGTCACACTGACTGTACTGACGTATAGCGACCATACTCATTGTCGAATCGGGCTGCTCCGAACCCCTAATGCTACAATGTTCTCTGTTTAAACCTTTTTGAGCTCCATGAAGCATAGTCAACTCCATGGAACACAGTCAGCCCCCCCCGCCACGACCAATCAGCGCAGAGCTCCACGGGAGCTCCACTGAAGCACGCGGGAGCTCCGTGAAGCACAGCCAACTCCAGGGAGCACAGCCACATCGGCCGCCTGCCGGCCAAGGAGGGGAAGGAGCTCAAAATCAACTCCACGAGCCTTGGCCGCATGACGTAACAGAGACAGATAACGCAGCTTGTCACAGGCCGATGGTCACCCAAGGCTAAAATGCCCGGAGCACAACAGTATAGCGTGCAATAACGCTACATGCATGAACATTATGAACAAAAGCCTCCATCTCTTAGCCTCTCTATCTCGTTCTCACTCTGTCACATGTAGACAGTGGCGTCGCTAGGATTTTAGAGGTTAGGGAAGATAAGAGATGATCTGATGGATGATATAAGATTGGCTACTGTATCTCCTCCCAAAGTTAACCACAAGATTTTTTCTAAATTACAATGTAGGCCCTAACAATAAACATGTGCATCATCTGAAAGAGCCTCTTTTTCAGTGCAAAGAATTTTACAGAATTCAACAGAGCTTCTGGTTTTGATCAGCTGATCTACATCTATCTCTCTCGATTACATTCAGGATCTGTGTATGTCCTCTGTGTTGATTATTCATCTGGCTGCGCAATATGCTTCAGTAGGCTATGGGTTTTCAGTCAGCCTGTGTGTATATATGTATTTGGACCCTATGCATAGGCTACATTTACTTATGTCCGAATGTTTTTATATATGATGCTGATGCCTCGGTTCATAGAGTTCGTACAACTATTTGATTTTAGTTTTGAAAGCGCTTGAAGCCTACACTATAAATTGCGCAATTATATTTCAAAATTCGTAACATATTCCAATTTCTTCACATAACTAATCATTTATAGCTCCGAATAACACTTTAAGCTTAATCCTGAACTACTAGCTGTTAACTCGTGAAGAATCACGGGTCGAAAAATATAATGGCTCACGATTCAACCCGGTTCCTCCCATTACACAGAAAGGCTGCTACAACTTGCGCTCTGAAGGCCATTAAATTCAGTGGTCGTCGTACTGTTTCTCCATAATCGCCCTCAGAACAACATTGTTTACATCCGTATATTAGTAACGGCGATTCAACCGATTCAAAATCGAGTTTCATCCAATAAGTGTGCATTTCATGTTAATAACTGCAAATATACTTACATTACACGATGTATTTAATTTTTATATCTGCAAATATGATTACACCGACGTGAATAAAACGTTTTTGAAACCCGAATCGGACGTACTAAGACACGATATTTAACCAACTAATTCGTAAACAATAGGCTATTTAGGTCAGCAGCAACGCTTGCGCGCTGTCCAATCACGCACCTTGAATCGGACAGACACACGTAGGTCACGTGATTTAATTAATTATATAGGTAGATAAACTGTGCATACAGATTTCAAGGCTCTATATTTGTGCACATTATAGTTTATAAAATGCAGGAATCGCAGGGTTAATTTAAATTAGAAACTCTGTTCGGTCACTCATAACCCAGTCAGTGGTACTTCAATTTTAATTCACCGCAACGCATTAAAAACAACTTGCATGTCAATTTTAGTTTACCGTTGGCCAGTTTATGTGAGGGCAGAGACTGAATCAGGGTTACTAGGTGAGTCGTGACATGAACGGGCCAACTTATATGTAACATAGGGGGCCAACGCTCTGGGAGCAGTCACAGTTCCCCTCTGTGCCTACTAGTAAATATATGCCACACGCAAATTTTTTATTCCAGTGAATATATAATGTATTGATGCGTCAGTATTTTTCTGTTTCTGTGATGGTATTCTTTCACAGCCAACAGCAGAAACTGGCCTACTACACTAGAATATGTGTGGTGGCTATAATGGCGTCACACGTCGAGACTAGAATTACGATGGTGGCCAGAATTGAACCCTGTCCCTAACATCGACCCTAACCCCCAATCCTGACCTGAACCCCACCCTAACTCTTGCCCCAGCCCTAACCCCTACCCCAACCCTAAATTTTACCCCAATCATAACTCCTACCCCAGCTATATAACCCCAGCCAGAACCCTAACCCCAACCCTAATCTTTTAACCGTACCCTAATTCTATATAGTGTTACTTATTGGAGACGTAATTATTACGATTCCGGTCGGATCAGTTATAATGGTTTATTTTGCGGTGCGATAAATTAAAATTGAAGAAATTGTTGCGATGAATTAAAATTGAAGTACCCAGTCAGTTTCCACTAAACTAGTATTGGGCTAGAATTTTTAATATATTTTATTATTTTGTGTTACATCTAACTTAACTGATGCGTGCTTGTTTTGCATAATGAGAACTTGGACAAAACGGAAGTACAAAGATGTCATCAGAAGCTGAGATTACTTACAGACAGACAGAGTACCGAAGATTTAGAAGGATGTTGCTTGAAAGAAAAGAATTGACGGCTAGTATTGCATGTGGAAGCGCTTTCGAACTTCCTATTGAATATGTGCTTGCCAATCCAACGGACGCTGACACGCTCTATTGGACCAAAACGGCATCTCAAGTTCGTTATTCAAGCGAAACATTTGAAGAACAAAAGAGCGAAAGTCTGATTGTTGACACAAAAGACTGTCCCGTCGGATTTTCAAGGTTATTGAAACGCGATAAATTGCAAAAAAACGAAAAAACTTCGTATTATCGACGACCATCGGAGATATCGCATGATATTCGATGCACAAAAGGTCCATCTTGGCAGAAATTTGTGCAGATTAGCAAGGACCCTTATTTCCAAACATTCTTATCTAAATTTGATCCTAGATGGGTTCAATTAAAAAATTTCAAATTAGATTATGTATACTCTGTGTATTGTCCGTTTTGGCCAAATGAAGCAGCGGAATGGATAACACGTGACAGGAAAAATGGATGGCCTCCAAAAGACGTCACTGATCAAATTGTCGGATTCGGATTTCACTTGGTTTCAAAGCCACACCAAAGCAATCCAGATGACGACACTCAGTGGAGATTTTCTTTTTCACAGGCAGAGGTTGTTTTAGTTAGCAGTTGGACAGATGTCCAGAAATACATCTACCACGTGCTTAGGATAATAAAGAATGACGTTGTGATGTTATGTGGAGGAGAAGAGGAAACTGCGCTCTGCACCTACTTCTTCAAGACGCTAATGCTGTGGGCTTGCGAACAGAAATCTACCGAGTTTTGGACAGACGAGAACCTGGAGACGTCTATCGGTGATTTATTGTGCCAGATGATTGAATGGTTGATTGACAGATATTGTCCCAATTATTTTATTCCAAAGAATAACATGATCGATCATTTACCAATCAACATCGATTTAATCAAAGAAATCTCGTCCATTTTGTTTTACAAAGAATTTCACCTATCTACACTCTTAAAAGCTGTACCGAAGGCATATCTTAAAGATCCGATCTCCGTCATTGTTCCGCTCAAAGTCATTGATTATGCCTTGTTGCTATATAACAATAGCTACTATATGAAGGATTCACGATGGAGGTCTTTGCAGGCGACAATGATAGCTTCGGATAACTTTGTACCTGAATTACAATTTCTTTTCACAGGCATTCAAATTCACCTCAGCTTAATGAAGCAGGACAGCATGCAGTCACTCTGCAGATATAGGGACACTTGTTTGGCCGCAAAATGTTTTGATTTAGCCACAACGACTCAAAACCAAGATGTTTCACTTCAATCTACGTCGCTTCAATTTTCTCTAATTGAAATTCTGTCTGACCAATTAATGTTGTTCGCACATAATCTGTATAGCCGTAAAACTCAGTCTGTTCTAACGAGATGTAAAGGTAAATATAACAGAACAGGTCTTAGTGAATTCAAGGATTTATGGAGAGCAAACGACGATCCTTTTGAATTACCGAATTCTTCTTCTGGATCTTGTATTCATCATGGACGTCGATTTGTCTGCTGTTATTCTCGTAAAGGCAATGTAGACCTAAGACCTCGCAAACTGGAATTTACAAAAACCGGTAACGAACATAATGTAATCGGAAACGCAACATCGCAGCTGCTAAAGAATGTTTCCAATTATTATTTTTCGTCACCGTATCTCATCAGCGCTGCATATTATGCCAACTTTTATTACACAGCCATGAGCGATTACAGTTCAGCAGCCGAACAGTGTGAGAAAGTTTTTAAATGTTTACAAGCTCTGGAAAATAAAATTGCTATGGCGCCAATGACAAAAGTCCTCTATGTCTTAATGACAAATGAATGGTCAGTGTTATTTGACAAATATTTGCAAATCATTTTGGGTTTTTTCACGTTGTGCACGTCCATTTCTGGTAGATCTGAAGGAAATCGAGGACGAAAGGTTGTTATCCACATCTGTCCGCTTGAATTCTTAAAATATATTCATTTTCAAAGCGTTCGAAAACTGGACAGAGGGCAGGTTGTCGAGTTCAGATGTAACTTAGGCGATGTCATCAAGGATTTGTATAATGGACAGTTCGATGGTGAGTACGCGTCACGAATACTATTACTAACGGCAATACGCATAAGTGGAATTATACCAAGGAAGGATGACGACACAAATTTCTCCGTACGATGGCCTACTTGACGTCTCGGTAACAAAATCAATAGGTCTACAGTCAATAGCACGTTTGTGAAATTGTATTTAAAAGAAAAACACAATCAAATTGTTGGCAGGTGAAATAGTTGCCTAGCAAATGGATCAATTTCCTCTCTTTAACGGGAATTCTCAGGAAAACGGTTCGATTTAGAAGCCCATCTGATAAAGAGGTTAATTACAACAAATCATGTTATTATATTTCAGAGTTACGGGTGGGGTGAATTAATTCGGTCTTTTAAGAGTACAGTTGTTTCTTTTAGGTAATTGGTTGAATCAATGGACCATAATTTATATACTTAGAAGATTGTTCTTTGAAATGTTATTATTATATTAAATAAAATATAAAAACATACATGTGTTGACCACAACGTACCTTAAAGCAGGATTGGCGTACGTGTAGGTTACTCGGCCCTATCATTGGCATCTAGCTTAGAGTTGTCCACGGCTCTGGGCAACCCTTGATGCAGGTCGGGCTTGGGCGGGCGGTTCACAAATACATGTATCTTCAGATTAGGCGGGTCGGGTCGGGTCGAGATCCCGGCGGGTCGGTTTGGTCCGTGTCCCTAACCCTTGCCCATTTCGACCCACCAATGTTTTGCAGAGTTCAATTGTCAACTCTATGCTATACATAATCTTAATACAGTTAATCAGTTACAATTGAATATATTGAATAGTGCGAGGGAATTATCGCAAAAGCGCAGGGAAACACCGGATGTGTTCCTTTTTACACCGAAGTCGGGTCAAGCTGTCGCATGGAATGATTTCACATGAATTTTTGAAAAAACGAAAGATCAGCGGATTTATTACTGTTAGCTGATTAGAAAACGCTGGGACATGCGGACCGGAACATTACGTTCCTAATAATATCCGGAATTCTTTTGCATATATTAATGGAGAAAGTAAGTCTATGCCAAAACGAATGGTACGTCCTCACAAACCCATTTTCAATTGGTCGGGTTGGGTCATAAAAGACACCCTAAGTAGCGGGAATCAAACTATCTTTCTGTGCTCTTCTCACAAACGATTTGCATGCGCACTCACAAGGACCCAAAAAAATATGCAAAATTTAAGGTGAACACAGGCCTACATTATACTACTAAACGGCTATAGGAGGAACGTTAATATACCCAATTATAGCATTTTAACTCCTACTGGTTATTCGTTTCTTTAGATGCTAAATTTCGTCGAGGAATGTCCAGGGTTAATTTATTCACAATGAATTTTGAGTTAAAGTAGTTCCGAATAGATCATGGATTCGTAGACAGTAGATTAAGACTCTTATATTCTCTGTAGTTCTAAATAATTGCAGTAGTTATTAATTTTTTTAATGAAAACGCATAGCATAGGCTCTCATTAATTTTGGCCAATTTGCAACAGCTGATGTTGTTGTTCAACTATCGATGTGCCGTTTTGAACTCGAGCAAAGAGCGAAGGTCACGTGCATGTACGTATGAAGCAGGATGAGGAAAGGTATGTTCAGATGATATATGATAAGAAAAGCTAAAAAATATAATTAGTATGAAATCACATCGCATACGCTGGAATCCGTCGTGGAGGTGAGGTTTATGTATCTATGTACATATATCTGGCTATTTATATAGCGCCTTATTAGAACCTCTCGAAGGCGCAGTGCGGTTAGCTCCCGGAACCACCACCAACAGTTCACCACCCATGGACTACCACATGATTGTCTATTTAGAAAGAAAACAGTCTGACAAAAACGCAGAAATGCTGACATGAGTAACAATGGACAATAAAAGTCGGAAGTGTGATAATTAAATAGAAGTTTGAAGCAGACGGCGGTGGGTTAATTAGTGGCGGCATTGCTAGATGAACCTAGAATAGAAGGAAGAGGGACGGTCGTTGTAGAGTCGAAGTGTTGTGTGGGATATGGATCGGCTGGAGGAACTTGCTACGCGTAGGTTAAGCTTATCGATTGGGGAACTGCGCCTAGTCCGCCACTGTTTGGACTTTGACAGTGCCAGTCCCAAGCCTGGATAAAGGAGGAGGGCGACACCAAATCATCTTCGATATGCAACGGTGTGGTTAAAAAATCAGCAACAGTTATCGACTGGGGGGGGGACGGTAAAGATTAATTAGGTAGGAGGAATAGAGGCCATAATTATATGGAGGTGTAGGCTGAGAGGTCGTTTTCAATATGGGGTAGTCAATATAAAGGCCCCTGGCGGCAATTGAGTTTTATTGCATTTACAGTTACTGGCCTAAAGTTTTATTGCGCCGTGATGCATCTACATGTAGGCATACGCCAGCAAAAAGCCAGGTAGGTCTCTATGTACTTAATCAGCGCAATACAACCGAATGCAGACGTAATTTCACGTAAACGATTTCGTATGTTAATAGCGACCATCTTAAAATCCTATCTTAGCATTAGACAACGAGCCCGCAGACGTCATAGCAATGACCTGATCGTGGTCATCAAAACAGTTTGTTCATTTAATAACCATAACCCTAACCATATGTTTTTATTATAAATCTCAAAAAATTAAACACAAAAATAAGAATGCATGCAAAAACGGTAATTAGAGGGATAATAGGGAAAGTAAACACCTAAGAGACCGATTGGACCGCTAACAGGGCGTACCCTTTACAATCAGATATTGGGCAACAGGTACATACTATTGAAACATGAATCATCATCTTAGCTAGTTAACTAACGCTGTCTGTGCACACACCAATTTATTATTGTATTATGCATGTATATAATGCATATATATTTGAATAGTCCTACCTTTTTCTGAATAGCTGCGGTTTGATGACTAGTTTAGCTCAGACATAACAGACTTTAAAATAGACTTAGTTATTGCATAGGGCTATATTTATATAGTTATACATGCTAGAGGCAGTTCACAGTTATATGTATTATGCATGTATATAATGCATATATAGGGGCATGCGTAACCATATATAAATATAGGCCTATGCAATAGCTAAGCCCGCCTTAAATAGAGCATATATATCTGGGTGTGTGAAGAGAAACAAAGGAACGTCTGTTGGACAATACAGATAATTATGCCGAGAACACTGTCGTAAAGCTTGAGGGCAACAATTATTATGCTCTAGGAAAGTCGTTCCTTCCTGTTCAGATAATTAATCGGATAATTTATACAGAACCACATAATGAAACACAGTTTGAGATATTCAGAAGTCTGTTGACAGCAGCGTTAAATTTAACTATTGTGTTTTCTGACAAAAATGGTGCAGGTGACATTATAAAATGTTCAATTTACTTGTTTGGAGTGTGCGCTGTGTAGTGTGTAGTAGGCTTATGCATTTCTTAGAAAGCCTTTAAGTCAGCTGCACAATATTTTAATCTAATAGACCTCTGCCTGAGATGTAACCTATTGCTGAGGGAGAGTATGAATTATTTAGTGTTTTATGCACTAAATAAAAATGGCGTAACAATTGATCAGATCCGACCCTGAATAGAGCACATCATGACCATTTTCAGTAAAATTGCAAAAAACATTTGCATCCTAATACAACTCAACATTTCTTATGTATGCACAGTATGTCAGGGTTGTTCATTAATTGAAATTCATACAGTAATTGAATTGCGTAATGGAATCACAAGTTCTGCGATTCTAAGACGCTACTCAAAAGCTGAGCTCAGTGAATCATCTTATTCGCGAAAGAAAATAATGTTGAGGCCAAATGAGGCCAAATGAGGCCAAATAGTTGTTGTAGATAAATTATTTTAGTTTTAAAATGTGGCTGCAAATCTTCAGCTCGTCGAACAACCACAAGAATTCTCAAATTTTTGCGAACAACTGCTATTTCGCAAATTCATCCAGTTGCAGTTATTTACAGGCAGCTTTTGTGAACTGCCTCTAATACACTTCATGGATAATGTTACGAACATCGACAACATCAGGTATCGTAGAAACATCTGCGCTATTAGCAAAGGCGCTCTAACTTCATAAGACTTCAAAGGAACCGTACAAATTATTCAGTCTGAAGGATCACAAAATGGACATGTCAGACTATATTTCAAAAGCAACAGCATGCCTTATACATATGCGATGGTTCCAGAGCACAGACATGCATATTCGCAGGTTCTATTAGAGAAATCAGATATAACAGAAGGTTTATTTTCTGATTCCAGCTACATTGGTAAATGGCTAGGAACATTTCAGGGACTGATACGATGGATGCAATTTTGTGTCCAAACTGGCCTGAGGAAGCACATGAATGGATAACTCGAGAACGGCCAAATGAATGGCCAACACCTGGCACTGTGAGCAACATAGTAAACATGGGATGCTTCTTAGTTGCCAAGTCACACCAAGGGAGCCACATTGTTGCAAACGAATGGCGATTCTCGTTTGCTGAGGCGGAACTGATGCTAGTCCACACCTGGAGTGATGTACAGATGTATGTATGTATGTATATCATATTCTACGTTTGATCAAGAGCGATGTTGTAAGAAAATGCGGTGGGTAGAAGAAAACCTTCGTCAATACTTATCATTTCAAAACTTTAATGTTTTGGGCATGAGAGGAAAAGCCCAAGGAATTCTGGCTGCCTGATAATAATATGCGCTCCACCTGAACGGGATTAATCATTGTGATGATTGAATGGTTGATCGAAAAGCAGTGCAGAAACTACTTCATGCCAGGCAACAATATGTTCGGTCATTTGCCAGGCAGTCACGACTTCGACAGCGAGATGCAGTTTCTTGTCGATTATGTACATTTAGTTGATGGGTGTGTTTCAAACACCGTCCCTTTCACTTCGGACCGCAAGAATAAAAGATTGAGTTTCCCGTGCGCGTTCCAACTAACTTTTTTCATGCTGGGCATTTGAGAGCCACACACAGCTAGATTGTTCAACCGTATACACCGGAGAGGCAGATGTACATGCCTAGCAATGCCATCGAGAAAAGTCATTTAATCCGCTCAGCCAGTTTCAACCTTTTCCAATGCATCAAAAAATACAGGCGTGTTACGTCATCTAAGGATCTGGAACAGAAAGTAAGTATGTTGCATGATGTTGAAAAATATTTCAAAAGAGCGAGCCAGAAGCAAATTGATGGTTTCACGCATGTATATATTTCGTCAATGGACAATTTTCACACCATAATTTCTAAAGAGCTAAACACGACCATAAATAGCATCGACAGAATTGATTCATCGAAGGGTCATGATTAACAAGCTGAATTCATTTCTCTAATTGGAAATTCTCCACGATGGGAATTATGCTATAGCAGAACAGAAAACTACGTTGCATGTATTTTGGAAATGTTTTTCAATATTATGAATCGAGGAATGCTTTAGCCATCTTACTTTCATGTAGCTGCATATGAAGCAAATTTTTACTGGACAATTTTTGGAGAAGAAAAAAAGGACATGACCGAGAAGAGCCACAAACAGACATTAGATATTTGTAACAAGTGGGTTAACTATGCTGGGTCGATCCATGATAGCTTATCTTCCATGCTGTTTTTTTTAGTTTGCAGGAACTACCAATAATAATTTCTAACCAATGGTCAATAATTTTTGATAAATACATTCAAGTTGTACTTGGTTTTCTCTCGCTTGTTAAAGCCACTACAAACAGTAGATTTCAATCAGGATGTGAACTGTTAAATGGAAGTAAGGACTTAGAAGTTATTGTACAATAGATCTTTTCCAATACACAAGGTATCAGTCTCAATTTCATTTGAAGAACACTTTCATATTAGACGATTCTTTCACAGATGATAGGCAGAATGATATTTCGAGGATGTTTTTGTACACGGCAGTTCGCATCAGTACTGATAGGCCATAGTATATGAACAGTCAATTTCACGGTTTTACTGTTTCTGAATTTTATTATTTGATTTATGGTTGCAAAAAACTAAATGTCACAGTGGCAGCTTTCGGTGACTCGAAGTTATGTAGGCCTACACTATAGCAAATTTCTTTATATTCGTGTTTATCTGTTTAAACAACTTGAATTGTCTGGGTTTTAGATTACAGGTTGCCTATAGCCTACTTGTTTGGTAGCAATTAAGAGACCGACTTTGCAGACAATCGAGAGGAAGTATTTGCTAACGTGGCTGATCATTCAAGTGGCGTGGCCGAAACACAATCTTTGTGGAGTTTGACTGAAGATCAAGTGATATAATTTCTTACCGAGAAGCGAACGTTGAGACTCCGTTTTATATCGATTTGTGTGCACTTTATCCCAAAACTCAGACCTTGAATGCCACCAAGACAGGTAGATGTATAACAGCTAATCAAAACTAAATGCTCTGTTGAACTCTGTAAAATTCTTTGAACGAAACAACAGACTCTTTCAGATGATGCAAATGAATAATGGCGGCGCTGGCCTTGAAAATTTGGCACGCAATAGCGGCAATAAGCATTTTCGTAAATAGGCCTAATGTTCATTTTTTTTAAATTGAAAGATGTAACATAATGATATTTTTCATTTTAGTATATTGCAAATGTATAGACCACTCAGACCAGTATGTAATATGTCCAAACTATAACATTTCATAGAAAATAGAACTTAAACAAATTTCCAATTTTAAACTGTAATTTAAAAGCAAAATGAAAACAGGACGCTTTTAAACAGGAAATATTCAATATTATCGTCCGCTACGGAAAGCCGTTGATATAGCCTATATATTAGCTATTCTGAGTCTCGAAAACATCAAGACACTGTAAGTACTATGTTCTGACGAAGTTGATAATTTCGTTCTATTTTTAAATTATTTGGTTAAATATTTTAATCATTTATTCGTTAATAATTGTTTTCAAAAATAGGCCTATCTTTGGTGATTTTTTATCATTCTTTTGGTACGCAATTGTATATTTTTGCTACCGTGCAGCTCCGCCACTAAAAATAATTATTGTTTAAACCTACATTGTAAGTTTTAAAAAATGTGGTTAGAGAGGTGATACAGTAAGCACCTTTCCTACCATCCATAAGATCAACTCTATCTCCCTTCACGTCCAAAATCCTAGCGACGCCACCTGTCTATATGTGACAGAAATTCATAGAATGAGAACGAGTCAGGGAGGTCTATAGACGCAGGCTTCTGTCTATATAATGTTGGTGTAAGCCTATGTGTATATATAGAAATGCAATTTTTGTCAGAATTTCTTGTTGTTAGCTATCACAAATGGGTCCTATGAAGACCTACTTAATAATGCCTATGTCTACCTTAGAGAGCGAGCGACAAAGCGGAAAGTCTTTTGATAAAGCGCAGAGAGTGGCCTACAAGTCATCAAGTGGCGTTGCGTCGTCGTTTCAGATCGCCCATATTCTGTTTAATAATTTTGATCTGACGTGTCTCAGAATTAATTTTGCTTCTTGTTTCCGTAGAAAAGTATGGTGAGTTCTTGTCGATAAATGTAATTAGGTCTATTTTTTGATGTTCGCTTAGGCTAAATTTTGTTCAGAGCAGACCTAAAATAAATTTACAGAATCGCGGTTTTAGTATGACTACCTATTTTAACTCACGAGTGTGAAATGTCAGCAATTTCACCTTTTTCACAATCGAGGGCGCTGTTTACTTGACTGATTTGACGCAGCATAAATTGCAACTGACTAAACACATATACGGCAATTAGGATCTAAGTCACAGTAGAATGAAATTCTACACTCTCCGAGTAGCTCTTCACTCTACTGTGTCTTAAATCCTAATTGTCGGATACATGTATGTGCTATGGGTTCAAGCCTCGTCCACGACAGTTACTGTGTAGGTCTAGGAATCTTGAGCAAAGCCCTTCTATCACAATATTGCACAGTACAATCTATGTTCCGGCCATATACCGCACTTCTGAACTTTGTTGGACGGTAATATCAATGCGCAGCTGTATAATTCTATTCTATTCTATTTACGGATTTATAAAGCGACTCTCACAGTACAACCTATTCAGAGGCGCTCCCAGTGCAAGAACCCCTAGAGAAAAGGAAAGTCTTAAGAGAACGAGCAGAAACAGTTGTGCTACTAGCAGAGTTGTATGGTAAATTTCTTAAGACATCTGAACAAGTAGATTAACGTTCTGTTTGAATGGTATACTTGTACTCGGAATTGTAGATCAACAGTGTCTGGACGTGGCTGACCACATAATTATTAGATTGTTATAAAAACTTGAAATTTGTGAAAGCAAATTTCGAAATAGCTGGCTCCGTTGTAAATGCATTTTTGACCATAGTAACATGTAAATATATAGATGGCCAGCATGCTATAAATTGATCACAATCGCGCGTGGCCTAAAGATCCGGTGTATCTAACAATCGAAAATAACCGACAAATATAAAATATTGCACGGATCGGCAAATGACCAATAGCGGTAATCTAAGACGCAGACCAATCCCAAGACCGTTCCCTTAAGACCAAGACCGACGCATTTGAGACCAAGACCGAGACCGATGGTCCGAGACCAAGATCAAGACCAAGACCGATGCATTAGAGACCAAGATCAAGACCGCAGTTTTCCGGTCTTGAGACTGTCTCGAGACCACATCCTAGGCCCAAACATTTTTGCTTATGTGGGCCCCTCCAGTTCGAATAGTCTCCTCTCCACCCTCAGGCTTAGCTGATGGTTCTATCCCCTACTCAGTTTCGCTGATTTCGAGCTGCACATTACAAATGTTCAGTATCAATAACAAATAATTGCAATACAGAGTTTACTCTTGTCTTTATTGTTCAATATTCATTTCTCAATCGGTCTCTAGTCTCCACACCTTCCCTATTCATAGGGCCCATTTGGGAAGCTTCCAACAGGGAAACTTCTTACATAAATTACATATATGTATACATGCACTGTGGCGAACCCCTATCGGTTTAGCACCAGGCGTTCGCAAGTCAGCAGCATTTGGGGCGAAGGCTCTGGGAAAACCTTGAATTTCTTCCCGTCTTCTTCTGGTACCTCGGAAGTCCGAGCTCCGAGGTTTTCCCCGTCTTCTTCTTAATTTCCGCTTAGTAAGACATGCCCGGTCTGGCGCAGGATTTAAACTGTCCCGATGATAGAAATCAGAGTCACTAGGCTAACGATGAAGTCAATACGTTGATTGCCATCAACCGAACAGCAGGACGTAATGACAGAGATTATTCCATAATCATTATCAAATGTCACACTGACTGTACTGACGTATAGCGACCATACTCATTGTCGAATCGGGCTGCTCCGAACCCCTAATGCAGCAATGTTCTCTGTTTAAACCTTTTTGAGCTCCATGGAGCACAGTCAGCTTCATGGAGCACAGCCACATTGGCCGCCTGCCGGCCAAGGAGGGGACGGAGCTCAAAATCAACTCCACGAGCCCCGGCCGCATGACGTCACAGAGGCAGATAACGCAGCTTGTCAAAGGCCGATGGTCACCCAAGGCTAAAATGCCCGGAGCACAACAGTATAGCGTGCAATAACGCTACATGCATGAACATTATGAACAAAAGCCTGCATCTCTTAGCCTCTCTATCTCGTTCTCACTCTGTCACATGTAGACAGTGGCGTCGCTAGGATTTTAGAGGTTAGGGAAGATAAGAGTTGATCTGATGGATGATATAAGATTGGCTACTGTATCTCCTCCCAAGGTTAACCACAAGATTTTTTCTAAATTACAATGTAGGCCCTAATAATAAACATGTGCATCATCTGAAAGAGCCTCTTTTTCAGTGCAAAGAATTTTACAGAATTCAACAGAGCTTCTGATCTACATCTATCTCTCTCGATTACATTCAGGCTACATTTACTTATGCCCGAATGTTTTTTATATATGATGCTGATGCCTCTGTTCATAGAGTTCATACAACTATTTGATTTTAGTTTTGAAAGCGCTTGAAGCCTACACTATAAATTGCGCAATTATATTTCAAAATTCGTAACATATTCCAATTTGTTCACACAACTAATCATTTATGGCTCCGAATAACACTTTAAGCTTAATCTTAAACTACTAGCTGTTAACCCGTGAAGAATCACGGGTCGAAAAATATAATAGCTCACGATTCAACCCGGTTCCTCCCATTACACAGAAAGGCTGCTACAACTTGCGCTCTGAAGGCCATTAAATTCAGTGGTCGTCGTACTGTTTCTCCATAATCGCCCTCTGAACAACATTGTTTACATCAGTATGTTAGTAACGGCGATTCAACCGATTCAAAATCGAGTTTCATCCAATAAGTGTGCATTTCATGTTAATAACTGCAAATATACTTACATTACACGATGTATTTAATTTTTATATCTGCAAATATGATTACACCGACCTGAATAAAACGTTTTTGAAATTCGAATCGGACTTACTCAGACACGATGTTTAACCAACTAATTCGTAAACAATAGGCTATTTAGGTCAGCAGCAACGCTTGCGCGCTGTCCAATCACGCACCTTAAATCGGACAGACACACGTAGGTTACGTGATTTAATTAATTATATAGGTAGATAAACTGTGCATACAGGTTTCAAGGCCCTATATTTGTGCACATTATAGTTTATAAAATGCAGGAATCGCAGGGTTAATTTAAATTAGAAACTCTGTTCGGTCACTCATAACCCAGTCAGTGGTACTTCAATTTTAATTCACCGCAACGCATTAAAACCAACTTGCATGTCAATTTTAGTTTACCGCTAGCCAGTTTATGTGAGGGCAGAGACTGAATCAGGGTTACTAGGTGAGTCGTGACATGAACGGGCCAACTTATATGTAACATAGGGGGCCAACGCTCTGGAGCAGTCACAGTTCCCCTCTGTGCCTACTAGTAAATATATGCCACACGCAAATTTTTATTCCAGTGAATATATAATGTATTGATGCGTCAGTATTTTTCTGTTTCTGTGATGGTATTCTTTGACAGCCAACAGCAGAAACTGGCCTACTACACTAGAATAGGTGTGGTGGCACGTCGAGACTAGAATAACGATGGTGGCCAGAATTGAACCCTGTCCCTAACATCGACCCTAACCCCCAATCCTGACCTGAACCCCACCCTAACTCTTGCCCCAGCCCTAACCCCTACCCCAACCCTAAATTTTACCTTAATCTTAACTCCTACCCCAGCTATATAACCCCAGCCAGAACCCTAACTCCAGCCCTAATCTTTTAATCCCAACCCTAATTCTATATAGTGTTACTTATTGGAGACGTAATTATGACGACCGGTCGGATCAGTTATAATGGTTTATTTTGCGGTGCGATAAATTAAAATTGAAGAAATTGTTGCGATGAATTAAAATTGAAGTACCCAGTCAGTTTCCACTAAACTAGTATTGGGCTAGAATTTTTTTAATATATTTTATTATTTTGTGTTACATCTAACTTAACTGATGCGTGCTTGTTTTGCATAATGAGAACTTGGACAAAACGGAAGTACAAAGATGTCATCAGAAGCTGAGATTACTTACAGACAGACAGAGTACCGAAGATTTAGAAGGATGTTGCTTGAAAGAAAAGAATTGACGGCTAGTATTGCATGTGGAAGCACTGTCGAACTTCCTATGGAATATGTGCTTGCCAATCCAACGGACGCTGACAAGCTCTATTGGACCAAAACGGCATCTCAAGTTCGTTATTCAAGCGAAACATTTGAAGAACAAAAGAGCGAAAGTCTGATTGTTGACACAAAAGACTGTCCCGTTGGATTTTCAAGGTTATTGAAACGCGATAAATTGCAGGAAAACGAAAAAACTTCGTATTATCGACGACCATCGGAGATATCGCATGATATTCGATGCACAAAAGGTCCATCTTGGCAGAGATTTGTGCAGATTAGCAAGGACCCTTGTTTCCAAATATTCTTATCTAAATTTGATCCTAGATGGGTTCAATTACAAAATTTCAAATCAGATTATGTATACTCTGTGTATTGTCCGTTTTGGCCAAATGAAGCAGCTGAATGGATAACACGTGACAGGAAAAATGGATGGCCTCCAAAAGACGTCACTGATCAAATTGTCGGATTCGGATTTCACTTGGTTTCAAAGCCACATCAAAGCAATCCAGATGACGACACTCAGTGGAGATTTTCTTTTTCACAGGCGGAGGTTGTTTTAGTTAGCAGTTGGACAGATGTCCAGAAATACATCTACCACGTGCTTAGGATAATAAAGAATGACGTTGTGAAGTCTTGTGGAGGAGAAGAGGAAACTGCGCTCTGCACCTACTTCTTCAAGACGCTAATGCTGTGGGCTTGCGAACAGAAATCTACCGAGTTTTGGACAGACGAGAACCTGGAGACGTCTATCGGTGATTTATTGTGCCAGATGATTGAATGGTTGATTGACAGATATTGTCCCAATTATTTTATTCCAAAGAATAACATGATTGATCATTTACCAATCAACATCGATTTAATCAAAGAAATATCGTCCATTTTGTTTTACAAAGAATTTCACCTATCTACACTCTTAAAAGCTGTACCGAAGGCATATCTTAAAGATCCTATCTCCGTCATTGTTCCTCACAAAGTCATTGATTATGTCTTGTTGCTATATAACAATAGCTACTCTATGAAGGATTCACGATGGAGGTCTTTGCAGGCGACAATGATAGCTTCGGATAACTTTGTACCTGAATTACAATTTCTTTTCAAAGGCATTCAAATTCACCTCAGCTTAATGAAGCAGGACAGCATGCAGTCACTCTGCAGATATAGGGACACTTGTTTGGCCGCAAAATGTTTTGATTTAGCCACAACGACTCAAAACCAAGATGTTTCACTTCAATCTACGTCGCTTCAATTTTCTCTAATTGAAATTCTGTTTGACCAATTAATGTTGTTCGCACATAATCTGTATAGCAGTAAAACTCCGTCTGTTCTAACGAGATGTAAAGGTAAATATAACAGAACAGGTCTTAGTGAATTCAAGGATTTATGGAGAGCAAACGACGATCCGTTTGAATTACCGAATTCTTCTTCTGGATCTTGTATTCATCCTGGACGTCGATTTGTCTGCTGTTATTCTCGTAAAGGCAATGTAGACCTAAGACCTCGCAAACTGGAATTTACAAAAACCGGCAACGAACATAATGTAATCGGAAACGCAATATCGCAGCTGCTAAAGAATGTTTCCAATTATTATTTTTCTCCATCGTATCTCATCAGCGCTGCATATTATGCCAACTTTTATTACACAGCCATAAGCGATTACAGTTCAGCAGCCGAACAGTGTGAGAAAGTTTTTAAATGTTTACGAGCTCTGGAAAATAAAACTGCTCTGGCGCCAATGACAAAAGTCCTCTATGTCTTAATGACAAATGAATGGTCAGTGTTATTTGACAAATATTTGCAAATCATTTTGGGTTTTTTCACGTTGTGCACGTCCATTACTGGCAGATCTGAAGGAAATCGAGGACGAAAGGTTGTTATCCACATCTGTCCGCTTGAATTCTTAAAATATATTCATTTTCAAAGCGTTCGAAAACTGGACAGAGGGCAGGTTGTCGAGTTCAGATGTAACTTATGCGATGTCATCAAGGATTTGTATAATGGAAAGTTCGATGGTGAGTACGCGTCACGAATACTATTACTAACGGCAATACGCATAAGTGGAATTATACCAAGGAAGGATGACGACTCAACTTTCTCCGTACGATGGCCTACTTGACGTCTCGGTAACAAAATCAATAGGTCTACTGTCAATAGCACGTTTTTTCGTTTGTGTGATATTGTATTTAAAAGAAAAACACAATCAAATTGTTGGCAGGTGAAATAGTTGCCTAGCAAATGGATCAATATCCTCTCTTTAACGGGAATTCTCAGGAAAACGGTTCGATTTAGAAGCCCATCTGATAAAGAGGTTACTTACAACAAATCATGTTATTATATTTCAGAGTTACCGGTGGGGTGAATTAATTCGGTCTTTTAAGTGGACAGTTGTTTCTTTTAGGTACTTGGTTGAATCAATGGACCATAATTTATATACTTAGAAGTATGTTCTGTAAAAATGTTATTATTATATTAAATAAAATATAAAAACATACATGTGTTGACCACAACGTACCTTAAAGCAGAATTGGCGTACGTGTAGGTTTACTCGGCCCTATCATTGGCATCTAGCTTAGAGTTGTCCACGGCTCTGGGCAACCCTTGATGCAGGTTGGGCTTGGGCGGGCGGTTCACAAATACATGTATCTTCAGATTAGGCGGGTCGGGTCGGGTCGAGATCCCGGCGGGTCGGTTTGGTCCGTGTCCCTAACCCTTGCCCATTTCGACCCACCAATGTTTTGCAGAGTTCAATTGTCAACTCTATGCTATACATAATCTTAATACAGTTAATCAGTTACAATTGAATATATTGAATAGTGCGAGGGAATTATCGCAAAAGCGCAGGGAAACACCGGATGTGTTCCTTTTTACACCGAAGTCGGGTCAAGCTGTCGCATGGAATGATTTCACATGAATTATTGAAAAAACGAAAGATCAGCGGATTTATTACTGTTAGCTGATTAGAAAACGCTGGGACATGCGGACCGGAACATTACGTTCCTAATAATATCCGGAATTCTTTTGCATATATTAATGGAGAAAGTAAGTCTATGCCAAAACGAATGGTACGTCCTCACAAACCCATTTTCAATTGGTCGGGTTGGGTCATAAAAGACACCCTAAGTAGCGGTAATCAAACTATCTTTCTGTGCTCTTCTCACAAACGATTTGCATGCTCACTCACAAGGACCCAAAAAATATGCAAAATTTAAGGTGAACACAGGCCTACATTATACTACTAAACGGCTATAGGAGGAACGTTAATATACCCAATTATAGCATTTTAACTCCTACTGGTTATTCGTTTCTTTAGATGCTAAATTTCGTCGAGGAATGTCCAGGGTTAATTTATTCACAATGAATTTTGAGTTAAAGTAGTTCCGAATAGATCATGGATTCGTAGACAGTAGATTAAGACTCTTATATTCTCTGTAGTTCTAAATAATTGCAGTAGTTATTAATTTTTTTAATGAAAACGCATAGCATAGGCTCTCATTAATTTTGGCCAATTTGCAACAGCTGATGTTGTTGTTCAACTATCGATGTGCCGTTTTGAACTCGAGCAAAGAGCGAAGGTCACGTGCATGTACGTATGAAGCAGGATGAGGAAAGGTATGTTCAGATGATATATGATAAGAAAAGCTAAAAAATATAATTAGTATGAAATCACATCGCATACGCTGGAATCCGTCGTGGAGGTGAGGTTTATGTATCTATGTACATATATCTGGCTATTTATATAGCGCCTTATTAGAACCTCTCGAAGGCGCAGTGCGGTTAGCTCCCGGAACCACCACCAACAGTTCACCACCCATGGACTACCACATGATTGTCTATTTAGAAAGAAAACAGTCTGACAAAAACGCAGAAATGCTGACATGAGTAACAATGGACAATAAAAGTCGGAAGTGTGATAATTAAATAGAAGTTTGAAGCAGACGGCGGTGGGTTAATTAGTGGCGGCATTGCTAGATGAACCTAGAATAGAAGGAAGAGGGACGGTCGTTGTAGAGTCGAAGTGTTGTGTGGGATATGGATCGGCTGGAGGAACTTGCTACGCGTAGGTTAAGCTTATCGATTGGGGAACTGCGCCTAGTCCGCCACTGTTTGGACTTTGACAGTGCCAGTCCCAAGCCTGGATAAAGGAGGAGGGCGACACCAAATCATCTTCGATATGCAACGGTGTGGTTAAAAAATCAGCAACAGTTATCGACTGGGGGGGGACGGTAAAGATTAATTAGGTAGGAGGAATAGAGGCCATAATTATATGGAGGTGTAGGCTGAGAGGTCGTTTTCAATATGGGGTAGTCAATATAAAGGCCCCTGGCGGCAATTGAGTTTTATTGCATTTACAGTTACTGGCCTAAAGTTTTATTGCGCCGTGATGCATCTACATGTAGGCATACGCCAGCAAAAAGCCAGGTAGGTCTCTATGTACTTAATCAGCGCAATACAACCGAATGCAGACGTAATTTCACGTAAACGATTTCGTATGTTAATAGCGACCATCTTAAAATCCTATCTTAGCATTAGACAACGAGCCCGCAGACGTCATAGCAATGACCTGATCGTGGTCATCAAAACAGTTTGTTCATTTAATAACCATAACCCTAACCATATGTTTTTATTATAAATCTCAAAAAATTAAACACAAAAATAAGAATGCATGCAAAAACGGTAATTAGAGGGATAACAGGGAAAGTAAACACCTAAGAGACCGATTGGACCGCTAACAGGGCGTACCCTTTACAATCAGATATTGGGCAACAGGTACATACTATTGAAACATGAATCATCATCTTAGCTAGTTAACTAACGCTGTCTGTGCACACACCAATTTATTATTGTATTATGCATGTATATAATGCATATATATTTGAATAGTCCTACCTTTTTCTGAATAGCTGCGGTTTGATGACTAGTTTAGCTCAGACATAACAGACTTTAAAATAGACTTAGTTATTGCATAGGGCTATATTTATATAGTTATACATGCTAGAGGCAGTTCACAGTTATATGTATTATGCATGTATATAATGCATATATAGGGGCATGCGTAACCATATATAAATATAGGCCTATGCAATAGCTAAGCCCGCCTTAAATAGAGCATATATATCTGGGTGTGTGAAGAGAAACAAAGGAACGTCTGTTGGACAATACAGATAATTATGCCGAGAACACTGTCGTAAAGCTTGAGGGCAACAATTATTATGCTCTAGGAAAGTCGTTCCTTCCTGTTCAGATAATTAATCGGGTAATTTATACAGAACCACATAATGAAACACAGTTTGAGATATTCAGAAGTCTGTTGACAGCAGCGTTAAATTTAACTATTGTGTTTTCTGACAAAAATGGTGCAGGTGACATTATAAAATGTTCAATTTACTTGTTTGGAGTGTGCGCTGTGTAGTGTGTAGTAGGCTTATGCATTTCTTAGAAAGCCTTTAAGTCAGCTGCACAATATTTTAATCTAATAGACCTCTGCCTGAGATGTAACCTATTGCTGAGGGAGAGTATGAATTATTTAGTGTTTTATGCACTAAATAAAAATGGCGTAACAATTGATCAGATCCGACCCTGAATAGAGCACATCATGACCATTTTCAGTAAAATTGCAAAAAACATTTGCATCCTAATACAACTCAACATTTCTTATGTATGCACAGTATGTCAGGGTTGTTCATTAATTGAAATTCATACAGTAATTGAATTGCGTAATGGAATCACAAGTTCTGCGATTCTAAGACGCTACTCAAAAGCTGAGCTCAGTGAATCATCTTATTCGCGAAAGAAAATAATGTTGAGGCCAAATGAGGCCAAATGAGGCCAAATAGTTGTTGTAGATAAATTATTTTAGTTTTAAAATGTGGCTGCAAATCTTCAGCTCGTCGAACAACCACAAGAATTCTCAAATTTTTGCGAACAACTGCTATTTCGCAAATTCATCCAGTTGCAGTTATTTACAGGCAGCTTTTGTGAACTGCCTCTAATACACTTCATGGATAATGTTACGAACATCGACAACATCAGGTATCGTAGAAACATCTGCGCTATTAGCAAAGGCGCTCTAACTTCATAAGACTTCAAAGGAACCGTACAAATTATTCAGTCTGAAGGATCACAAAATGGACATGTCAGACTATATTTCAAAAGCAACAGCATGCCTTATACATATGCGATGGTTCCAGAGCACAGACATGCATATTCGCAGGTTCTATTAGAGAAATCAGATATAACAGAAGGTTTATTTTCTGATTCCAGCTACATTGGTAAATGGCTAGGAACATTTCAGGGACTGATACGGTGGATGCAATTTTGTGTCCAAACTGGCCTGAGGAAGCACATGAATGGATAACTCGAGAACGGCCAAATGAATGGCCAACACCTGGCACTGTGAGCAACATAGTAAACATGGGATGCTTCTTAGTTGCCAAGTCACACCAAGGGAGCCACATTGTTGCAAACGAATGGCGATTCTCGTTTGCTGAGGCGGAACTGATGCTAGTCCACACCTGGAGTGATGTACAGATGTATGTATGTATGTATATCATATTCTACGTTTGATCAAGAGCGATGTTGTAAGAAAATGCGGTGGGTAGAAGAAAACCTTCGTCAATACTTATCATTTCAAAACTTTAATGTTTTGGGCATGAGAGGAAAAGCCCAAGGAATTCTGGCTGCCTGATAATAATATGCGCTCCACCTGAACGGGATTAATCATTGTGATGATTGAATGGTTGATCGAAAAGCAGTGCAGAAACTACTTCATGCCAGGCAACAATATGTTCGGTCATTTGCCAGGCAGTCACGACTTCGACAGCGAGATGCAGTTTCTTGTCGATTATGTACATTTAGTTGATGGGTGTGTTTCAAACACCGTCCCTTTCACTTCGGACCGCAAGAATAAAAGATTGAGTTTCCCGTGCGCGTTCCAACTAACTTTTTTCATGCTGGGCATTTGAGAGCCACACACAGCTAGATTGTTCAACCGTATACACCGGAGAGGCAGATGTACATGCCTAGCAATGCCATCGAGAAAAGTCATTTAATCCGCTCAGCCAGTTTCAACCTTTTCCAATGCATCAAAAAATACAGGCGTGTTACGTCATCTAAGGATCTGGAACAGAAAGTAAGTATGTTGCATGATGTTGAAAAATATTTCAAAAGAGCGAGCCAGAAGCAAATTGATGGTTTCACGCATGTATATATTTCGTCAATGGACAATTTTCACACCATAATTTCTAAAGAGCTAAACACGACCATAAATAGCATCGACAGAATTGATTCATCGAAGGGTCATGATCAACAAGCTGAATTCATTTCTCTAATTGGAAATTCTCCACGATGGGAATTATGCTATAGCAGAACAGAAAACTACGTTGCATGTATTTTGGAAATGTTTTTCAATATTATGAATCGAGGAATGCTTTAGCCATCTTACTTTCATGTAGCTGCATATGAAGCAAATTTTTACTGGACAATTTTTGGAGAAGAAAAAAAGGACATGACCGAGAAGAGCCACAAACAGACATTAGATATTTGTAACAAGTGGGTTAACTATGCTGGGTCGATCCATGATAGCTTATCTTCCATGCTGTTTTGTTTAGTTTGCAGGAACTACCAATAATAATTTCTAACCAATGGTCAATAATTTTTGATAAATACATTCAAGTTGTACTTGGTTTTCTCTCGCTTGTTAAAGCCACTACAAACAGTAGATTTCAATCAGGATGTGAACTGTTAAATGGAAGTAAGGACTTAGAAGTTATTGTACAATAGATCTTTTCCAATACACAAGGTATCAGTCTCAATTTCATTTGAAGAACACTTTCATATTAGACGATTCTTTCACAGATGATAGGCAGAATGATATTTCGAGGATGTTTTTGTACACGGCAGTTCGCATCAGTACTGATAGGCCATAGTATATGAACAGTCAATTTCACGGTTTTACTGTTTCTGAATTTTATTATTTGATTTATGGTTGCAAAAAACTAAATGTCACAGTGGCAGCTTTCGGTGACTCGAAGTTATGTAGGCCTACACTATAGCAAATTTCTTTATATTCGTGTTTATCTGTTTAAACAACTTGAATTGTCTGGGTTTTAGATTACAGGTTGCCTATAGCCTACTTGTTTGGTAGCAATTAAGAGACCGACTTTGCAGACAATCGAGAGGAAGTATTTGCTAACGTGGCTGATCATTCAAGTGGCGTGGCCGAAACACAATCTTTGTGGAGTTTGACTGAAGATCAAGTGATATAATTTCTTACCGAGAAGCGAACGTTGAGACTCCGTTTTATATCGATTTGTGTGCACTTTATCCCAAAACTCAGACCTTGAATGCCACCAAGACAGGTAGATGTATAACAGCTAATCAAAACTAAATGCTCTGTTGAACTCTGTAAAATTCTTTGAACGAAACAACAGACTCTTTCAGATGATGCAAATGAATAATGGCGGCGCTGGCCTTGAAAATTTGGCACGCAATAGCGGCAATAAGCATTTTCGTAAATAGGCCTAATGTTCATTTTTTTTAAATTGAAAGATGTAACATAATGATATTTTTCATTTTAGTATATTGCAAATGTATAGACCACTCAGACCAGTATGTAATATGTCCAAACTATAACATTTCATAGAAAATAGAACTTAAACAAATTTCCAATTTTAAACTGTAATTTAAAAGCAAAATGAAAACAGGACGCTTTTAAACAGGAAATATTCAATATTATCGTCCGCTACGGAAAGCCGTTGATATAGCCTATATATTAGCTATTCTGAGTCTCGAAAACATCAAGACACTGTAAGTACTATGTTCTGACGAAGTTGATAATTTCGTTCTATTTTTAAATTATTTGGTTAAATATTTTAATCATTTATTCGTTAATAATTGTTTTCAAAAATAGGCCTATCTTTGGTGATTTTTTATCATTCTTTTGGTACGCAATTGTATATTTTTGCTACCGTGCAGCTCCGCCACTAAAAATAATTATTGTTTAAACCTACATTGTAAGTTTTAAAAAATGTGGTTAGAGAGGTGATACAGTAAGCACCTTTCCTACCATCCATAAGATCAACTCTATCTCCCTTCACGTCCAAAATCCTAGCGACGCCACCTGTCTATATGTGACAGAAATTCATAGAATGAGAACGAGTCAGGGAGGTCTATAGACGCAGGCTTCTGTCTATATAATGTTGGTGTAAGCCTATGTGTATATATAGAAATGCAATTTTTGTCAGAATTTCTTGTTGTTAGCTATCACAAATGGGTCCTATGAAGACCTACTTAATAATGCCTATGTCTACCTTAGAGAGCGAGCGACAAAGCGGAAAGTCTTTTGATAAAGCGCAGAGAGTGGCCTACAAGTCATCAAGTGGCGTTGCGTCGTCGTTTCAGATCGCCCATATTCTGTTTAATAATTTTGATCTGACGTGTCTCAGAATTAATTTTGCTTCTTGTTTCCGTAGAAAAGTATGGTGAGTTCTTGTCGATAAATGTAATTAGGTCTATTTTTTGATGTTCGCTTAGGCTAAATTTTGTTCAGAGCAGACCTAAAATAAATTTACAGAATCGCGGTTTTAGTATGACTACCTATTTTAACTCACGAGTGTGAAATGTCAGCAATTTCACCTTTTTCACAATCGAGGGCGCTGTTTACTTGACTGATTTGACGCAGCATAAATTGCAACTGACTAAACACATATACGGCAATTAGGATCTAAGTCACAGTAGAATGAAATTCTACACTCTCCGAGTAGCTCTTCACTCTACTGTGTCTTAAATCCTAATTGTCGGATACATGTATGTGCTATGGGTTCAAGCCTCGTCCACGACAGTTACTGTGTAGGTCTAGGAATCTTGAGCAAAGCCCTTCTATCACAATATTGCACAGTACAATCTATGTTCCGGCCATATACCGCACTTCTGAACTTTGTTGGACGGTAATATCAATCCGCAGCTGTATAATTCTATTCTATTCTATTTACGGATTTATAAAGCGACTCTCACAGTACAACCTATTCAGAGGCGCTCCCAGTGCAAAAACCCCTAGAGAAAAGGAAAGTCTTAAGAGAACGAGCAGAAACAGTTGTGCTACTAGCAGAGTTGTATGGTAAATTTCTTAAGACATCTGAACAAGTAGATTAACGTTCTGTTTGAATGGTATACTTGTACTCGGAATTGTAGATCAACAGTGTCTGGACGTGGCTGACCACATAATTATTAGATTGTTATAAAAACTTGAAATTTGTGAAAGCAAATTTCGAAATAGCTGGCTCCGTTGTAAATGCATTTTTGACCATAGTAACATGTAAATATATAGATGGCCAGCATGCTATAAATTGATCACAATCGCGCGTGGCCTAAAGATCCGGTGTATCTAACAATCGAAAATAACCGACAAATATAAAATATTGCACGGATCGGCAAATGACCAATAGCGGTAATCTAAGACGCAGACCAATCCCAAGACCGTTCCCTTAAGACCAAGACCGACGCATTTGAGACCAAGACCGAGACCGATGGTCCGAGACCAAGATCAAGACCAAGACCGATGCATTAGAGACCAAGATCAAGACCGCAGTTTTCCGGTCTTGAGACTGTCTCGAGACCACATCCTAGGCCCAAACATTTTTGCTTATGTGGGCCCCTCCAGTTCGAATAGTCTCCTCTCCACCCTCAGGCTTAGCTGATGGTTCTATCCCCTACTCAGTTTCGCTGATTTCGAGCTGCACATTACAAATGTTCAGTATCAATAACAAATAATTGCAATACAGAGTTTACTCTTGTCTTTATTGTTCAATATTCATTTCTCAATCGGTCTCTAGTCTCCACACCTTCCCTATTCATAGGGCCCATTTGGGAAGCTTCCAACAGGGAAACTTCTTACATAAATTACATATATGTATACATGCACTGTGGCGAACCCCTATCGGTTTAGCACCAGGCGTTCGCAAGTCAGCAGCATTTGGGGCGAAGGCTCTGGGAAAACCTTGAATTTCTTCCCGTCTTCTTCTGGTACCTCGGAAGTCCGAGCTCCGAGGTTTTCCCCGTCTTCTTCTTAATTTCCGCTTAGTAAGACATGCCCGGTCTGGCGCAGGATTTAAACTGTCCCGATGATAGAAATCAGAGTCACTAGGCTAACGATGAAGTCAATACGTTGATTGCCATCAACCGAACAGCAGGACGTAATGACAGAGATTATTCCATAATCATTATCAAATGTCACACTGACTGTACTGACGTATAGCGACCATACTCATTGTCGAATCGGGCTGCTCCGAACCCCTAATGCAGCAATGTTCTCTGTTTAAACCTTTTTGAGCTCCATGGAGCACAGTCAGCTTCATGGAGCACAGCCACATTGGCCGCCTGCCGGCCAAGGAGGGGACGGAGCTCAAAATCAACTCCACGAGCCCCGGCCGCATGACGTCACAGAGGCAGATAACGCAGCTTGTCAAAGGCCGATGGTCACCCAAGGCTAAAATGCCCGGAGCACAACAGTATAGCGTGCAATAACGCTACATGCATGAACATTATGAACAAAAGCCTGCATCTCTTAGCCTCTCTATCTCGTTCTCACTCTGTCACATGTAGACAGTGGCGTCGCTAGGATTTTAGAGGTTAGGGAAGATAAGAGTTGATCTGATGGATGATATAAGATTGGCTACTGTATCTCCTCCCAAGGTTAACCACAAGATTTTTTCTAAATTACAATGTAGGCCCTAATAATAAACATGTGCATCATCTGAAAGAGCCTCTTTTTCAGTGCAAAGAATTTTACAGAATTCAACAGAGCTTCTGATCTACATCTATCTCTCTCGATTACATTCAGGCTACATTTACTTATGCCCGAATGTTTTTTATATATGATGCTGATGCCTCTGTTCATAGAGTTCATACAACTATTTGATTTTAGTTTTGAAAGCGCTTGAAGCCTACACTATAAATTGCGCAATTATATTTCAAAATTCGTAACATATTCCAATTTGTTCACACAACTAATCATTTATGGCTCCGAATAACACTTTAAGCTTAATCTTAAACTACTAGCTGTTAACCCGTGAAGAATCACGGGTCGAAAAATATAATAGCTCACGATTCAACCCGGTTCCTCCCATTACACAGAAAGGCTGCTACAACTTGCGCTCTGAAGGCCATTAAATTCAGTGGTCGTCGTACTGTTTCTCCATAATCGCCCTCTGAACAACATTGTTTACATCAGTATGTTAGTAACGGCGATTCAACCGATTCAAAATCGAGTTTCATCCAATAAGTGTGCATTTCATGTTAATAACTGCAAATATACTTACATTACACGATGTATTTAATTTTTATATCTGCAAATATGATTACACCGACCTGAATAAAACGTTTTTGAAATTCGAATCGGACTTACTCAGACACGATGTTTAACCAACTAATTCGTAAACAATAGGCTATTTAGGTCAGCAGCAACGCTTGCGCGCTGTCCAATCACGCACCTTAAATCGGACAGACACACGTAGGTTACGTGATTTAATTAATTATATAGGTAGATAAACTGTGCATACAGGTTTCAAGGCCCTATATTTGTGCACATTATAGTTTATAAAATGCAGGAATCGCAGGGTTAATTTAAATTAGAAACTCTGTTCGGTCACTCATAACCCAGTCAGTGGTACTTCAATTTTAATTCACCGCAACGCATTAAAACCAACTTGCATGTCAATTTTAGTTTACCGCTAGCCAGTTTATGTGAGGGCAGAGACTGAATCAGGGTTACTAGGTGAGTCGTGACATGAACGGGCCAACTTATATGTAACATAGGGGGCCAACGCTCTGGAGCAGTCACAGTTCCCCTCTGTGCCTACTAGTAAATATATGCCACACGCAAATTTTTATTCCAGTGAATATATAATGTATTGATGCGTCAGTATTTTTCTGTTTCTGTGATGGTATTCTTTGACAGCCAACAGCAGAAACTGGCCTACTACACTAGAATAGGTGTGGTGGCACGTCGAGACTAGAATAACGATGGTGGCCAGAATTGAACCCTGTCCCTAACATCGACCCTAACCCCCAATCCTGACCTGAACCCCACCCTAACTCTTGCCCCAGCCCTAACCCCTACCCCAACCCTAAATTTTACCTTAATCTTAACTCCTACCCCAGCTATATAACCCCAGCCAGAACCCTAACTCCAGCCCTAATCTTTTAATCCCAACCCTAATTCTATATAGTGTTACTTATTGGAGACGTAATTATGACGACCGGTCGGATCAGTTATAATGGTTTATTTTGCGGTGCGATAAATTAAAATTGAAGAAATTGTTGCGATGAATTAAAATTGAAGTACCCAGTCAGTTTCCACTAAACTAGTATTGGGCTAGAATTTTTTTAATATATTTTATTATTTTGTGTTACATCTAACTTAACTGATGCGTGCTTGTTTTGCATAATGAGAACTTGGACAAAACGGAAGTACAAAGATGTCATCAGAAGCTGAGATTACTTACAGACAGACAGAGTACCGAAGATTTAGAAGGATGTTGCTTGAAAGAAAAGAATTGACGGCTAGTATTGCATGTGGAAGCACTGTCGAACTTCCTATGGAATATGTGCTTGCCAATCCAACGGACGCTGACAAGCTCTATTGGACCAAAACGGCATCTCAAGTTCGTTATTCAAGCGAAACATTTGAAGAACAAAAGAGCGAAAGTCTGATTGTTGACACAAAAGACTGTCCCGTTGGATTTTCAAGGTTATTGAAACGCGATAAATTGCAGGAAAACGAAAAAACTTCGTATTATCGACGACCATCGGAGATATCGCATGATATTCGATGCACAAAAGGTCCATCTTGGCAGAGATTTGTGCAGATTAGCAAGGACCCTTGTTTCCAAATATTCTTATCTAAATTTGATCCTAGATGGGTTCAATTACAAAATTTCAAATCAGATTATGTATACTCTGTGTATTGTCCGTTTTGGCCAAATGAAGCAGCTGAATGGATAACACGTGACAGGAAAAATGGATGGCCTCCAAAAGACGTCACTGATCAAATTGTCGGATTCGGATTTCACTTGGTTTCAAAGCCACATCAAAGCAATCCAGATGACGACACTCAGTGGAGATTTTCTTTTTCACAGGCGGAGGTTGTTTTAGTTAGCAGTTGGACAGATGTCCAGAAATACATCTACCACGTGCTTAGGATAATAAAGAATGACGTTGTGAAGTCTTGTGGAGGAGAAGAGGAAACTGCGCTCTGCACCTACTTCTTCAAGACGCTAATGCTGTGGGCTTGCGAACAGAAATCTACCGAGTTTTGGACAGACGAGAACCTGGAGACGTCTATCGGTGATTTATTGTGCCAGATGATTGAATGGTTGATTGACAGATATTGTCCCAATTATTTTATTCCAAAGAATAACATGATTGATCATTTACCAATCAACATCGATTTAATCAAAGAAATATCGTCCATTTTGTTTTACAAAGAATTTCACCTATCTACACTCTTAAAAGCTGTACCGAAGGCATATCTTAAAGATCCTATCTCCGTCATTGTTCCTCACAAAGTCATTGATTATGTCTTGTTGCTATATAACAATAGCTACTCTATGAAGGATTCACGATGGAGGTCTTTGCAGGCGACAATGATAGCTTCGGATAACTTTGTACCTGAATTACAATTTCTTTTCAAAGGCATTCAAATTCACCTCAGCTTAATGAAGCAGGACAGCATGCAGTCACTCTGCAGATATAGGGACACTTGTTTGGCCGCAAAATGTTTTGATTTAGCCACAACGACTCAAAACCAAGATGTTTCACTTCAATCTACGTCGCTTCAATTTTCTCTAATTGAAATTCTGTTTGACCAATTAATGTTGTTCGCACATAATCTGTATAGCAGTAAAACTCCGTCTGTTCTAACGAGATGTAAAGGTAAATATAACAGAACAGGTCTTAGTGAATTCAAGGATTTATGGAGAGCAAACGACGATCCGTTTGAATTACCGAATTCTTCTTCTGGATCTTGTATTCATCCTGGACGTCGATTTGTCTGCTGTTATTCTCGTAAAGGCAATGTAGACCTAAGACCTCGCAAACTGGAATTTACAAAAACCGGCAACGAACATAATGTAATCGGAAACGCAATATCGCAGCTGCTAAAGAATGTTTCCAATTATTATTTTTCTCCATCGTATCTCATCAGCGCTGCATATTATGCCAACTTTTATTACACAGCCATAAGCGATTACAGTTCAGCAGCCGAACAGTGTGAGAAAGTTTTTAAATGTTTACGAGCTCTGGAAAATAAAACTGCTCTGGCGCCAATGACAAAAGTCCTCTATGTCTTAATGACAAATGAATGGTCAGTGTTATTTGACAAATATTTGCAAATCATTTTGGGTTTTTTCACGTTGTGCACGTCCATTACTGGCAGATCTGAAGGAAATCGAGGACGAAAGGTTGTTATCCACATCTGTCCGCTTGAATTCTTAAAATATATTCATTTTCAAAGCGTTCGAAAACTGGACAGAGGGCAGGTTGTCGAGTTCAGATGTAACTTATGCGATGTCATCAAGGATTTGTATAATGGAAAGTTCGATGGTGAGTACGCGTCACGAATACTATTACTAACGGCAATACGCATAAGTGGAATTATACCAAGGAAGGATGACGACTCAACTTTCTCCGTACGATGGCCTACTTGACGTCTCGGTAACAAAATCAATAGGTCTACTGTCAATAGCACGTTTTTGCGTTTGTGTGATATTGTATTTAAAAGAAAAACACAATCAAATTGTTGGCAGGTGAAATAGTTGCCTAGCAAATGGATCAATATCCTCTCTTTAACGGGAATTCTCAGGAAAACGGTTCGATTTAGAAGCCCATCTGATAAAGAGGTTACTTACAACAAATCATGTTATTATATTTCAGAGTTACCGGTGGGGTGAATTAATTCGGTCTTTTAAGTGGACAGTTGTTTCTTTTAGGTACTTGGTTGAATCAATGGACCATAATTTATATACTTAGAAGTATGTTCTGTAAAAATGTTATTATTATATTAAATAAAATATAAAAACATACATGTGTTGACCACAACGTACCTTAAAGCAGAATTGGCGTACGTGTAGGTTTACTCGGCCCTATCATTGGCATCTAGCTTAGAGTTGTCCACGGCTCTGGGCAACCCTTGATGCAGGTTGGGCTTGGGCGGGCGGTTCACAAATACATGTATCTTCAGATTAGGCGGGTCGGGTCGGGTCGAGATCCCGGCGGGTCGGTTTGGTCCGTGTCCCTAACCCTTGCCCATTTCGACCCACCAATGTTTTGCAGAGTTCAATTGTCAACTCTATGCTATACATAATCTTAATACAGTTAATCAGTTACAATTGAATATATTGAATAGTGCGAGGGAATTATCGCAAAAGCGCAGGGAAACACCGGATGTGTTCCTTTTTACACCGAAGTCGGGTCAAGCTGTCGCATGGAATGATTTCACATGAATTATTGAAAAAACGAAAGATCAGCGGATTTATTACTGTTAGCTGATTAGAAAACGCTGGGACATGCGGACCGGAACATTACGTTCCTAATAATATCCGGAATTCTTTTGCATATATTAATGGAGAAAGTAAGTCTATGCCAAAACGAATGGTACGTCCTCACAAACCCATTTTCAATTGGTCGGGTTGGGTCATAAAAGACACCCTAAGTAGCGGTAATCAAACTATCTTTCTGTGCTCTTCTCACAAACGATTTGCATGCTCACTCACAAGGACCCAAAAAATATGCAAAATTTAAGGTGAACACAGGCCTACATTATACTACTAAACGGCTATAGGAGGAACGTTAATATACCCAATTATAGCATTTTAACTCCTACTGGTTATTCGTTTCTTTAGATGCTAAATTTCGTCGAGGAATGTCCAGGGTTAATTTATTCACAATGAATTTTGAGTTAAAGTAGTTCCGAATAGATCATGGATTCGTAGACAGTAGATTAAGACTCTTATATTCTCTGTAGTTCTAAATAATTGCAGTAGTTATTAATTTTTTTAATGAAAACGCATAGCATAGGCTCTCATTAATTTTGGCCAATTTGCAACAGCTGATGTTGTTGTTCAACTATCGATGTGCCGTTTTGAACTCGAGCAAAGAGCGAAGGTCACGTGCATGTACGTATGAAGCAGGATGAGGAAAGGTATGTTCAGATGATATATGATAAGAAAAGCTAAAAAATATAATTAGTATGAAATCACATCGCATACGCTGGAATCCGTCGTGGAGGTGAGGTTTATGTATCTATGTACATATATCTGGCTATTTATATAGCGCCTTATTAGAACCTCTCGAAGGCGCAGTGCGGTTAGCTCCCGGAACCACCACCAACAGTTCACCACCCATGGACTACCACATGATTGTCTATTTAGAAAGAAAACAGTCTGACAAAAACGCAGAAATGCTGACATGAGTAACAATGGACAATAAAAGTCGGAAGTGTGATAATTAAATAGAAGTTTGAAGCAGACGGCGGTGGGTTAATTAGTGGCGGCATTGCTAGATGAACCTAGAATAGAAGGAAGAGGGACGGTCGTTGTAGAGTCGAAGTGTTGTGTGGGATATGGATCGGCTGGAGGAACTTGCTACGCGTAGGTTAAGCTTATCGATTGGGGAACTGCGCCTAGTCCGCCACTGTTTGGACTTTGACAGTGCCAGTCCCAAGCCTGGATAAAGGAGGAGGGCGACACCAAATCATCTTCGATATGCAACGGTGTGGTTAAAAAATCAGCAACAGTTATCGACTGGGGGGGGACGGTAAAGATTAATTAGGTAGGAGGAATAGAGGCCATAATTATATGGAGGTGTAGGCTGAGAGGTCGTTTTCAATATGGGGTAGTCAATATAAAGGCCCCTGGCGGCAATTGAGTTTTATTGCATTTACAGTTACTGGCCTAAAGTTTTATTGCGCCGTGATGCATCTACATGTAGGCATACGCCAGCAAAAAGCCAGGTAGGTCTCTATGTACTTAATCAGCGCAATACAACCGAATGCAGACGTAATTTCACGTAAACGATTTCGTATGTTAATAGCGACCATCTTAAAATCCTATCTTAGCATTAGACAACGAGCCCGCAGACGTCATAGCAATGACCTGATCGTGGTCATCAAAACAGTTTGTTCACTTAATAACCATAACCCTAACCATATGTTTTTATTATCAATCTCAAAAAATTAAACACAAGAATAAGAATGCATGAAAAAATGAAAATAAGAGGGATAATAGGGAAAGTAAACACCTAAGAGACCGATTGGACCGCTAACAGGGCGTACCCTTTACAATCAGATATTGGGCAACAGGTACATACTATTGAAACATGAATCATCATCTTAGCTAGTTAACTAACGCTGTCTGTGCACACACCAATTTATTATTGTATTATGCATGTATATAATGCATATATATTTGAATAGTCCTACCTTTTTCTGAATAGCTGCGGTTTGATGACTAGTTTAGCTCAGACATAACAGACTTTAAAATAGACTTAGTTATTGCATAGGGCTATATTTATATAGTTATACATGCTAGAGGCAGTTCACAGTTATATGTATTATGCATGTATATAATGCATATATAGGGGCATGCGTAACCATATATAAATATAGGCCTATGCAATAGCTAAGCCCGCCTTAAATAGAGCATATATATCTGGGTGTGTGAAGAGAAACAAAGGAACGTCTGTTGGACAATACAGATAATTATGCCGAGAACACTGTCGTAAAGCTTGAGGGCAACAATTATTATGCTCTAGGAAAGTCGTTCCTTCCTGTTCAGATAATTAATCGGGTAATTTATACAGAACCACATAATGAAACACAGTTTGAGATATTCAGAAGTCTGTTGACAGCAGCGTTAAATTTAACTATTGTGTTTTCTGACAAAAATGGTGCAGGTGACATTATAAAATGTTCAATTTACTTGTTTGGAGTGTGCGCTGTGTAGTGTGTAGTAGGCTTATGCATTTCTTAGAAAGCCTTTAAGTCAGCTGCACAATATTTTAATCTAATAGACCTCTGCCTGAGATGTAACCTATTGCTGAGGGAGAGTATGAATTATTTAGTGTTTTATGCACTAAATAAAAATGGCGTAACAATTGATCAGATCCGACCCTGAATAGAGCACATCATGACCATTTTCAGTAAAATTGCAAAAAACATTTGCATCCTAATACAACTCAACATTTCTTATGTATGCACAGTATGTCAGGGTTGTTCATTAATTGAAATTCATACAGTAATTGAATTGCGTAATGGAATCACAAGTTCTGCGATTCTAAGACGCTACTCAAAAGCTGAGCTCAGTGAATCATCTTATTCGCGAAAGAAAATAATGTTGAGGCCAAATGAGGCCAAATGAGGCCAAATAGTTGTTGTAGATAAATTATTTTAGTTTTAAAATGTGGCTGCAAATCTTCAGCTCGTCGAACAACCACAAGAATTCTCAAATTTTTGCGAACAACTGCTATTTCGCAAATTCATCCAGTTGCAGTTATTTACAGGCAGCTTTTGTGAACTGCCTCTAATACACTTCATGGATAATGTTACGAACATCGACAACATCAGGTATCGTAGAAACATCTGCGCTATTAGCAAAGGCGCTCTAACTTCATAAGACTTCAAAGGAACCGTACAAATTATTCAGTCTGAAGGATCACAAAATGGACATGTCAGACTATATTTCAAAAGCAACAGCATGCCTTATACATATGCGATGGTTCCAGAGCACAGACATGCATATTCGCAGGTTCTATTAGAGAAATCAGATATAACAGAAGGTTTATTTTCTGATTCCAGCTACATTGGTAAATGGCTAGGAACATTTCAGGGACTGATACGGTGGATGCAATTTTGTGTCCAAACTGGCCTGAGGAAGCACATGAATGGATAACTCGAGAACGGCCAAATGAATGGCCAACACCTGGCACTGTGAGCAACATAGTAAACATGGGATGCTTCTTAGTTGCCAAGTCACACCAAGGGAGCCACATTGTTGCAAACGAATGGCGATTCTCGTTTGCTGAGGCGGAACTGATGCTAGTCCACACCTGGAGTGATGTACAGATGTATGTATGTATGTATATCATATTCTACGTTTGATCAAGAGCGATGTTGTAAGAAAATGCGGTGGGTAGAAGAAAACCTTCGTCAATACTTATCATTTCAAAACTTTAATGTTTTGGGCATGAGAGGAAAAGCCCAAGGAATTCTGGCTGCCTGATAATAATATGCGCTCCACCTGAACGGGATTAATCATTGTGATGATTGAATGGTTGATCGAAAAGCAGTGCAGAAACTACTTCATGCCAGGCAACAATATGTTCGGTCATTTGCCAGGCAGTCACGACTTCGACAGCGAGATGCAGTTTCTTGTCGATTATGTACATTTAGTTGATGGGTGTGTTTCAAACACCGTCCCTTTCACTTCGGACCGCAAGAATAAAAGATTGAGTTTCCCGTGCGCGTTCCAACTAACTTTTTTCATGCTGGGCATTTGAGAGCCACACACAGCTAGATTGTTCAACCGTATACACCGGAGAGGCAGATGTACATGCCTAGCAATGCCATCGAGAAAAGTCATTTAATCCGCTCAGCCAGTTTCAACCTTTTCCAATGCATCAAAAAATACAGGCGTGTTACGTCATCTAAGGATCTGGAACAGAAAGTAAGTATGTTGCATGATGTTGAAAAATATTTCAAAAGAGCGAGCCAGAAGCAAATTGATGGTTTCACGCATGTATATATTTCGTCAATGGACAATTTTCACACCATAATTTCTAAAGAGCTAAACACGACCATAAATAGCATCGACAGAATTGATTCATCGAAGGGTCATGATCAACAAGCTGAATTCATTTCTCTAATTGGAAATTCTCCACGATGGGAATTATGCTATAGCAGAACAGAAAACTACGTTGCATGTATTTTGGAAATGTTTTTCAATATTATGAATCGAGGAATGCTTTAGCCATCTTACTTTCATGTAGCTGCATATGAAGCAAATTTTTACTGGACAATTTTTGGAGAAGAAAAAAAGGACATGACCGAGAAGAGCCACAAACAGACATTAGATATTTGTAACAAGTGGGTTAACTATGCTGGGTCGATCCATGATAGCTTATCTTCCATGCTGTTTTTTTTAGTTTGCAGGAACTACCAATAATAATTTCTAACCAATGGTCAATAATTTTTGATAAATACATTCAAGTTGTACTTGGTTTTCTCTCGCTTGTTAAAGCCACTACAAACAGTAGATTTCAATCAGGATGTGAACTGTTAAATGGAAGTAAGGACTTAGAAGTTATTGTACAATAGATCTTTTCCAATACACAAGGTATCAGTCTCAATTTCATTTGAAGAACACTTTCATATTAGACGATTCTTTCACAGATGATAGGCAGAATGATATTTCGAGGATGTTTTTGTACACGGCAGTTCGCATCAGTACTGATAGGCCATAGTATATGAACAGTCAATTTCACGGTTTTACTGTTTCTGAATTTTATTATTTGATTTATGGTTGCAAAAAACTAAATGTCACAGTGGCAGCTTTCGGTGACTCGAAGTTATGTAGGCCTACACTATAGCAAATTTCTTTATATTCGTGTTTATCTGTTTAAACAACTTGAATTGTCTGGGTTTTAGATTACAGGTTGCCTATAGCCTACTTGTTTGGTAGCAATTAAGAGACCGACTTTGCAGACAATCGAGAGGAAGTATTTGCTAACGTGGCTGATCATTCAAGTGGCGTGGCCGAAACACAATCTTTGTGGAGTTTGACTGAAGATCAAGTGATATAATTTCTTACCGAGAAGCGAACGTTGAGACTCCGTTTTATATCGATTTGTGTGCACTTTATCCCAAAACTCAGACCTTGAATGCCACCAAGACAGGTAGATGTATAACAGCTAATCAAAACTAAATGCTCTGTTGAACTCTGTAAAATTCTTTGAACGAAACAACAGACTCTTTCAGATGATGCAAATGAATAATGGCGGCGCTGGCCTTGAAAATTTGGCACGCAATAGCGGCAATAAGCATTTTCGTAAATAGGCCTAATGTTCATTTTTTTTAAATTGAAAGATGTAACATAATGATATTTTTCATTTTAGTATATTGCAAATGTATAGACCACTCAGACCAGTATGTAATATGTCCAAACTATAACATTTCATAGAAAATAGAACTTAAACAAATTTCCAATTTTAAACTGTAATTTAAAAGCAAAATGAAAACAGGACGCTTTTAAACAGGAAATATTCAATATTATCGTCCGCTACGGAAAGCCGTTGATATAGCCTATATATTAGCTATTCTGAGTCTCGAAAACATCAAGACACTGTAAGTACTATGTTCTGACGAAGTTGATAATTTCGTTCTATTTTTAAATTATTTGGTTAAATATTTTAATCATTTATTCGTTAATAATTGTTTTCAAAAATAGGCCTATCTTTGGTGATTTTTTATCATTCTTTTGGTACGCAATTGTATATTTTTGCTACCGTGCAGCTCCGCCACTAAAAATAATTATTGTTTAAACCTACATTGTAAGTTTTAAAAAATGTGGTTAGAGAGGTGATACAGTAAGCACCTTTCCTACCATCCATAAGATCAACTCTATCTCCCTTCACGTCCAAAATCCTAGCGACGCCACCTGTCTATATGTGACAGAAATTCATAGAATGAGAACGAGTCAGGGAGGTCTATAGACGCAGGCTTCTGTCTATATAATGTTGGTGTAAGCCTATGTGTATATATAGAAATGCAATTTTTGTCAGAATTTCTTGTTGTTAGCTATCACAAATGGGTCCTATGAAGACCTACTTAATAATGCTTATGTCTACCTTAGAGAGCGAGCGACAAAGCGGAAAGTCTTTTGATAAAGCGCAGAGAGTGGCCTACAAGTCATCAAGTGGCGCTGCGTCGTCGTTTCAGATCGCCCATATTCTGTTTAATAATTTTGATCTGACGTGTCTCAGAATTAATTTTGCTTCTTGTTTCCGTAGAAAAGTATGGTGAGTTCTTGTCGATAAATGTAATTAGGTCTATTTTTTGATGTTCGCTTAGGCTAAATTTTGTTCAGAGCAGACCTAAAATAAATTTACAGAATCGCGGTTTTAGTATGACTACCTATTTTAACTCACGAGTGTGAAATGTCAGCAATTTCACCTTTTTCACAATCGAGGGCGCTGTTTACTTGACTGATTTGACGCAGCATAAATTGCAACTGACTAAACACATATACGGCAATTAGGATCTAAGTCACAGTAGAGTGAAATTCTACACGGAGTACTACTCTCCGAGTAGCATTTCACTCTACTGTGTCTTAAATCCTAATTGTCGGATACATGTATGTGCTATGGGTTCAAGCCTCGTCCGCGACAGTTACTGTGTAGGTCTAGGAATCATGAGCAAAGCCCTTCTATCACAATATTGCACAGTACAATCTATGTTCCGGCCATATACCGCACTTCTGAACTTTGTTGGACGGTAATATCAATGCGCAGCTGTATAATTCTATTCTATTCTATTTACGGATTTATAAAGCGACTCTCACAGTACAACCTATTCAGAGGCGCTCCCAGTGCAAAAACCCCTAGAGAAAAGGAAAGTCTTAAGAGAACGAGCAGAAACAGTTGTGCTACTAGCAGAGTTGTATGGTCTCGAGACAGTGTCTCGGTCTCGAAACAGTTTTTTAGTGTCTCGGTCTCGGAAGCCTGCTGTGTCGGTCTCGGTCTCGAGGTAGTGTCTCGAATTTTTTTTAACTGTCTTGAAGTGAAAGTCTTGTTCTGTCTCGAACAAGCGGTATCAATAAGTTTTGCGTTAACTGTATTAAAATTTTGTGCTAGGCCGAAGAAGAAATATCGAAAAAGATAAAACTCGGCAATATACAAACTGTTCTTGGAAATTGATACAATATAAATTATAATTAAGTTTCAAATTGAATTTACAAATGAACCTCATTCCCAACAACTGATACATTAGTATTTTACAGCCTTTTATATAGGATCACTTGTTTTTACTGTCTCGAACTGTCTTGAACCTATTGTCGCGGTCTCGGTGCCTCACTGTCTCGGTCTCGGTACCTCACAGTCTCGGTCTCGTCTTGGTCTTGAAGTTTTAGGTCTTGCATACAACACTGGCTACTAGATTGCAGCACGTGTCACAACAGGAAGGCTGTTCCATAGCGAAGGGCCAACAGCACTGTATAATTGTGTAGAACACACTGGAGTGCTGCCACTCTAACGGTCCTACGTTGGTAATAAACCAACTGTAGGCCTACAAACGCACATTAGCTTATGTAGGCCTATGTAGCCTATACCCTGATCGACTGAAATGGTCCCTATTAGAAATATCTGATGCGTGGCTAAAGATGAATTACGTTCGAGTCGTGTTATCAGACCTTATGACATTAAACTAATTATAAAGTTTGTAACATTTATCTATGAAATACTACTAAAGCTATTGGAACGTATTTTGGAAAAGTAGACCTATTTGGAGTTCTCCAAAAATACTTCAAAAACAATTTTTTAAATACTATTTTATCGTATTTAGAAAATTAATCTATTTTAAAAATCGTATTGCGCTGCTTTGAACATATTTCTTTTCAAGGGTGAAATCTTTCTCCGCTGGCCGCTTAAGCTACATGATCGCCAGGCTATTCATACCATCGAGTGGGTTGCCAGTTTGATCAGTGAAATTCAAGTTTCAGGCTAGGCTTATAGCGCTCTAATTTGGTGACAAAATTAATATTAAATTGTTGCTCTCGTAAACAATTCATCATATAGGCCTATGCATTGTATGACGTTAAAAGCGTCATTGAAGCTAATTGTAGGCTAATGGTTGAAAAGATTGCTGCACTCTAGTTAGCTTGAGCATTAACCTCAACAACATTCTTGTTGGTAGCGGTGTGGTTTTCTCACGTCTCTTCGGGGTTATACCGTATTCGCGGTGTTCTTTTCAGTTCAAACCATGCATTAGAGCGTACATGTTTCTTCTATATTTATTTTTAACGATTAATTTATAATGTAGGCCTAATTACAAAAATTGACCTTGGTTGACTATTACAACCTTTGAGTCATCTTTACCCTCTCGGACGATCTAACAAATAAACCTCCTTCACTACTGACTGGTGGCATCCTCAAATTTGCCCACATCTCATCTATCATCCGTGACTATCTTCATTGGCTTGCTGCAGCTCAACGCATACAGTTTAAAGTTCTTGCTCTGATGCGAAACTGAATTGTTGGTTCTGAACCAGCATACCTTTTGCGTCCTTCATACCCCCAACGGACATCGCTCAGCTCATCTGCTCGTGGGTAGTTGCTGTTCCTCCTCATGCGCACTGCTATATCCCAAAGTCCAGTGTTGGGCACGAGACCAAAAACTCAATACCAACACCGAGACCAAGACCGAGAGGTCCAAGACTAAGACCGAGTGGTCCGAGACCAAGACCAATTCTCTTGTTTGTAAACAATTCAATTTATTATGACGCTAAAACGGACTAACACGCTTAAAACATTAATTTTATTGCCGAAGGACACTAATCTTAATAATGGTCCAGAAAACAGTTTTGCAGCCAGTCTGAACTTCTGCGGGTTAAGCCCTTGGCTTCGGCCAGAAAACAGTTTTGCAGGCCAGTCTGAACTTCTGCGGGTTCAGCCCTAGCCAGAAAATATGACGCTATAAATTACTTACAGTATACGATAAGTAAATATCTTAAGACATCTGAACAAGAAGATTAACGTTCTGTTTGAATGGTATACTTGTACTCGGAATTGTAGATCAACAGTGTCTGGACGTGGCTGACCACATAATTATTAGATTGTTATAAAAACTTGAAATTTGTGAAAGCAAATTTCGAAATGGCTGGCTCCGTTGTAAATGCATTTTTGACCATAGTAACATGTAAATATCTAGATGGCCAGCATGCTATAAATCGATAACATTCGCGCGTGGCCTAAAGGTCCGTTGTATCTAACAATCGAAAATAACCGACAAATATAAAATACTGTACGGATCGGCAAATGACCAATAGCGGTAATCTAAGACGCAGACCAATCCCAAGACCGTTCCTTTAAGACCAAGACCGATGCATTTGAGACCAAGACCGAGACCGATGGTCCGAGACCAAGATCAAGACCAAGACCGATGCATTAGAGACCAAGATCAAGACCGCAGTTTTCCGGTCTTGAGACTGTCTCGTGACCACATCCTAGGCCCAAACATTTTTGCTTATGAGGGCCCCTCCAGTTCGAATAGTCTCCTCTCCACCCTCAGGCTTAGCTGATGGTTCTATCCCCTACTCAGTTTCGCTGATTTCGAGCTGCACATTACAAATGTTCAGTATCAATAACAAATAATTGCAATACAGAGTTTACTCTTGTCTTTATTGTTCAATATTCATTTCTCAATCGGTCTCTAGTCTCCACACCTTCCCTATTCATAGGGCCCATTTGGGAAGCTTCCAACAGGGAAACTTCTTACATAAATTACATATATGTATACATGCACTGTGGCGAACCCCTATCGGTTTAGCACCAGCGTTCGCAAGTCAGCAGCATTTGGGGCGAAGGCTCTGGGAAAACCTTGAATTTCTTCCCGTCTTCTTCTGGTACCTCGGAAGTCCGAGCTCCGAGGTTTTCCCCGTCTTCTTCTTTTTCCGCTTAGTAAGACATGCCCGGTCTGGCGCAGGATTTAAACTGTCCCGATGATAGAAATCAGAGTCACTAGGCTAACGATGAAGTCAATACGTTGATTGACAACCGAACAGCACGACGCAATGACAGAGATTATTCCATAATCATTATCAAATGTCACACTGACTGTACTGACGTATAGCGACCATACTCATTGTCGAATCGGGCTGCTCCGAACCCCTAATGCAGAAATGTTCTCTGTTTAAACCTTTTTGAGCTCCATGGAGCATAGTCAACTCCATGGAACACAGTCAGCTTCATGGAGTCAGCCCCCGCCCCGACCAATCAGCGCAGAGCTCCACTGGAGCACGTGGGAGCTCCACTGAAGCACGCGGGAGTTCCGTGAAGCACAGCCAGCTCCAGGGAGCACAGCCACATTGGCCGCCTGCCGGCCAAGGAGGGGAAGGAGCTCAAAATCAGCTCCACGAGCCTTGGCCGCATGACGTCACAGAGACAGATAACGCAGCTTGTCAAAGGCCGATGGTCACCCAAGGCTAAAATGCCCGGAGCACAACAGCATAGCGTGGAATAACGCTACATGCACAAACATTCTGAACAAAAGCCTGCATCTCTTAGCCTCTCTATCTCGTTCTCACTCTGTCACATGTAGACAGTGGCGTCGCTAGGATTTTAGAGGTTAGGGAAGATAAGAGTTGATCTGATGGGTGATATAAGATTGACTACTGTATCTCCTCCCAAGGTTAACCACAAGATTTTTTCTAAATTACAATATAGGCCCTAATAATAAACATGTGCATTATCTGAAAGAGCCTCTTTTTCAGTGCAAAGAATTTTACAGAATTCAACAGAGCTTCTGATCTACATCTATCTCTCTCGATTACATTCAGGATCTGTGGATGTCCTCTGTGCTGATTATTCATCTGGCCGCGCAATATGCTTCAGTAGGCCATGGGTTTTCAGTCAGCCTGTGTGTATATATGTATTTGGACCCTATGCATAGGCTACATTTACTTATGCCCGAATGTTTTATATATATGATGCTGATGCCTCTGTTCATAGAGTTCGTACAACTATTTGATTTTAGTTTTGAAAGCGCTTGAAGCCTATACAATTATATTTCAAAATTCGTAACATATTCCAATTTCTTCACATAACTAATCATTTATAGCTCCGAATAACACTTTAAGCTTAATCCTGAACTACTAGCTGTTAACTCGTGAAGAATCACGGGTCGAAAAATATAATGGCTCACGATTCAACCCGGTTCCTCCCATTACACAGAAAGGCTGCTACAACTTGCGCTCTGAAGGCCATTAAATTCAGTGGTCGTCGTACTGTTTCTTCATAATCGCCCTCAGAACAACATTGTTTACATCCGTATATTAGTAACGGCGATTCAACCGATTCAAAATCGAGTTTCATCCAATAAGTGTGCATTTCATGTTAATAACTGCAAATATACTTACATTACACGATGTATTTAATTTTTATATCTGCAAATATGATTACACCGACGTGAATAAAACGTTTTTGAAACCCGAATCGGACGTACTCAGACACGATATTTAACCAACTAATTCGTAAACAATAGGCTATTTAGGTCAGCAGCAACGCTTGCGCGCTGTCCAATCACGCACCTTGAATCGGACAGACACACGTAGGTCACGTGATTTAATTAATTATATAGGTAGATAAACTGTGCATACAGATTTCAAGGCTCTATATTTGTGCACATTATAGTTTATAAAATGCAGGAATCGCAGGGTTAATTTAAATTAGAAACTCTGTTCGGTCACTCATAACCCAGTCAGTGGTACTTCAATTTTAATTCACCGCAACGCATTAAAAACAACTTGCATGTCAATTTTAGTTTACCGTTGGCCAGTTTATGTGAGGGCAGAGACTGAATCAGGGTTACTAGGTGAGTCGTGACATGAACGGGCCAACTTATATGTAACATAGGGGGCCAACGCTCTGGGAGCAGTCACAGTTCCCCTCTGTGCCTACTAGTAAATATATGCCACACGCAAATTTTTTATTCCAGTGAATATATAATGTATTGATGCGTCAGTATTTTTCTGTTTCTGTGATGGTATTCTTTCACAGCCAACAGCAGAAACTGGCCTACTACACTAGAATATGTGTGGTGGCTATAATGGCGTCACACGTCGAGACTAGAATTACGATGGTGGCCAGAATTGAACCCTGTCCCTAACATCGACCCTAACCCCCAATCCTGACCTGAACCCCACCCTAACTCTTGCCCCAGCCCTAACCCCTACCCCAACCCTAAATTTTACCCCAATCATAACTCCTACCCCAGCTATATAACCCCAGCCAGAACCCTAACCCCAACCCTAATCTTTTAACCGTACCCTAATTCTATATAGTGTTACTTATTGGCGACGTAATTATTACGATTCCGGTCGGATCAGTTATAATGGTTTATTTTGCGGTGCGATAAATTAAAATTGAAGAAATTGTTGCGATGAATTAAAATTGAAGTACCCAGTCAGTTTCCACTAAACTAGTATTGGGCTAGAATTTTTAATATATTTTATTATTTTGTGTTACATCTAACTTAACTGATGCGTGCTTGTTTTGCATAATGAGAACTTGGACAAAACGGAAGTACAAAGATGTCATCAGAAGCTGAGATTACTTACAGACAGACAGAGTACCGAAGATTTAGAAGGATGTTGCTTGAAAGAAAAGAATTGACGGCTAGTATTGCATGTGGAAGCGCTTTCGAACTTCCTATTGAATATGTGCTTGCCAATCCAACGGACGCTGACACGCTCTATTGGACCAAAACGGCATCTCAAGTTCGTTATTCAAGCGAAACATTTGAAGAACAAAAGAGCGAAAGTCTGATTGTTGACACAAAAGACTGTCCCGTCGGATTTTCAAGGTTATTGAAACGCGATAAATTGCAAAAAAACGAAAAAACTTCGTATTATCGACGACCATCGGAGATATCGCATGATATTCGATGCACAAAAGGTCCATCTTGGCAGAAATTTGTGCAGATTAGCAAGGACCCTTATTTCCAAACATTCTTATCTAAATTTGATCCTAGATGGGTTCAATTAAAAAATTTCAAATTAGATTATGTATACTCTGTGTATTGTCCGTTTTGGCCAAATGAAGCAGCGGAATGGATAACACGTGACAGGAAAAATGGATGGCCTCCAAAAGACGTCACTGATCAAATTGTCGGATTCGGATTTCACTTGGTTTCAAAGCCACACCAAAGCAATCCAGATGACGACACTCAGTGGAGATTTTCTTTTTCACAGGCAGAGGTTGTTTTAGTTAGCAGTTGGACAGATGTCCAGAAATACATCTACCACGTGCTTAGGATAATAAAGAATGACGTTGTGATGTTATGTGGAGGAGAAGAGGAAACTGCGCTCTGCACCTACTTCTTCAAGACGCTAATGCTGTGGGCTTGCGAACAGAAATCTACCGAGTTTTGGACAGACGAGAACCTGGAGACGTCTATCGGTGATTTATTGTGCCAGATGATTGAATGGTTGATTGACAGATATTGTCCCAATTATTTTATTCCAAAGAATAACATGATCGATCATTTACCAATCAACATCGATTTAATCAAAGAAATCTCGTCCATTTTGTTTTACAAAGAATTTCACCTATCTACACTCTTAAAAGCTGTACCGAAGGCATATCTTAAAGATCCGATCTCCGTCATTGTTCCGCTCAAAGTCATTGATTATGCCTTGTTGCTATATAACAATAGCTACTATATGAAGGATTCACGATGGAGGTCTTTGCAGGCGACAATGATAGCTTCGGATAACTTTGTACCTGAATTACAATTTCTTTTCACAGGCATTCAAATTCACCTCAGCTTAATGAAGCAGGACAGCATGCAGTCACTCTGCAGATATAGGGACACTTGTTTGGCCGCAAAATGTTTTGATTTAGCCACAACGACTCAAAACCAAGATGTTTCACTTCAATCTACGTCGCTTCAATTTTCTCTAATTGAAATTCTGTCTGACCAATTAATGTTGTTCGCACATAATCTGTATAGCCGTAAAACTCAGTCTGTTCTAACGAGATGTAAAGGTAAATATAACAGAACAGGTCTTAGTGAATTCAAGGATTTATGGAGAGCAAACGACGATCCTTTTGAATTACCGAATTCTTCTTCTGGATCTTGTATTCATCACGGACGTCGATTTGTCTGCTGTTATTCTCGTAAAGGCAATGTAGACCTAAGACCTCGCAAACTGGAATTTACAAAAACCGGCAACGAACATAATGTAATCGGAAACGCAATATCGCAGCTGCTAAAGAATGTTTCCAATTATTATTTTTCTCCATCGTATCTCATCAGCGCTGCATATTATGCCAACTTTTATTACACAGCCATAAGCGATTACAGTTCAGCAGCCGAACAGTGTGAGAAAGTTTTTAAATGTTTACGAGCTCTGAAAAATAAAACTGCTCTGGCGCCAATGACAAAAGTCCTCTATGTCTTAATGACAAATGAATGGTCAGTGTTATTTGACAAATATTTGCAAATCATTTTGGGTTTTTTCACGTTGTGCTCGTCCATTTCTGGTAGATCTGAAGGAAATCGAGGACGAAAGGTTGTTATCCACATCTGTCCGCTTGAATTCTTAAAATATATTCATTTTCAAAGCGTTCGAAAACTGGACAGAAGGCAGGTTGTCGAGTTCAGATGTAACTTAGGCGATGTCATCAAGGATTTGTATAATGGACAGTTCGATGGTGAGTACGCGTCACGAATACTATTACTAACGGCAATACGCGTAAGTGGAATAATACCAAGGAAGCATGACGAGACAAATTTCTCCGTACGATGGCCTACTTGACGTCTCGGTAACAAAATCAATAGGTCTACTGTCAATAGCACGTTTGTGTGATATTGTATTTAAAAGAAAAACACAATCAAATTGTTGGCAGGTGAAATAGTTGCCTAGCAAATGGATCAATATCCTCTCTTTAACGGGAATTTTCCGGAAAACGGTTCGATTTAGAAGCCCATCTGATAAAGAGGTCAATTACAACAAATCATGTTATTATATTTCAGAGTTACGGGTGGGGTGAAGTAATTCGATCTTTAAGTGGACAGTTGTTTCTTTTAGGTGATTGGTTGAATCAATGGACTATAATTTATGTACTTGAGGACTGTGCTGTACAAGTGTTAATATTGTGTAAAATAAAATATAAAAAAGACACGTGTTGACCACAGCTAGCGTACCTTAAAGCAGGATTGGCGTACGTGTAAGTAGTTATATTTGTTGCTTCCTAGTGCATTTAATCTATATACACCTATAATCACATCAAATCAACCAATAATTTGGTTATAGTCGCTTCGTACTTAGGTTATAAAATTAACCTGACTCATAAACAGGCAAAAAACCCTAGCCACATGTGGCTGTTTTGCCCTGGGGCAAGCTGGTATCAAATAAGTCTAGCGTTCTAGCGTTGCAAAAGCCACCTACCGTGTGCAGACCTAGGCTTTGATTAGAATATCCACCTATAGGTCAAATGTCACGGGAATTTGCAAAAGTTTCGATGACTTATCAGTTTCGATGATGAGTCATTATTGAACAAAAAGGGAAAAAATATTTTCTTGCGTATATAAAATGAAAGAAAATATTTTTCCATTTTTTTCACTTAAAGATATGCCACCACAATATAAAATTGAATACTCGAAGAAAACTGTTATTGAATTAAGAAAAATTGCCAAACAGAGCGGTTTGGTTGGTTATACACGACTACGAAAGGCGGATTTGATTAGTAAAATTAAAGCCCACAGCGTACCCTCAATTTCAACCAATGCTAGTTTGCTTGATGCACCCGTTCCCGACATTGGAATCCCAACACTCAAACCCGTACCAGCCACGACAGTACGAAAAATATTCGTTAAGACTAAATCAGAGATTAATAAATTCGCAAGCTGGATTGTAAATTATATACCTAAAGAACCAAAGAAAATAGTGAATGAGAAGTTAGAAGCACTGAAAGCCAAAGTGAATTCTATTTTCAGTCAAATTCTTATGAAAACACGCGAAATAAAAGAGACGGCTACAGCTATCAAGGGCTTCACGAAACAATACACGGTCGAAGGCGCAAGCGGAATTGACGCCACATCTTTTCTCAAAGCAGCTCAACCACAACTGGAAGACCTTTTGTCTAGAAATCGCCAGACTAAGGTCAATTTTGTTCTTACCTGCACAAAAAAGCGTGTAGATATGAAATCCGGAAAAGTAGATACCAAGGATTTTCCATTTGTCTCTATAACCGAAGTTGTTTTAAACTCTACCGACCCGAGCGAAATATTTAATAATGCGAAAGATAAAATCCTAGAGTCTATGGCAGCCTTCTAGATGCAAGCTAGTAACTGGAGACTTAGAGCGGTTCAAAAATTAGACATCAACACAATTATTTATAAACCGCTGAAAGGCAGTTCTTACATTCCACTACCGAAATGTTTAGCGAGTAAAAAGCGTATTATTAATATGAAGAACGAAGACGAAGAATGCTTCAAGTGGTGTGTAGCCAGGGCATTAAATCCGGTTGACGGCAATCCAGAAAGAATTACGAAAGAATTAATCAAGCAAATCAAGCAGTCTGAAGAACTTGATTGGTCTGGCATCGAATTCCCAGTAGCAGCGGATGCTAATGTGATAAGTAAGTTTGAGAGAAATAATAAAATTAGTATTAATATCTTCGGTTATGAGAACTATGTTTACCTATTCCCACTATATTTAACAAAGCATGAGAGTAATAGGTGTGAAGATCTATTGCTCATTTCTGATGGAGAAAAGAAGCATTATTGTTGGATAAAGAACTTTAACAGATTGATGGCGGTTCATAGAGAAAACTCATACACTTCGATGCACTATTGTAAAAGATGTTTGATTGGATTCAGTAGAATAGATTCGCTACACAAGCACACCGAATACTGTTCTCAACACGATGCTCAAAAGATAGAACTTCCAGAACCAGGAACTATGTTATTATAGAAAGATGAGAGTCCCATTTGTCGTGTTTGCTGATTTTGAGTCATTAATAAAACCTATAGACACTTGTCAACCAGATCCCATCATGCCTTACACCAACAAATATTAAAAACACGTCCCTAGTTCCTTTTGCTATTATATAAAATGTTTTGACGATGACCTATATTCGCAAGCTCCCGTAACGTTTACAGCGGAGAGTGAAGACGATGATGTAGCTCAGATATTTATAGACACTCTTATAGATAATATAAAAGATATTTATAATCGATTTAAATTTCCAAAGAAAATGATATTCAGAAAGAAAGATCAGGCTCTATACAACTCGGCTACAGTTTGTCACATATGCGAAGGCGAACTAGGTGAATGTTAAACGCGAATTACGTTTCATCGATAGTTTTAGATTCATGGCATTGAGTCTTGACGCTTTATCGAGGAACCTGAGCAAAGATCAGTGTAAGAATATAAGCAAACACTATTCTGGTAATCAGCTCGATCTCTTGCTTAGAAAAGGGGCGTATCCTTACGACTACGTTGATTCCATCGACCGCTTGAACGAAACAGAACTACCACCAAAGTCAGCATTCTATTCGAGACTTAACGACTCTGGCATCAGTGACGAAGACTACAACCATGCACAGATAGTATGGAATGAATTCGGATTCAAAACGTTTAGAGAATACCACGATTTATATAACGTGAGTGATGTTCTCCTGCTCGCTGATGTATTTGAGAATTTTAGAGATGTCTGTTGTGCGAACTATGGTCTAGATCCCGCTTGGTATTATACGTCACCAGGGCTTGCTTGGGACGCCTCATTAAAGTTGACTGGAGTAGAGTTGGAGTTGTTGAGCGATTATGATATGATACTAATGGTTAAGTATGAGATAAGAGGCGGTGTTAGCACCATTTCACATCGTTATGGGCAGGCAAACAATAAGTATATGCCATTGTTTGAAGATAGCAAGCCTTCAACATTTATAACCTATTTAGACGCGAACAACCTGTACGGATGGGCAATGTGTAAGAATCTACCAACTCACGGGTTCCAGTAGATGAGTAATGATGAGCTAAACGATTGGAGATCAATACCGTGTATATTAGAAGTCGACTTGGAATATCCTAGAGATTTACACGATCTCCACAACGACTATCCTCTTGCCCCTGAGAATATTACACCTGAATCTTCAACTGTACCTAAACTCATTCCGAACTTGAACGATGAAGTAAAATACATAGTCCAATACGAAAATTTAAAGCTGTATGAAAGCCTAGGCTTGAAGATAACCAAAATTCATCGCGGAATTAAATTTTGAAAAAAGTGCCTGGCTGAAAAAGTATATCGATCTAAATACCAACCTCAGGACGAAAGCCACCAACGATTTCGAGAAAGACTTTTTTAAACTAATGAACAATAGTGTCTTTGGTAAGACATGCGAGAATATAGAGAATTGAGTAGACATAAAACTGGTTTCCAGCGAGAAGCAAGCCCTAAAACTAGCAACAAGAACCAATTACGACACTCGAACTATTTTTGATGAAAACCTAATTGCCATTTACATGAAACGAACGAAGTTATATTACAACAAGCCTATATATCTTGGTATGTGTATTTTAGACTTGAGTAAAACTATAATGTACGATTTTCATTATAATTACATCAAGAAAAAGTATAAAATAGAGCAAAGTTACTTTTTACAGATACAGATTCTTTAGCCTATGAAATTAAGACCGAAGACTTCTACACCGATATAGTTCCCGACATCAAAAGTAGGATCGACACTAGCGACTATCCTAAAGACCACCCCTCTGGTATAGAAACCGGCATCAATAAAAAAGTCATTGGCATCTTCAAAGATGAAGCAGCTGGTAAACAGATCGAAGAGTTTGTAGGTTTAAGATCGAAACTGTATTCGTACAAGATGGCTGGAGTAGACCACAAGAAATGTAAAGGCGTGAAGAAGAATGTCGTCAAGAAATCTATCACTCACGAAGACTACAAGGACTGCTTATTCATCAAAAGAGAACAATCGAGAAAGATGAATGTCATTCGATCCCACCTACACGATATCTACACCGAAGAAGTCAACAAGGTGACTCTCTCAGCGGAAGACGACAAACGAGTGATTCAGCAAGATGGTATCTACACTTTAGCATATGGACATTATTCTCTAATATAAAATCTCTAAACAAATCGATGTCGAAGGTGTAACGCTGGCTAATATTGCTTTGTCGAATGTGGATCTAATCGAAGCAGCGAGGAAACTAAATATAAATAATTTCAGAGTATTTCTAAGAGACGAGCTGCCGAAGAAACCAAGAGCGAACGAGTGCTTATCCTTAATTAGGACGATTCTGATGGCAAAGGAACGCATTGGACATGTTGGATCAAGCGGGCTAATGATAAAATTTATTTCGACAGCTATGGGCTACCTCCTCCTACGGAATTGATAAAATATCTACAAAGACCGCTGTTTTACAAAAGTGAGCGAATACAACCAGGCGGTCAAGTGTATTGCGGTCATTTATGTCTGTACGTATTGAAGAAAACGTCCAACGATGGTTGTAAATTTCAAGAAGTCGTAAACGAATTACATTAAATAATATCACCTATTTAAAAATATGCCTGTCGATAAATTTGGACGAACTGATACTGCATCAATTGAAAGAATAGTGACTGGAGGTGTTACTCTATCTCAAGCGAGTAATACCTTTCTAAAACGAGATGGAACGAACGATATGGACGGCGATTTGGAAATGAATGGTCACTCGATAAAAGGTTTACTGACTGACATCATTCACCAGTCTTAGCTAGACAGGCCGCGAGTTTTGGTCAAGTCGAAACTCTAGTCAACCAAATTAAAACGAATAATACTATCACTGATAACGCGAGACTATACGTGACTGCAGCACTTACCATGACTTCGAATGTAACGACGATAAACGGTTTTACTTACGAAGCTAGTGCTAGCGAATATCGCATAGCGGCTGGGTATAACTTTGAACCGTGGAAAGCGCTTCAAAATGCTTGTCATGCCCCCGAATGCTGGATAGCCGATACAGTAACTGATGTCTGGTTACAGATTAAATATCCCGTTCCTTTGTCTATGTCGGGTTTCTACATCATTGCTAGCACAATATTAAACACAAGTATTACTAGATGGAAAGTTCAAGCGAGTAATGATGGAATAATATTTACAGACATCCTAAGTCCTAAAACGGATGTCCTCGATGCAGGAGTTTTGAACAAATTTACATTTCCAGCATTGTCTAATTACATTTACCGGCGATTTCATATTATATCCACGAGCGATGGGGCGGCATGGGTAGGTATTGGGATGTTACAGTGGATTCCTACTCTTACTGATATCACACTCGGAAGAAAATGTCATGTCAGTTACGTTCCTAGATTAACTTTGAATACTAGGAATTATGGTTTTGAAGCGAGCGCCACTTCTGAATATCAAAATAACAAAGCCTTCAATGCGTTCAAAGACGAAGGTGGATGGGTGTCTAACGTCAACAGTCAATTCTTTTTAACTATCAAGTGTCCAACACCTGTAAGAATCGATTCCGTAGGAAAATACACATCTTACATGTTATACTGTAAACAAGCTGAACCGGGCAAGCCTGGATTAAGCGTGATGCAGTTATTAGTGTGCGATAACTAAGATTTTCAATGACTATTCTCATTGAAAATTTAAACTACTTGTTCAACAACTTCGTTATCTCGAGATACCACGATATAAGGTATGATGTATTATGGTTCCGTTTCTATCCTCGTTCTCATGGAAGTAAATGTCTTGTGTAGGATTCCAACTTGTAATGCAATGGCCCCGCGAATACGCTCATGTAATACTCTGTCCCGTCCGGTGCCTCTACTGTAATTAGGAAGAAATAACCTACCGTGCCGTATAGATACTACTTCGTTTTGACTGTGTAAACAACATCTTCTTCTAAAGTTTCGAAATCTAAAAATTTACGAGTTCCCATTTTAAATATTATTTATTATATTTAGATCGGATCTTAATCTCACATTTTTTTCTCCATACCCTTCCATCAAAGTTCTTTATAATTTTACCTATTGTCTTATGTGCTCTTGCCGCTTTGAACAATGATGGATACTCTACAACTTTACCCGTTTCCAAGTCTAAGATATCAACAGCTCTTGGAATCCTTCTTATTTCTCTAAGATACATGTACCTTAGATCGATCTCCTTTTGCTCTTTCTCTGGTTTCTTCATCTCTGGAATTATTTATTACTCAACGAGTACACTTATAATTTCAGCTTTTTTCATATAACTCGAGCCTACAAGCCCATGTTCCTTCATTAGCGATTTCAATTCTGGGAGTTTCATGTTCTTTTTATAATAGAAAATATTTTCTTTAATATACTACATTCATCTTCTGACCGTCTGATTGGAAGTTTAACAATTTATCTGAAATGACGACTGCATAAGCTTCAGTTCAAGCAGAGATCGCATCAATGAAAGTAGCCTTGATCTGGATATCGACAACTGATGACTTTAGCCGTTCAGATTGCTTATTCACATCGAAAACGAATAGCGGGTTTAAGTCTTTGTAGTCAGCCGGAGTGATGTTGCTCTGAGTTACCAACTGGTCCATTCCGTAGAATTTTTCGCTAAAGGTCGCCGCGTCTCTGTATGCTCTAGAAAATTGCTGATTCGGGAATGAGAGGTTGTAGTCGACCGCTGAATATCTGTCCTGGTTCATCATCACATACATGTTCTTGATATCGCGGTGATCGAAAATTGATGATTAGCCTCTTGATTGCCGCTTCGATTCGTTTGAAATCCAACTATGATGTATCTGGGTTTTTCTGGCGCTGTCTGTACACTAAGTCGCCAACTAAACGTGGTAGACACAGGAACTGTTATAGTATCGCAAAGATGGGCTCGATAGGCTACTGGTAACGTTGCCTTTGCTTCGATCGTTTTATACAGCTGCACTCTTTCCATGTCAGACGCTTGAACGTGCGGCATAAAAAATGAAATTTTACTGAGGTTCACTTTGCCGGCCGCTACCGCATTTGCCCTAAAAATCGCTGTCAGGTTTGCGAACGAGAGTTAAAGTCTGCTTCATACCGTAGACTACCTTATCATAATCCTCACAGAATCCAAAAATGTGCTTCAGAGGCACGATGAAGCTAAATGTACCCTTTGCAGTTGGTTTCCTAATGAGATACGCTTGTCTTATCGCGAAACCCGTGTTATCGTTTATGACAGCAGTCGCGGCTGTATCTTTAGTCCATAACTGGTTAAGTCCTTGCGCCAGAGCGAAGTCGTTGGGATATTTCAGCAAGCCCAGCATAGTTGTGGCTTGTTCGGGATGAAACACGCTTTCTATTTCTTGATTCGATAAGGAGTACGACATTTGACTGAAGAGATGCATGAGGCCGTTGTTTGCTAAAGCTACAGCGTCGACATCAACGTAAAAGGTTCCATCCGCTTTAGTCAGTCTGCCTTCGAAACGCATGTATGACTCGGAGGGGTGGCTGAAAATATCTTGAAGTTTGATATTTATGCGAATTTCCCTAGTGTTAAGATTCGCCCCCGCCACTGGTTCATATTCATGAAATTCATATCTTTCAATTCCCTCGTCTATAATAGAATTTTCAGTAAATCTTAGAATATCTGACTGCATTTTTTTATATAACAAGATTTTATCTTAAGCAAACTTCATTCCAGATCCACGCACCACATCTCGGATCGATATAGCACCGCCGTTGCCAGACAGTAAATTATTTATATTCGCCGAAGGGTGGGGATATATTAAATGCTGAAACGTTTCGTTACTCTTTTGACTAAGTGTCGTATTTCCATGGGGAGTTATTAACTCCTTTAACAAATCCTCGCTCCGTTGGCTAAGTACAGGCGGTTGTGGTGTAAATATTTTTGACGCTGCTTTATCAAAAAATCGCTTTCCAGCATTAATAGCAACGGTCTTTCCAACATCTACGGCCTTTTTCCCAATCTCCGTCGCAGCTTCTTTCCTGGCACTTAATGCAGTTGATGCTACCTGTCTTGCAGCATTCGAGGGTAACATTCTTTCGAAAAATCCTGATATCGTGTCAAATATTCCAGCGCCTCCTACGACGTATCTTTTTGCAAATCTTCTCTTAGTTTTGACAATCATTTTATAATTTGATCATAAAATTTTTATAGCATAACACATTTATCTCATTTTGCCTAAGTAACTCATCGCAGATACCGACTATCTCGTTTCTTAATCCAATATTTCCCGCTATGAAGCCAGCCATTCGTAGTTCCAACGTATCCATTAGCGCATCGGGGTCTTGTGGAAGAACTACGACCCCTTCTCCCGTTGAGAACCTCCCTTTCTGCATCGAGAGCAATGGCTTAATGATTTTATTATATTTTAGGCCTCTAGACGATTTTGGCTTATTCGAATTATTAGGTACATACAAGGCGCCTGTCGAGTCAAGAATTTTCAAGTACACGTCCAGATCGTTTTGACTGTATATCGACTCGTTTGATTCCTTCATCGTCATCATATCCCATAGCTCTGGAGTTCCCTTGTAGGTGTTATTACCAATAGATATATCGTCTCTTCGATTGAAATTGGATAGTTTCCGATGAAAAAATCCATATCTCTAGAGTGTATTCCGAAGGTCGTGTCCGTCAACTTTTTATTCGCAGCGTATTCTTTTAAATATTTTGTGGCAATATCACCTAATTCCAAGGTTCTAATATCTGAAACGGGATCGGCCGCAAACACGAGGGATTGAGGGATATTGTGGGAATTGAATCGCTTTCAACGATGTTGATAGCGATGCCGGCAATGCTTGAAGAGCTGTAGAAGTCGCCGTAGTGCTTCCTCAATCGCGCCTAATTTTTATAAAAAGTCCAGACTGCGAGTCGATTATGGGTTTGTACGCCTTTATCAATTTTTGCTGAAGTTCAATGTCCCCTAATTTCTGAGATAACGAGTCTTGTCTGATATTTTGCTTCATCTTGAGAAAATTCTCAACGATAAAGTCTCGTTTGGCTGGGTCCTGAATATTTAGAAACGACATTTTTAAGTTGGAAACATAATATTTAAACGTAAAAACGTAAAACGTAAAACGTTAATAAACGTTCACTTTGTATTCAATTCGTTTTGCCTAAGTGTTTCGTCGCTTCATCTATGTTGATATTGGTTTTACTCCTAACCTCTTCCTTCATCTGATTAAATTTCTCGAATTCACTTAGAATAACAGAATATTCCAAGTCTGAGATATTATTATCATCTAGGGCTTTTGAAACAAGGTCGCTGATCGAATTGAGTTTCCCTTCTGCTATAGTCCTGATCATTGCATGTTTTTCTTGTCGCAGCGATAATATTCGGCGGACTTGGGTGGATATCAGAGATAGTGCTCCAGCTCCAGCGGATAAAGATACCACGATGGTAGCAGCGGGTGCAGCTACGACTGAACTTAAAAAAGTTACACCTAATACGCTGAGTCCAGAAGACGTAAGGGTTAACAAATCTCCCAACGCTTCAACAACTTTAAAACCCCTTTGATATTTTTTACAGATCATTTCTCTCTTTTCAAGTTCTCGTAAGATTTCCTGTTGAATTTAAGATATTTTCTGAAGGCGATAAGTGTATGCTTTGTTCAATTCCATTTTATAATATCAAAGAATATTTTTTAAATGGAATTCAATTTTATTCGTAATTCACATAACATAACGAGTCTCCTTCGTTTATGGTGACAGTCCCAAGATCTCTAAAATTCTTAATATCGAGTAAAATTTCTTCCGCGAATCCAGTAACGGTATCGCTTAGCAGGCGACACTCCGCTTCTATAAATTCCGGATGGAGCGAAATTTAACACGATCCTTTCGTCATTCGGACACCCAAGCCTAACGTTAAAACAACCGTCTCTTGTGAATGAATAGTTATCGCTTCTTGAGCAAAAAATTCCCACCTTAGACCCCCCAGTTCTATTTGCGATCTATACTTGACATCCCACATGCCTTCACACACCTTCCACCTGACGGATCTCGGTTGAGTTCTTTCTTCTGGAACAATTTTTGGTTTCGTCCACCCCATTTTATGAATTGGAAATAGGACATTTGGACATTTGGACATTTTATATATACACAATATATTTTTTAAAGTAACAATCCGAGAAGCGGAATGTTTTCAAATGGTGAATCTGATCCTAAAATAAGTCCTTACCCATTTATAAACCCATTACCTCTTTCAGATACAGACCTTCTCCTACGCCGTTTACTCCAGATCCTTGGTATGGCTTCACTTATAGACCCTGCCCTTGTTGCACTATCTTGTAGTTTTTACCTCGACTATTGACATATATAGCCCCACCCGTTCCGGTGACTTTATCAATGACTTTAGAACTAGCCGCCGCACCTATTCCAGTTAATGCACACGTTGCTAAGCTCGGTAATACACTAGATAGTAGGAATTTACCCGCAGTTGCAAGAAGCGATAAAATTGCGCCGTTAAAGCCGCCTTCGACCTTAGCGTTATGTATCAAATGTGTTTTACTCATTTTTATAGTCACGCCTTTCCCATCCTGATACGCTTTAGCTAGTTTATTGAGTTGTGCTAGGGTAAGAGCTAGCACGTGCTCTCCGTTTAAATCGCTATGCTTTAATCCAATACTAACACCTGTTCCCGCTTGTAGCGATCTTTTAATTTTATTTTTTTGTCCTTCTGAAATATTGACTTCGACGTTCGTGTATCGACTCATTTTATATAAAACTACAAAACTTTTAAGCTTCTCTAATATGAAACCGTATCGATAATTCCTCACCTCGCAGATTAATTAGTTTACCATTCTGATCGGTGAGAGTCGTTTCCATTGTCAAAATCGTGGGTAGGGTGATTGGAAGATAGATCAAATTTCTTGGCGTTTCAATTATCTTGTAGCCAGGCCCTACATTCAAGAAGAAGGAATAGGTAATGTTATCTGTATTTTCGTTGCTATAGGATGCTCCGATGATATCGCTCGTTACCCTCAGATTAGTAACTCTAATTTTGTCCACTATATTCTCCGATTCTTGAAATCCCTCGGTATATCGAGGTCTATTGAAACCGAGGACTTTTCTGATAGAGTTATACGCATAAAAATCAACCATGTAATTCTCCGCTATATGCAAAACGGTCTTCAACGTATTGCTGTTTGCATCTATCTTAATATTGTATGCTTCGTTAACCATATCATAATGCTCCTTTTCTTTCATGCTTCTCTGCACGTATTCGTTAATGTCTGTAATTTCATAACAGCCTTCAGGGATGGTTGCAGTAGCCCACATACCTCCACCATTCGGCGAATATGAAAAGCTATTATTAGTCGCGTCGATGTTTGGGAATGAAAAATATGTTTCCAGATTGACAAGAGCCATTTCATACTGTATCAGTGGATTGAACCGCGTCCCTATTTGCGAAGTCTTGTCACTTAATAATATGTAAAACGATGACTTTGGCTCCGTGTAACGAGCAGTCCTTTCGGTGTTGTCTGCAATCTTTTGTAGAATCGATTCCATTTTTAAATTAGCAAAGATTTATTTATAATAGAATGTAGAATTCATCAAAACCGCATCTATACTTTTCGTTATTCTTATTACTAGATGATCTATCACTACAAAGCCGTGAGGTTGCTTTCAGGCTCTTTGACATGGTTTCTTAAAGTAATCCTTAGACATGTCTGTGCTGACGTGGTCACTGTAGATGTGATCAATATTTTTCAAGTCTTGGGGAAACAAACAAGTTTGCATTCTCTCTAATTGTCTGTCTCGGTAGTTTGAAATAATTCTGTGCTAGATAGAAACAATCGACGTTGCTATGCCTCCCTCGGATGTAATAAGTATCGCATTTATTCTGCTTTTCTAACTGTAAGTCGTCGAAAATCATCAGGTTCTTCTTGTCACGATTCAAGTCACTCGGGTCTGGCACGTCTTCTGCTGATTCAAAGAACTGGGAAGAATTATCAGATTTTTTAACCAATTGTTTTGCCATTTCCTCAACGACAAATGCTGGTGAAAGATTTTTTCTCATGATCTTGTCTTGAATATCAAATAACCAGACAATGGATTTTTTAGACAATTTTTCCTCGAATGCTTTTTTCAGAATTTTATACTCTGGTTGAAACAGAGACCTTCCGAATACTTGCAGATTGTCGTAATCTAACCATCCGGGTCTAAGAAGCAGGTTCAACAATTAAGTCGTCTTATCACATCCAGACTTTCCTACGATTAACCCTCTTATACTTCTAGGTAAAAGAGGGTTGTTGTATCTCTTGGATAATATGTCGTTCCACGATAATTTTTTTACTTCCATTTTAAATATATCTAATTGTATTTAAAATGTATTGCGTAAAGTGTAAAACTCATACTGAAACCAAAAATATTCAAAATGCTATAACGAAGGATGGAAGGTCAATGATTAGAGGCACGTGTGATGTGTGTGGAAAAAGAAAGACTCAATTCGTGAAAGCTGTAGAAGGTTGGGATCTAGTTGGGTCTCTAAATTCAGTAACTAGCAGTAACTAAATTACCGTGGGCTGAATTTCCAGGTGAGATGCACTTGCCGGAACATCAGTTTACAGGACCAGGAACTGGACTAGATTTGAGATTGAATCCTGATGGAACTCCTAAAGATTGGTCGAAACCCGTTGATAGAGTCGATAACGCTGCATATGATCATGATTTTAGCTTACAACCAGCACGCAGATACGGCTTCTAGGAATATCGCCGACAGAGTAATGATTAATGAATTGAATAATATACCTAATCCTAGCTTACGGGAGCGAATAGAAAGAAGTCTTGTCAAACCTATATTATCTACCAAAGCTAGTCTCGGGTTAGGTTTAAAAAAAGCTTAAAATTACAACCCGATCTGAAATGGACCAATCAATTAGCGAATGAATTGCATAAACCAGTAGTAAGGCATTTTAGAAAAAGGAAGGTGTTTTGCTGGTGGAATAGATGAAATTTGGGCTGCTGATTTAGTCGATATGCAGGCATTCGCTAAAGATAACTATGGCGTGAAATATCTATTAACCGTCATAGATGTGATTTCCAAGTACGGGTGGATCGTGTCGTTATATGATAAGAGTGGAAAATCTACAGCTTTTGGGTTTCTTGAAAATATTAGAGAGCGGGAGAAAACAGGGTAAGGTGTGGGTGGATAAAGGAAAAGAATTTTATAATAAAGACGAAAAGAATTTGGTTGAGTTGTACTCTACTGAGAATGTAGGCCTATGTGCTTCCTCTGTGGTATTAGAAAAGTGCAGATTATTTTACTAGACAGCTAAAAATAACAGAATTGTATTTTAGTTGCAGCACAGTTTCTCTCGCTAAACAAAACAATTTTTAAATACGATCGAATGGGCTCTCGCTTGCAGCATCAAACTCAAATGTGAGCGATAATCATCATAAACGCAAAGCACGCATGAGGCACGGAGAATGGACATTGCTCAGTGGGAGGACGTTTGAACAAGGTTCACTACAGAGCGAAACTGAATCCAGTTTAGTACTTACCATTGAGGCGCTGAGGCTTCATCTTAGTTTTTTACTCTTTCTTATAGAAATTTGTTTTCATATTGAAAGTTTATCTGAGCTGCCCGGCATTAACAGCGTTAAATCGAATTTACCGCAAAGACTGCGAACTGTTTGATGTGAACTCGTTGCGTAGACTTGCGTTAGTCTACTGTATCGGCTACATGTAGGCCATTATCCATCCGGTGAATAATATCTCTTGACCTAGTATGACGGAAATAAAGCCTTAAGTTAAATTGCTGTTGTAGAGAAGACCAATCATGGCTGCATATCTTCAGTTCGTCGATCAACAACACGAATTCTCGGATTTTTGCCAACATATCGAATTTCGAAAATTCAACCGTGTGGGCAGCCTTTCTGAGCTTCCTGTTATTTACTTCTTAGAAAATATTACAGATACTGACACTATCAGGCATTATAGAAACATCTGCGCTATTAAAAATGGCACAACCGTTCCCAAGATTTCAAGGGAACTCTGCTCACTATTCAGACTGAGGGATCACATTGTGGATACGTGAGACTGTATCTGAAAAGCAACAATATGCCTTACGCATTTGCAATAGCTCCAGAGGAGAGGTCTGCATATTCGATGGTTCTATTAGTTAAATCAGAAATTACAACAGGTCTATGTTCTGATATTAGCCACACAACTAAATGGTTGGCAACATTTCAGGAGCTTTCATGTGATACAGAGTATGCGATTTGGTGTCCAAACTGGTCTGAAGAAGCACAAGAATGGATAACTCGTGAACGGCTTAATGAATGGCCACAACCAAGCACTGTGCGCAAAATAAAAGACAAGGGATGCTTTTTAGTTGCCAAGCCACACCAGAGAAGCCACATCATTGAAGACAAATGGCGATTCTCGTTCTCTGAGGCTGAACTCATCTTAATCCACACTTGGAGTGACGCACAGCTGTTTATATACCACATTCTGCGTCAGATCAAAAGCGATATCGTAACAACATGCGGCGGAAAGAAGACGACATTTCTATCCACTTATCACTTCAAAACGCTAATGTTTTGGGCGTGTGAGGAAAAACCCAAGAATTCTGGTTAACTGATCATATAAAATTCTCTGTATCGGAATTAATACTCGTGATGATTGAATGGTTGATCGAAAAGCAGTGCAGAAACTACTTCATGCCAGGAAACAACGTGCTAGATCATTTGCCAGATGGCACAGTCTTGAAAGGGAGATACTGCTTCTTATCGATTCCATTATTAAAGTTGACCAGTATATTTCAAATACCGGTCCATTCACATCGGACAGCAAGAATAAAATATTGCAAGAATTTCCCCGTGGGGATTTCAATCAATTTGCTTTTTGCCCCGCATTTGAAAGCAAGCATCTGGTATGTAGTTGATCCGCATAAACTGGGAAGGCAGATGTATTTACCAAACGATGCCATCGAGAAAAGTAATTTATTCCGCTCTTATAGTTTCAACCTGTTCCAATGCCTAATAAGACACAGGCGTCTTATGTCATCTGAGGACTTAAAACAGAAAGTAAGTCGGTTTCGTAATGTTGAAGGATGTTTCAATAAAGAATATGAGAAACAAGTTGATGGTTTCACACCATAATTTCTAAAGGGCTAAACACGACCGTAGATATACGTAGCAGCGACAGAATCGAATCATCGAAGGGCCATGATCAACAAGCTGAATCTATTCCTCCGATTGGAAATTCTCCACGATGGGAATTATGCTATGGCAGAACCAAGAACCACGTTTCGTGTGTATTGGAAATGTTCTTCGATATAACGAATCCACGAATTCTTAAGCCACCTTGCTTTCATACAGCTGTATATGAAGAAATGTTTTACTGGACAATTTTTGGAGAAGAAAAAAGGACATGACCGAGAAGAGCCACAAACGGGCATTAGATATTTGTAACAAGTGGGTTTCCTATGATATGCCGATCCATGATAGCTTATCTTTCATGCTTTTTTTAGTGTGCAGGAACAACCAATAATAATTTCTAACCGATGGTCAATGATTTTTGACAAATACATTCAAGTTGTACTTGTTTTTCTGTCGCTTGTTAAAGCCACTACAAACAGTAGATTTCAATCAGGACGTGAACTGTTAAATGGAAGCAATGATTTAGAAGTTTTTGTACAAGTTTATCCAATAGACCTTCTCCAATACATAAGATATTCGTGTCAATCTCATTTGAAGAACACTTTCATATTAGACGACTCTTTCACAAATGAAATGCAGAATGATATTTCGAGGATGTTTTTGTACACGGCCGCTCGCATCGGAACTAATGCTATGTGAACAGCCAATTTTCACGATACGCCTACCTACGTGTATAGCTGTTTCTCAATATGATTATATGTTATGCCTTTAAAAAAACTAAATAAGCACAATGGCAACTTTCAGTGACTCAAAGTTATGTAAACTATTGCAGTGTCCTTAATGTTCACATTCATCTGTTTAAACAACTTGGGTTATCTAGGTTATATTATGCTAGATTATAGATATCGCGTATATTTTTTTGGTAACAATTGAAGGTGCCATGCATTTAAACAACCGAGATGAAGCATTTGGAGAAGAGGCTGATCATTCAAATGGCGCAAAGGAAACACAATACAAACATACGTCATCGTTCAACGGAAACACAATAATGGGCGAAGCTTGACTGAGGATCAATTAAGTTATATAAATTATTTCGAGAAGCGAACGACGAGACTGTCCGTTCGGAATTGATTTGTCTGCACAGCTGCTCTAAACTCAGATCCTGAATGCCATCCAGAGATGTGGATGAGATAGGCTAATCAAAAATAAATGGGCCTACTTTGTTGAATTCTGTGAAAATAATTGAACTGAATAAGAGACTGAAATTGAGCAAATTGACTGCTAGTATTGTTGCTAAACTATGTAAGTATTGTCACCGTTCATTCTCATAAAAATAAAACAAATACTCATAACCAGCAACGCAGGAGGGTCCCTGAAGGTGCGGGCTTCAAGGCGGCGACCTCCTTCGCCTTACCCTCGGGCTAACCCTGGAGCGGTGGACTGGATGGATCAGAGTCAGAGATTTGTAAATCTTTGTAGGATTAGGGTTGGACTTGGTTGGATTGGGTTAAGACTCGGTTGGATTTGGGCTAAAGTTATTTGGGGTAAGACTTTTTTGGATTCGGGTAAGACCTAGGGGGTAAGAAAGATTGAAATTCTGTTAAGTAACTTGCGAAAATTGAGTTTCATTGACGTAACCTTTGTGGGGCGCAAAGAAATATTTGTGATTTACATGTAAAATGCGTCTAAGCTTAGCCTGTCGATCGTTGCTGGTCACTTCTGTTGCCTTTTAAATGTAAATGAATTTTATTCCAAGTTCGCAACGTCTCTACCTTCTGCGAGTCGTCTGTCGCAGTGTGAATAATAAAAAGCGCTGAACGCATTCTGATTTCCTGATTGCAACCGGCGTACACTTGCGCTGGTTCAGTGGTCAGTCTGTTGTCATTGGTCAGTGGCGGTCAGTTGGTCTGTCAGTTTAATCAATCTGCGTCCACGCAACTTATGGATGCACCGACCGTCTTTCGGTCGGTGGCAGCGAAGGCTGTCAAGGGAGCAGCGGACTTGGGCTTACCAGGGAAAGACAGAGGGAGCAGAAGGGCTAAGAGAAGGCCGTGCTGGTTGACATGGAAGCCAAAGCTTCGGCTGAGAGAAGGAAAAGAAGAGAGGAGAGAGGAAGAGAGGAGGGAGTAATACAGAAAGAAATAAAGAGACACAAATAGATAGATATATATACATACATATACATATATAATATGTACATAAAAAACTAGATAAATTAATATATATGTGATATATATATAATATGTGCCTAACATACATAATAATTATAGTGGCGAAGAAAGAGTGAAAGATAAAGACAGCTGTAAACAGAAATAAACGGAGTCACAGAGAGGCAAAGTGAAAGAAAGACACCAAGAGAAAGAAAATAGTATATATATATATGTATATATATGTATGTATATGTATACGCATATGGAGAGTGACAAACAGAGAAAGAGACAGACAGAGAAGCCTCAAAAGATGATAAAGATAGAGAAATGGGAGACTGGAGGAAGGACTAAGAACGCCATCTGGTGGTGGGAGGACAGCATCTGTACGTTGTCCGTCTCTTAATCATTAAATCTGGCAACAAGCGCCTTCGGGTTCCAAGAGTCGATCGGTCGATGGCTCAACAGCGCCAGGTCGCCACTCGGGGACGCCACAGCAGTGCCCTCTAACCGAATAATCTACTTGAGCAGACAAAAGACTTCGTGTCCTCGCAAGAATTTCCCCTTCGACCGCCACCAGCAGAATAATTGATAGCGTCGAGCCTTTACGTCCAATGCACTAACGATTATATATATTATATATATATTATATATATATATTCATTATATATATATAATATATATATATATAAACAACCGTAGAGATCGTGTCTTGTCTGTTTTTCCACTCTTGGTTAAGCAGAACCCATCCAATCAGATCCATCTGCCGGACTATAATCTCAAATCTCAAATCGCTATCTATTCTAGCCTATTTCTATTCAAAATGAATATTAGAACATACATTATTTGCTCAAGATTTATTATGACTAGACTTTTCTGTTACTCGCTTTTGTGCAAGATTCATTTTGTTTTGTTCATCAACGACAACAACACCATCAACAACAACATCAACAACAACAACATCAACGACAACAACTAAAAGAACAACAGCAGCAACTACAACAACAATCTAAATAAATAAAGAGATAATTCTGTCTGTCTGTATGTCTCTGTCCGGGGATGCAATTGCACAGTTTTCGAGCTATTCACTCGAAACCTTCACCGTTGGCTTGGGGATCCTCTGGGACAAGCAGTCGAGGGGTTCGTGAAACTCGCGGCCGCCCTCTTCCTGGTTGCCAGGGCCAAAGGCCAGTATCAGGACCCCTAAGGAAAGTTATTGACTCTGAACCTTCGCCGTTCGCTTGGGGAATGTATGGAAGGTTTGGCAGATATTTCGTTTGCACAGTCGCCCAGGTCGGTATGTACTTTGTACGCA